>LPNX010412841.1:28620-43044 GCA_001517045.1 Pseudotsuga menziesii | reverse complement strand
CCCCCCCCACCAAAGTCCCTAGAATTGGCATTTTTGGGGCATTTAAAAAAAAACCAAAAGACCAATTCTCAAAAGTCATGAGAATTGGACTTTTGGGGGCAGTTTTAAACCCCCCATTCCCAAAAGTCCAATTCTAAGGATTTTTTTTTTTTGTTGGGGTGGGGGGGTTGGAAAGACCCCCCTAAAGGTTATTTTTTAAGCAATTTTTAAATCTCCCCCAACAGTAACGATAAATGAACTATTGGGGGTGTTGTTTTAAATACGCCCCCCAAAACCATAATATTTGGATTTTTGGGGGCGACTGTTTGAAAGTTGCGCCCAAATGGCATGATAATTTGGATTTTGGGGGTGATTGTTTTAAATTTGCCCCAAAAACTTATGGGAATTTGGAATTGTGGGGGCAGTTGTGATAAAGACTCCCTCAAAAGTCCAATTTTCATGATTTTTTTTTTTGGGGGGGGGGGTTGACTCGAATCCCCCCTAAAGGTCCCTTTTAAGGCGATTTTTAATAAAACTCCCTTAAAAGTCATGATAATTTGGACTTTTGGGGGAGGTGGTTATATCACAGTTGAAAATACCACAACATATCCCATGCATAGGAAATATTTGGCATGTGATTATGATGTGGTATCATATTTGAAGGTTAAGTACACCAAGGATGGTTCTCATGACCCAATTCATGTTACATGGTGAATATTTAGAGTTTTAGTCCATAACATGCGGCTTTTGGGTTCTACATAGACCATCCATGAAGCCCTAGTCCATATTTTTCCTGTGATAGGGATATGGTGGCTATTTTGAGATTCGTCACATCATCGATTATTCTTGGTCATTAATCATTCATTTGATAACAAAAACCATGTTGTTGGGATAGAACATTTTCCTGTGGGGCATGTGTTCTTTGCATATTAACCCACATCATTGCATAGGGCCTGTGTAGGGAATCCTTTGGCTACATGTGATATATGGCCAACAAGTTGAGGAGGGGTACATTAGGGATGGAACTTGAGGACCATTCCATGGTATAATGAAAAATATAGGACCTTACACTGTATCATTTTACTATGGAGATATGGTCCATGTGTGTGGTCTCAAACCACCATATTGGCCCTCCATAGGGAATCTTTGGCTTGGAAGTGGGATATCGTGCTATTTTTGAAGTTTATAACACTAATCATGGTTCTTGGTTCCCGTGATATGGTTCAATGCAAAAATGTAGGGTATTATACCATAATGTTTGTTTATGGGTATCATGAGACATCATTGTGTCCCTTAGACACCACAAAAGGTTCTGTAAAGGGAATATTTGTCATGTGAGCAAGATATGATCGCCATTTTGAGTTTAGTACATTAAGGATGGTTATAATAACTTTAGGCATGGTCCAAGGTCAAAATAGATAGTTTGAATCCACGGTGTTTTACTTTAGGACTCATGAACTATGTGTGGGACCCATGCCATCAAATGAGCCTTTGCATATGGAATTATTGGCCTACAACAAGTTTATGGTGTCCATTTCAATATTTTTGATACTCTTCCTCCTAAGTTAGGTTCAAATATTCCATCCTTACATGACCATTCAAGCATACCAATAGTAATTCAAAGACCAAGCATAATGGTAATGTGGAGACCAAAGTGACCAATGGGGTGAAGACAAAAAATCCACAAGGTAGCACACGGTAAAAGGCAAAAGACTACAAATATTTGGACTAACATAAGATTGCAATCATTTGGACTAATCACATGAAAAATGGAAAAGTGTGTCAACAAAATTGTATAATTAAAAATCCACTTACTCACTCACTCACTCTCTCTCTCTCTCTCTCTCACACACACACACACGATTTAAATGGGTAATGTATTAACATGATATACTTATATCATATATATTTACCTATATACATAAATATAACTTAAGAGAGATTAAAAGTTTAATAGATGTGTACATGGAGGAAGTGATGGAAGTTTTTGGGTTTCTTAGGGGACTTGACTTAGGGCTTTATTGTAACATCTGAGTCAATGGTAACACCATCAATCAATTTTTACCTAAGTTTTGCATAGTTTAGGATAATGAAATAATTGTTGGGTTTATAATGTTTGATAAAGTCTTATAAACTAATTGTTCTAAATCATGGAAGTAGGTGGTGGAGGGTATATCATATTAGGAAAATATCAATGATTTAGATGTGAAGTATTATATTAGGATGAATTGTAGTTATAATGTCAAGGGTATGGTTTTGGAGTGACAATATGGCTAATACAAGGTGAAAGGGGAGGATAATATTTGTAGTGTAAGGAAAACATTTCATGTTATACAAAGGAAGAAGATGGTAGACTATGTAACATGAAGAAAATGTAACAAGGACGAAGGAGGTGTACAATGTTGATAGCATCAATAAAAATTACTTATTCAATGAATAATTTGTCGACAATATAATCATCTCTTAAGAATTAAAAAAAGGACTAGGTATTGAGGATTCTAATGTGGAAGGAGTCCAGACTTAAGATCAACATGGTAACTAGTTAGATCCTAGTTGTTGTTTTTATTCAACCAAGATGATATGCAAGTGTAAATGGACATAGATTTAGGTAATTAGATGACCATTTACGAGTCACTTATTCAACCAATGTGTACTGTCTATTCATCAAATTTAGATGGTAACCTGCAATTTCATTTTGAGTTGATATCATATGGTGTCCTTCCATTTATATATATCTAGAAAATGACATTATTTATAAATATTGAAAATTGTGTTCAACTTTAAGTGTTAGAGGCGAGCCTTCATATCCCTAATTGATATTTTAACATGTCATTATATTTTCCCATTCCAATTCCAACCATGTTTGATCCCATTATTAGAGGGTGCATTGATTATTTGAGTGCCTTTTTATTTCGTGTTTCCTTCATATCAATACCATCCCATGTTTCCTTCACACCAATTCCATCCCATCCACATTTAATCCCCCCTAACATATGGTGCATTGAACATTCTAATCCATGTTTCCTAAATATTATTATGACCATCAAACGATGATCCTCATTGTCATATGTTGCATTGACCATCACACCATTATAATCCATGTTCCTTAAACTTATCATTATCTTTGTTATTGTGTGAATAGGTTTTATCCATGTTCCCTAGATCACTCAAGTTGTTTCAATCATTATGGTTATGTGGTGTTAATGGTAGTTTGCTTGTCACCTCAACCCAGTAATCATAACAATTTTCATCATAAATAAACAATAATAATCACCTTTATTAGGTCATATATCACTTGTGTGTTTATTCTTTATTGTATTTAGAGTAGTCTAAATGGACGACGATTTCACTTCTTTCTGAGACTGTTTAATGATACATTTTTTTATAGAATTTAGGAAAAAAGTTTTAAATTATCATAAATTAGAGTCAAAATTGATTAATTGGAATTGTATGGGGTGTTGAAGGATGTTATATCCATTTATACATTAAGAATCACGATTTAAAACATACAAAATCCAAAAATTTAAATAAAGAATGGTTGGATTTCGATAAAAAATTCACTTGAAAAACAAAATCATCACATGTTTAGACCCCTTCATTTCCTTTATGATTGTTGTTGTAATTGTAACTTTGGAAGATATTCTGATGTGTATTACTATTGTATATTGTTGTACCCCCATCGAGGATGTGTGCACGGGGTCTTCACTTAGTGAAACCATGCCATAACACGTTCGTTCGTGGCATATGAAACAATACCCCTATTTTCAAAAAATATTGGAAAATACCTCCCCAAATCATTTTTTTAACCCCCTCTAAATATGCCTTCCCAATTTAAAAAAACCCCTATTTTCACTGTATATTGCATGTATCAATTTTTTCATTTACATTTTTTATACCCCTTTAGATTTCGACCTAGTATATTGACATGATACTCGACATTCATTCTTTTCCCTCACCATGCAAATAATTATTCATAAGTGTGTAGGGTTCCTCAACAATGAACTAAGGCTACTCCCTCTATGGTCTTTCTCCTCTTTGTTCAATAAACATTAACTTTATGACCCCCCCCGACACACAGATATGAACTCTTCACCTTGATCTATGGGATATGAGACCTTCTCAAGAGACTAGCCACCCCTTGTTGAAATACCTAGCACATGATATTGATGGAAACAAGGAGAACAAGAGAAGAAAATAATAATCCTCCTCATTTATGATGATGCACTTCGAGTGGAAATTCATGGACCATGAAGACTATGAAGAACACCTAAGATGACTTGTTGTGGTCATAGAATCACTTGAAGGACTAAGAAACCAAGCACACCTAGTATTGGTCCAAGTACCCACCAAGTGAAGAACCAAAGTACCTCAAAGATAAATAACAAAAGATTAAAAGGTCAATGGACCACAAAAGATTAAATATCAATGGTCAAAAGATTAAAAGAATGAAAACCCTAAGGGTGGCCTTGTAATTGTGTGGAATCATCTTCCATTTTGATGAACTATAAATAAAGATGTATCCTCGCTTGTCAAACTTCAATCAAGATCATCATTACTGCCCCTAAGAGACATGCCGTGGGTTTCTCTACCAAGTTCTTTGTTGGTTGTAATTCTTGAAGAAAATCGCAGCCTTTGAGGGATAGGTATATTCTTCCTGCAGATCATGGAAGCACTTCCATTTCCTTTCCACTGCTACAAATCCATCCCACGTTACCCTAACTAGTTAGGGTCTTTTACAGTGCACCGGAGCCCTGCTAGGGATAAATCTCTGTAAACTAAAGCATTGTCTGGAGTCTCTACAATGCATGGGTGACTAGCTAAGGTCATTCTCTATGCATCCAAGATTTGCTGGGACTATTATCCATTCACCTGAGCCCAGCTAGGGCACACACAGGAACATAGAAGCTCAGTTTGGGTTTTGTACAGGTCATGACAGCCCAGCTAGGGAACTAACAAGACACAACAGTAATCAATGAGGACTGTACCAGCATCCAAAGGCACAAAAACAGTCTAAAATTGGTTAAAGACTGCTCCAGGAATCCAACAGTAGTACATTTAATGATTGAACAATTTAGTGGCAGCAAACTTGTACAGTCTGCTGCCTACAGATCATGGAAGCACTTCCATTACCTTTCCATTGCTACAGATCCATCCCACGTTACCCTAACCTAGTTAGGTTCTTTTATAGTGCACCCGATCCCTACTAGGGCTAAATATCTGTACACCCGAGCATTGTCTGGAATCTCTACAATGCATGGGTGACTTGCTAAGGTCATTCTCTATGCATCTGATATTGGGGATATTCCAGGCTATTCTCCATTCACCCGAGCCTAGCTACGGCACCCACAGGAACACAAAATCTTAGTTTGGGGTTTGCACAGGTCGTGGAAGCCCAGCTAGGGAACTAACAGGACACAACAGTCATCAACGAGGACTGTACCAGCATTTGAAGGAACATAGACAACCCAAAATTGGTTAAAGACTGCTCAAGGCATCGTGGAGGCATCCAACAGTTCTACATTCGAGGATTGAACAGTTTAGTGGTAGCAGACTTGTACAGTCTTTGCCAGGGTTCTTTTGGTCTGTATGACGAATCCAAAATTGTTGTAAAGGATCATGCACAAAGTCAGTCATCTCATTTAGAGGATGAATTATTATTTGCTTTGGGGGTTTTGTCCTTAAAAGGTTTCCCCATGAAAAACTTTTATGTTCAATTTTGTGGATGATTGGTTTACTATTGTTTTAGTGCTACTATTAAATATCATTACTATCTATTTTACAGTTTGCAAATTCTACAAAATCTGTTATTGCTATTAAATTTTACATGTTAAAATTTAACACCATCTAATCCCTACAATTTGGACATTCCTAGAGAAAATTAACTTGAAGCCACCAAAACCTAATTTTTTTCCCTAATTTAGAAGAGAACTTGTAAAGTTTGTCACTCTGTACCTGTGGTACTTCAAGCTGTGAATTTTTTTTTATCTCTAATACCCTGATCAATCACTCTTTCCAAAGGTGCTATTCTTACTTCAATTGGACCTCCCAGTATCTAGATATGAGAACAATATCAACAAGTTTTCGTATTACTCCACTGTACAGTTCAACTGAAACTTTTATTAATACAAACTTCTAACCATTTCTGTTACAAACAAAAAAATAGGGACACTTAGTCAACAATATATACATGGTGCTTACACAATTTTTTTCACAATTTTGCAAAGTAAAAAAAACTAGTGTGGCAAAAGTGCTTAGAGCTCTCCCAATGCTACACACAGCTAGAATAGGTGATTCAAAGATACATAAAGTACTCCTCTCACCATGTACTAAGTCATTGCATCACTCAATTAATAAACAACAATTCTCTAACTCGGTGGTGTACTATAAGTCTACATGTTTATGTGTAAATATGATACCCACTAGTGTCAAGGAATATCAATTAAAAAACTACTGTTCAAAAAATGCAACATAAGCATGCAAGAACCCTGTTAATACATGGGAATGAAAAATATACTTGATGAGGCACAATACCACTTTAGATAGCAGATTAGTGAGCACTCAGTGAGACTGGGTTCCTTCTGGACCTTTCCCTCCCAAAAGGTCAATAAAATTCCATGAGACTTATGTGGCATTCCGAACCCAAACCCCAGGACAGTTAGCAGCAAACTAGCAAAAATATCAACTATATCCATAGGGAATCTCAAAGCTGGTTTCTGTTTGTGGAGTTTACCACTCTCCAAATTTTCCCATGCAACCATTCCTCTTCCATTAAGAGTTTCTTCCACCCAAGCTTGGATTTTAGAAGTAATGGACCTCCTTGATCTTGATTTGGCCCCAAGATTACAAATCCAGACCCCTCCAACTCAAAGTACTCTCTAGAAAATAATCTCCCATGGTGCATCAACCCCATCACAGTGATTGATAACTCTAACAAGAAGCCTTCTTCCCTCGCCACCCATCAGGCCTCAACATCCAATTCCATCACAACTTGACATCGTTCCTATTTGTCATGGTTCTGTTTATTTTGCAATTGCAATTGCAATTATATTGTACTCCTTCCTTTCTTTTAGATTTAGATTCTAACTTTGGGGATAGCTATCTTCCTATTTTTAATGTAGTAGAATTAGACACTACTTTTGCACTCCCACTGTGTATTGAAATTTGATCCTAGATGTACTTTCAAGTTCCATTGACCTACTTAGTGTGGTAACTTGGACATTAGTAAAATTATCTTATCTTATCTAAATAGTTTGATATGTAGATATGGATGTCGGTAAATATATAAACACAGACAACAATTCTGAAATTTGTTAAAAAGGTGATGTATCCAAACTATGGTTTCTAAAGATACAGGAAATATCATTACTGCTAAATATGAAACAATGTACCCCATACGTGCAATAAAAATAAGATATTTGCTCATAAATCAAAAAATAAGGACACTTAGTCTACAATATATGTATGGTGCTTGCACAATTGTTTTCACAATTTTCCAAGGTAGAAAATCAACTGGTGCAGCTGGAAAAAGTGCTAAGAGTAATCCCAAATCTATACAGCTGAATAAATCTTAGCTCAAGAAATAGTCAAAATCAATGATGAAAAATCAAACTTGAGAATAACTCAGTGGGGTTCAACAACTTGGAAATTTGGAAAAACTCAAGAAAAATCAACATTTACAGGTTGTTTTCTTCACACCAGTAGAATTTTAAAGAAAAACCACAGTTCTCTACAATTGGGTAAATTTGTGATTTTTATATGGTGCTTTCTTGGAAGGGGAATAACTTGGTGGCCATTTGAAAATTTAGAAATTTTATCTACTCTAGTAAAGAAAGATATGCATAATCCATCCAGGTATTACCAGTAACATAAATGTACTAAAGGATAAGTGACATCCTAGGAAGTAACCACCATGTGCACTAGACCACATGCTATCTGAACAAATTTCTACTAGACATGATTTGGACTCCACTTGGCTCCCAATGCAATGTACTCATAATAGAAATATAATGAAAGACCTAAAATAGGAAACATAAGACCAACAAGTTCTTGGTCTTCTACTGTACTAAGGCTGCCAAACCATGTAAAGACCAACAGTAGAAGCTATGAAGTGCCTGCGTCCTAAAAATTTCTCTAGATCCATAATATCCTATGAATATCCTATAATCTCCCCAGAACACAAATATTCCATCCTTCACTCATAAAAATATATATATTATTGTCACTCCCAACCTATTGTTTCATGCAAATATGGGAGAAGCCTCTAGTCCATATCAGATACTCACACCTGCATTCCATAAACTTATGAAACATAGATATTCTGCATAGATCCATGGCCTTGCCAAAATTTTCAGCAGAGTAATCTGCCTCCAGCTTGTAATCAGCTTAGAGACTCCCACGACCCGCTTTGGGGATGGATTTAATCAAAACCTGATAAAAACTAGGAGAACAAGCCCATATCTAAAACCTTACTATCCGATTGTCAGTCAATTGGCATCCATTCCAACCAACCACACATGCAATTAGAGATAAAAAAAAAAGCATACACAACTACATGCTTATATTGAAAATATTCTAGGCATTTATCATTTTAAATCCAGTCTCTCACATAATAATCAAAGACTAAATGGATTATTTATCCTTTCTAAAGTCCCAAGGTTGAGAATTACCTAAAATGACACAATTCTTCACAATGCATACCTAACCCACTTATGACAATTCTTACTGCTTTACCCCGAGGAATTACGCAAGAACTTGGAACTCACTTGTAGTTCCACCACCATTCTCTATTTTTTCTAATCAATGCTAATTTTCAAATGCCTAAAGAACAACCTACTTGTCACCTGAAACCTTGTAGTTCTCTGCTTCTAGTCATCCTAAAGCCTAATGATTACCTAGAAGGCCGATTTCTATCACCCAGCACTACCATGCCTGAGTTCCACGGTAATCTATTTTATGTAACATATGTCAAATAATGTGTTTAGCTAGCAATGCCTAAAATCAAGAACGTAAAATTTGCAGGACATACATACTTTCTTGAAAATAATTATCACGTTCTTCACTTGTTGTTCCACCACTAATCTCTATTTTGATTAATGCCAACACTTAGTGGTATTCACCTCAATGGTAATTTTCTAATGCCTAAAGAACAGCCAACCCTGTCACTTGAAACCTTGTATTTTTGCTTCCAGTCACCCTAAATCCTAATGATTACCTAGAAAGTTGATTTCTATCACCCAGTAATACCATGCCTGAGCTCCTTGGTAATCTAGTTTGTGTAACAGATGTCAAACAATGTGTTTAGCTAACAATGCCTAAACTGAAGAACATAACATTTGCAGGACATAAGGACTTCCTTAAAGAACTTAAATAAAGTTTTTAAGAGGACGTGAAGAGGACCCCCCTGCCACACACACACACACTCTCTGTGAGCCATGTTGTTAATTTGAAAATAAAATTCAACTGAACATATTATTATCTAGACTCACATCATCTTCTTCATCCACTGTCATGCCATGCCCACGCCATATATGACGATCAAGTAAACCTAACAGTCTTACAATAGTGTCCACTGGGGCTAGATGTAAATTATTCCTTGGATGTGCAAACATGATTTCATTTGCAAGAATTTTTATTTCAGAATGAGGAATCCATGCACCCTCCTCTTCACCTTCATCTTCTCCAAGAATTTCTGCTCTCTCAAGATAATCATCCAACATTTCACAGAAGCCTGCAACAGTGCCATCTGCAAATATAACATTGCAACCCAAGATCCAAATGTTAAAAAGTGGGCAGGAAAACAAGGAAATTTTAATAAAACCATGTTTCATTATAGCAAAGCTTGATGATCGCGAACTTTCGACTTCCCCCTATCTACCACTTCTCCAATTGTGTCTTTTCTTATCATTCTGGACTTTCTTGCAGACATGGGTGTTTGCATGTTCTGAAATTCATAATCACTTTCAAAAATTTAGAAGCAAAACATCCTTTTCATTACAAATTTTCTTTCCACAAAGAACTGTATAGCTAATTACTACAAAAATTATCACCTTCATTCCTTATCACTATATTTCACTATTTCTATTACTCTGTTAATTTAATTATATTTTATGCCATCTTACAAGTATTTGTAGGTGTTCATGTATGCTTCAAACACAAAAATCTTTACCTACTATGATAAAGTCTATAATATCCTTGACCTTGGCTAAGATTGATCAGAAAAGAAACATTACGAAAGAAGACTGAAATAATTTCAAAATGAAGCCACTGTAATGAACCATTAAATCTCCACTATGAAGCTCAAGTTGATCATGGTGAGCAAAAAACTGCATCAATTTCAATTACAACTAAAGGTTGTCTTCTTACATTTTTTGGACTTCCTCTAGATTCAACAGTAACATTAAACATGGGCATAAAAGTTTATGCAAAATATAATATTGATAAAACTACTGAAATGTACAATTCCTAATGGTAATAAAATTAGACATACAAAACAATCCAAAATATGTTGGTCACAGAAGCAACTTCTTCAATATAGAAACATCTTAGACATCTTCCAACCTCATGCACCTCATTCAACTGGTTGCATTATTTTAGACTGATGTCTTTTAATGACAAAGTCTGGAGAAAAATTGTAAACTGCAAACATGTAATTTAGACACAGTTTAGATCAAAGAAAACAAAAACATACCAAGGAGGTCCCCTCTTGAAGATTTGATGAAGCCCCTTTTGAAATGTTATGTGATTGAATGCCCCCGCGAGAATTTTCTTGAGAAGACCTTTTCTCATAAGACAAATTGCACCAACCACGCTCTTTGATTGGCCCTGTGATGCTTGAATAACATTGTATTGAATAAGCAATAAACAACTTGATAAAACAAAGGTTGCTCCTACAATTATAGTTTGACCAGTCATAAGATAAGTGTTTGGGGCTAAACCATGGTCCATGTATAAGCTTAAACAACAAATAGAGAAAAGAAACTGAAAAAAATATAAGAATTGGCATTCGTCAGTCAAGTAAAAAGTATCACCCAAAATTTTCTTTATATACCTCTAAAACAACGTACAGAAGCTATAACAGCTATGGTCAAAGGTTAAAGAAATAATATTGATGTTCACAATGACAAAAATATGCCAAAGGTCACAACTTCTCTACTTGTAATATCTTACTGCAAATTCTACCCAGTGAACATTTTTCTTCTTCCCTATTGACCCACTCTTTATTTTCATGTAACAATTTCAAACAATAGGCCTATCTAATTCAGTATATGCATGTCAACTTGGACACTATATCTGAATCTGTGCATATTATAGAAACTATTGCACCATTCTCCAAATTGCTACAAATACAAAAGATAGCCTGATGTGTCCGACATTCAAATCTGAGACACTCATCGAATACAAGTGTACAGGACAAGGCCTAAATCATTCCAACATCGAATACAAGTGTACACACTCAGGATGATCTAAATATAGATTCTCAAGTGTATAGGACAAGGTCTAAATCATTCCAACATCTTTTAGTGTTTTTGACACTTATGTTGAGATGTTTGAGCCTGAAGGTGAGCGTGCTGCAAGAACATCATTTATAAGATCTATTAATGCATTCATTTGGATTTCTGGAGTGCACATGCTAAAATTTCTACTGAATCATTGGCTGATCCAAAAATGGAAGAACAAAAGCTACAGAGCGTGACTGCACCAGTGATGCCTTCTCTAAAGAAGCAATATGTTTCAAATTTAGCTTCAAGGAAAGTCAATTCAATCAGCATACCTCCTATCAAGGCTTATGATGCACAAAAGGGTGAGGTTGAGCAATATGAATACAAGTCAAAGGGAATCGGGTGAATAAATCTTGTGCGACCCCAACAGAGAAAAATAGCAGAGGCCTTAAGAAAGATTGTGGGAAGCCTGGCTCAGAGAAGTTTATCCAAGGGAAATTAGCTAAATTAAATTAAATTAAGGACTAATAGATATCCAAAACATGAAATGGCCAATGCATATATAAAATCTTTGCACAAACCTGTAAACCCAAATCCTTAGACCACTTTTGATATGTTTTGTGTAGATTGGAAGAACTGAGAATTATGTGTGAATATAGTTTTCTGACACAAAATCACTACATCAAGCGATCTGAATCTGGATTTAGAAAATGAAATGAAAGATGAGTTGCTGTGATGAAATTGAGGTATCTACATCAAGCGATCTGAATGTTTTGTAAATATGGATTGTTCTAGGAATAGTCTAGACCTCAAACTCCCATGAAGAAGCAATTTCATGCACACATATCAAGTGACAGAAGTTCCAGACATTTTATCATACTCATGGAGTAGTAAGAAGGGGAAAGAATCATTTATGGGTTTGTTCCAATAGGTCTGGCCATCAAAAAGTCATGTGGGCATTCCAACAACAGTAAACTGTATTCATCTTGAGTTATGGGAACCAACTGTGACTTACGCAATGGAAAAGCATTTTTTAGGGTAGTGCAGTTAGCTTACAACATTGTACTTTGAGTTTGGGAAAGGAACAACCCTTGTACATAGTGTATAAGAAGAAATAAAAAACTTGCTCAAAGGATAGCTCTGTTTAGTAGATATTTTCATAGGAAAGGAACAACACTACAAGTATGAAGAAGAAAGATCAAAGACCTGAGAAAGGAGAAACCCCACATGCTAGTTGTCAATTGTGTCGGTGTAATACTTCCCTTGGATTCTCTTACACTTGTATAAGTAGGTTCTTTAATTCCATGCTCATATAAATATGTAATGATTAGGAGGTTACTCCTAGTTATCACTTGGAAATCAGAAATACCTTTCTTGAAAGACCAAATAACTTCAGGAAGCAGGGCCAAGTCACCGATTTAACTTCCTATCAATTTTAAATTGGTGCATCCCAATTCAATATGGGTATATTCAAATGACTTGAGTCTTCAAAAATGAATTCTTGGGGGAATGTAATACCTCAAATTTGCAACAAAGGCTTGTTGATATGCTATAAAAAACCTAACAATCTGCAACTTCTTCAAATCAACATGCATTAACTTCAGTTTATGATATACATGCAAAATAAGCTAGAATTTTTATAATATGTAATAGCCCCTCCTATTTGTGCTACAAAAGTTGCAGAACAATGATATAAATTGACCAAAAATGAAACTAAACATTCTAAATTAATGTTTTACTGTTGATATAATGTACACCCCTGACAAATATGCAACTTACTTTGAAAACAATATATGATATTCTAGTATTTTTGGCTTAAAACACTTATGAATCAACTAGTTTTAAACGATGATCAATGTCTTATCTTTAGAATTATGGAGTGAAGTGTAAATAAAACTTGTAAATACAAAGATACTAAGCTCAGCTAAGATACATAGAATTATTACATGTGTGCTCATATTGATCAGCAAAAGATGTTTATTAGATCTTGATTCCGTAGAGTTATAGAGAGAACAATTTTCCAAGCAAGTTGGAAGAATCACACTATCACTTACAATTGTCTCACACCACTCAACATTCAACTATGATAATGAGTGTGTGAAATTCAATCAATACAATAACATCAAATGCTCGCTAAAAAATATAGGCCAGAAGATGCAAGGATAAAGACACTAATCATTGTCTCCTTTGCTTGCACCCTTTTTTTATAGCCAAGAGAGTTTGAAAAAGGAGGAAGTCAAAAAATTGAACTAAGTTAAATTTGGAGGACATTTTAAAATAGAAGAAAGTGTCATCCACCTATATTCATGCAGACTCATCTAGGGCACACCAATTGCAGAAGAAAAACACAAGAGCATGCTAACTAAGGTTCTCTTCTTCCACTGACCATAAAAACAACCAAGTTACCACCTACAAAAGCATTGGAATATTTGAAACAGGTCAGCCTGATGCATGTGAATCAAAATTGGAATATTCTTGGAATAACCTCAAGTAGATTTCCTTCCTCTTTCTTAGAGTAAATTGCATGCATGATACAATGATCAATATGAATGATGTTCAAAACTTCAAGTAGGGTGCATTCCTCCTAACTCAAGATAGATAACTTACTTGAAGCATAATCCAACTGGAATTAACCTGCTTGGAGTGGAACTCATCCTAAACTAGATAATTGGATAAGATAAGATATAAACATGTAAGGAAGGGATCATTTTCTAGGTATCCCAAGAGGTAAATAACCAAAGGTTATCCCCCATTGGAATTTAAACCAAAGCAAAAATTTAATGCACGACAATGCACAAAAATGATACATAATGTTATTACTTTCATAGTGGAAAGACTAAGTGAGATACTACTGTATTGACCTAGTGAAATTGTGTAATGAATTCAAGGAGTCGTTTGAAACCAACAATAGTATCTCTTAATTTTCTTGGAACAAGGCAATGCACTCTCAATATTGGTGACTTTGATATCGTGGAAGAATATTTGTCTCAATTCAACAAAATTTCCA
>LPNX010412841.1:0-27660 GCA_001517045.1 Pseudotsuga menziesii | reverse complement strand
ACCCTGCAATGTAAAATATAAATATAAAATACAAAGGGGGATGCAAAAGGGGATTTGGAATAGGTAGGAGTTAGTCTCAAGATCTTGATAATGTAACCTCAAGCTCTTGATAAGTCTCTCAACTTGAGAGATATCGTGGAATCAGAGAGACCTTGGTCATAATGTTGAAGGAGGGTTAAAACTTGATTACAGGTTCCCAAACGTCCTTAATTCATTTATTGAGATTCAACTTTGAAAGGTTAATACTAGAAAATTGTCCATTCAAAGTCTAACCCATGAAATCCATGACTTTCTCAACATGAATATCTTCTCCCACTTTCATTTTATGCCCCAAAACATTATTTTGTAAGACTTTATTATGGGGATTTCATTGAGTCTCTCTCATTGGATCAGGGTCTTGGACACACAATCCACCGTCACCAACCAAACAATCAAGATCCAAACATGTCCTATGAAACCCTCACGCGAACCCTTCTACTCAACTGAATCTAACAACATAGATGATTGTTAAATTAAATGAGGATCTAAGTTGAAACAAAGAGTCATCCTGAAAGGATTTGAACCATATGGTGGAGAGAAAGTAGCATAAGAGATGTGTTAACACACTTGGAGACATTGACCCCTTATCCTAAGCTAGTTTCCATACTTCCATAACTCCCATTCAGGATTTTTGACATATATACACCTGTAATCATGTGATCCTCCATCCCTTCGAATTTGCAAATATGTGAGTGGGTAATGATACTGAAAGATTCCACCCACAGTCCTGACCTGACCCCAAAATCCACTCCTTGAAAAAATATATATATATTTGTTTTTGGAACAAAATAGATCCCGGTCCTCTTCAACATTTGATCTCCTAGGTACTTCCCCCGAACACACAATATCACCCTCCACTAGTGGATGGGAGGTTGAAAAGAAAAAATATTTTCCTCGAACAAATCCATGATGTAATCCAATGGCCAACCTTCAAACTCAAATGATATACTTAGTGTTTCCATAGGCCTTAATTTTACTGCAGCATCCATGAGATCCATCTTCATAATGAGTCCATTGTTATCAGTTGAATCTTTCTTTTAATTTTTACCCAAGCCAAGGTAATACAGAAGGAGGTGCTAATTGCATTATAGAAGAAATTGACAATAATATGTTGCTTTAGAATGTGTATTAAATCCCCAAGAATCCATGTTAGAGGAATTAAGAGAGCCTTCTACCTTAAATATTTGGTCCACCCATTACATCCCTAGGTAGTAATAAGACTATTAAAGATAGTCTCTACTTGAGGAACCTAGTTTTCCATTTCCTCTTTCCAACCCATGAGGCTAATAGAAGAATGGATTGATTGTGGGTGTCAACTTAAAAAATTGGATGAAAAGAAGTGAGTAAAACAATTTCAAAACACTTCCTCTCTTTAACACATGGGGTATATGGTTAGAATTGAATGCAAACATTCTTCAAGACATGGAAGTGCCTTATTTATAATGTGCATCACAAATCATAACAATTAATAAGAACACTAAATTTTTAGTCATGCATATAAAACAAATAATATTGGAAGAACCAGTTATCAAGAAGAGGGGCACTTGGTGGGCACTTGGTGTTATTTCAATAAATATAACTAGATACACCAAGAGATACGTTGAGAAAAAAATATTGTCTTTATGTATGATTCTTATTATTTTCAATTGAAAGAAAGCCTAGGGGGGTGGGGAGGGGCGGGGGGGTCTCTAACAACAACTCTGAATTTATGCCACTAAAACTCAACATAGTAGCAGAGTCTCTGTAAAAAAAATATTACTGGACTACAATGTCGGATTGCAAGTGGAGTTTCAAGACATATTCCAACCAAGGATTCCAGTGGTAATTAATGGAACTTAAAGTAAATCAAATGTTCTAACCTTAGGAATTTTCTAAAATTGAACAAATATTTTTATTTCAATCTAATAAGTGCATTGAGAAGACACCAATATTGCAATGCATGTATAAATTTCTATAGGTAAAATACTATATAATAATTTTTATGAACTTATGATTGATATTTTTATACAAGACACGCTCTCTTTGTATCTGGTATGGTTGTGGTGGTTATCCTAAAGATTACATATTGTTGGTCAATTACAACACTAATAAATAATTTATGGGTTCGTTGGTTTGCTATATAGGTTATAGTGTTGTGCAATAGCATGCCACAACCATATATCCCCAAGCCAGTGTAGTACTAGATCACTAGTTGAAACTATTGTTGGTGATCTGTTTAAGTGTTGTGCACATTTTATTTGCTAACCTATATCCCATTCAAGTCAACTGGATCTTCAACTTTTCATTCACCAACTGGCAGAAAGCTTAAAATAACCGTAGTGGAAGGCAACAACCTTGCTAGAAAAGACAGATCTCAAAAGAGTGATCCTTACGTTAAGCTTCAGTATGGGAAGGCCGGGTTCCCCATTTTCTGAGTTAGATATTTTTTGTTTTCTAGAATTAGACTGATCTACATATTGGTGGATATCTACAATGTTTCCTGTAGCTGTACTTTGCAGTTGGTTAGCATTAATTTTTTTTTTAATACAATCACAGAACATTCGCAGAACAAGATCAATTTCATGAGGTATCAGCCCCATATGGGACGAAGAATTTGAGTTTAATGAGATTGAAGGTGATCAGCATTTGAAATTAAAATGCTATAATGTAGATTTTCTTGGGGATTAGAGTATGGGAAGCACCCATATGAATTTGGAAGGACTGGAAGAAGGAGAAACCAGGATGTTTGGATCCCCCTTGAAAAAGTTACAACAGGTGAAGTAAGACTCAAAATTGAGAAGAAAAAGTAAGAGAAAGACACTGAGGTGAGTAGAATATGCAATAAAAACCTCATCAATATGTAATTCCATGTCTAGAACAACCGCTGTATTTCCATCAAATGTCTTAGCAAATGACATTGTGACCTCTCTGTTAAAAATAGAGAAACTTGTTGATAAATTCCAACAACCACCCAGCTTGCTGATATGTACTCAGTTGAGTAATCACTTAGCTATGTGGAACAAAACCCCTAATAAACAAAAGAATTAAAAGGCATTTTTCATCATAGGATTAAACATAGTAGTGACATAGTATAACTTACCTCCAATAATGCTATGCAGTGGCTCTCCAACGTGCCTCCTCCAACACTGCTATGCACTAGAGAAACCCACCACAAACCCATGACCAAAAAATGGTGAAAAAACACCCTCGTTATCCAAAAAAACGATGGTGAAAACCCAAGGAACAACACTGCTACGCACCAGAAAAAATTCCCTCGTTTTCTAGAAAACACGATGGTGAAAACCCAAGGACCAACACTGCTACGCACCAGAAAAAATTCCCTCAGCTCCCATGAAATGGATCCAACCTTATGGATTTTATTAGTTTCAGTTGATGGGATGATCCAACATCCATGTTTTCCAGCTAAAACTGGAAGGGCTCCAATCCTCACTCTCTTTGTTATCTACAACTAACAAGAATCTTTGAATCCCTTGGTTTTCCATCTAAAAATGGAAGGAGGCTTCAACCCCTTAGACACAAGCTCCAACTTATGTCAAATCATCTCTAATGTAGTTTGTTCCACTTCCTCAACAAATAGGTATTCTCTATTGTCCTATAAAATCCCAAGTTTTCTCAATGGTGGATTTCAAATTTGTCAAGATTCTTACAAAATATGATCAAATACACTTTCTATAGTCAATGATTCTACAACCTTTGCCACAATGACTTCACAAATTCTGTACCTTTTTTTTCACAAGGTCTACATTAATGTTCACAAGACATGTACTATGAACTTCATAGGGTCTTCAACACATGTCTACTGTGCGGCTATATCTACCCCAGATCTGTACTGCAATCTTTACAAGATCTGTACACACTCCACTTGTTCTTATACCAAATAAAGAGATGATAATTCATTAATAATATCTTGACCTGTTAATAGTTCTCAAATATGGAATCAATCTCTATTTTGTCTAGGTCTGAGGGTAAGTCCAAACTATAGATCATACCCTTCATTTATCTCATGAGCAAGTCTTGCAACGGATCTCACAAACCCTCTCTTTCATTGAATATACCTGCAATCTGTCACAAGATGTAAACCCTAGCAAATCACACCATTTCAAAGTCTAATGATATTCCTCTTCCTCGCATTCTTTTATATCAATGAGTAATTGGTCCCCAAAATCCATGCCCAATATCCAAATCAATTGATCATATTTATAGATCAATTGTAATCTCAATTGACTTGGTCCTTTTCCTTGGTAAGTTCAAAACCAATGTCATTATGTCGACTTCCATTACATCGATCTTCTTATTATTTTGACAATGGGCTTTCAATGTTGTTATGTCGGTTCAAACTTTTATCATCTTATCTCAAATGGATCTACATGCTCATACATCATTCTTATAATCCAAATAACCAATGATTTGATCATTGAAGAAGAATATTATGTGGAGTAACCATGGTGATGCCACTTGAACCTTTTCACAAGATGAGCAGGGTCATCTTTGCTTGAGGTGGAACAATCAAAACTTGTTAATGCCAATATCTCATATCCAATGCTTCCGATAGTTCAAACATACCTTTGCAATTCTGGTAGTTGGAGCATACATATGTAGCACTGAAAAGTTACTAGAGTAGCATATTTTGGTAGTTGGAGTGAGTCTTGTCTACACTGTGTGATTACAAAACTTTGAGTAATCACTCAGGTATGTGGAACAGACCCCCCCATAAACAAAAGAATTAAAAAGTATTTTTCATCAAAGGATTAAACACAGTAGTGACATAGTATACCTTACCTCCAAGAATGCTATGCAGTGGCTCTCCAACGTGCCTCCTCCAACACTGCTATGCACCAGAGCAACCCAACACAAACCCACGACCAGAAAATGGTGAAAAAACATCCTCGTTATCCAGAAAAAATGATGGTGAAAACCCAAGGGCCAACAATGCTACGCACCAGAAAAAATTCCCTCATTTTCCAGAAAACACAATGGTGAAAACCTAAGGACCAACACTGCTATGCACCAGAAAAAATGCCCTCGTTTTCCAGAAAACATGATGGAGAAAACCCAAGGACCAACACTGCTACGATTTGAAAAAATTCCCTCCTTATCCAGCCAGAAAACATGATGGAGAAAACCCAAGGACCAACACTGCTACGATTTGAAAAAACACCCTCGTTATCCAGAAAACATAGGATGGAGAAAACCCAAGAAAAAATGATGGAGAAAACCACAGGAAAACCCTATGCTGCATACGCAGGGTACATGCTGGCACCACGCAGGTTTATGGTGGAAACCCTATGCAACATACACAGGGTGCATGCAGGCACCACGCAGGCTTATGGTGGAGCACTGGAGCACCGGTGAAGGGCGCGGGTAGGATTGTGGAATAAAATATCCCCCAACATATTGCATATTTATATAGCTAAAAAAAAACCTTTTTATCCCCTAATATACCACCAATATATTGCCTTATAATTTTTTTATTTTTAACCCCCCCAATATGAACGGACATGATATCATATTGGTTCTTGGGTGACGGCCCCGTGGATGTGTGTTCCTCCTTTAGGGATGTCATCATTGTGTATGGTCACTGAGGTAAACCCTTCGTTTTAAGTTGGGGAAATAGTCCCCATGTTAAATAAAGGAAAATGTATTTATGAGTATTCTTAGGTAGGTCAGCCCCAAAGGTAACCTTGATGACATAGTATTTGAGTTAACAACTCAACTGAAGAATATAAATAGTGAGGCACCCTCCTCATTTGTCACATGCTCACTTTCTCTCTCATGTGAGCCTTAGGAGAGAGAGGAAGAGGAGGAACAAATATATGGGCAGACATATTTTTCTTGGGTTATTCTATATTGTGATAGAGTCTTTGTGAGAGAACTAGTCTGATGAAGTTTGCGGGGTTTTCTCCTTTATGGTTTCCCCGATGAAAATATTTGTGTCTTGTGTATCTTTTTTATATTTTCATTCTTGTTATTATTTTAGATAAAGATACTAAGTGAATTAACTTAGAAAAAATAACACGGTATTAGAGACACTCTGAAATAAGGCACTGTGCAGTCGAAATACAACTACAATGGAAGCTACTAATTGAAAACCCTAGAAGATTAAATCTAATCATCTTAGAGCTTTAGCTATAACATGAGATGGGAGAAGGTTCAGGAGTTGGAACTTGGAAAGGATGAATATGACATATTTCTGTACCTTTTGTGAGAGTTTCAGCCTCATATTCACTATACTTCAGGAGATATGTTTCCTCCAAATCAGGGTTCCAACCTCCTCCAGAATACAATCATAAACAGGTGACCTAGGGACAATTGCTATATCTCGGCTAGGAAGGTCCAAATGAAATTTTACAAGATGTTGCAAGTAGGGAACAAAATTTCATTTTTATGGTCCTAGTTTCATAACCCTAAGGTGAAACAATGACATGTGGTAGTCTGTACAATTTCTCTATGCCGAACAATCCTCAAACAAGTCACCTTGGTAAAATCAGCATAAGTACCACTTGGAGAATCCAATTCTTCTCTAACATATGGGGTTGGAAATAAGATAGAGCAGGCTACCTCAGTGCAAAATTTCAAACCTTAAGGAGAAAAAAATTTGTAGATAAAGAAAAATCTATATTAGACAATTCTACATAAGAAATTGGAGAAACTAGGGATTCCTATACCAAGAGCTTCCAACGACTGTTTTCAGAAAAGCAGTATGTTGGACAACTAGCCTTCAAGAAGCGCATCCTTCTGTCCAATTAGAAGTTTGAAATTCCAAGTTTGGAAAATTAGGGTTTCTCTAACAAACCCTAGATCATCCAGATCCAAAACTAGGTCGAACACCTCAAATCGATAAGATCTAAATACTTTCTATTTCCATTTGAGATTCTCATTTAAAAATGAATCATCATGCGTAGATTGATGATAATCTTGGTAAAGCTGACAAATTTCGAGCATGGAGGTATAGGATCTCCCTGATCCTTAAAGAAAATGACTTGGATCAGTATATCAGTAAGAAATTTCTAGATCCTGAGGGAGATGATGCTAAGTCTAGAGCCAAGAGAATAACTGCAGATTCTATTACAGATCATCTCATCCCTCATGTGTCATCCTTGAAGACACTAAAGGAAGTGTTCGATGCTTTGACAAATTTTTTCAAAGGAAAGAACATCAATCGAAAAATGACATCGAGGAACGAGTTAAAGAATGTGAAGATACAGAACTCAGAATGACATCGAGGAACGAGTTAAAGAATGTGAAGATACAGAAATCAGAGACCATGCAGTCCTACTTTCACAAGGGTTTCTCAATTAAGGGAACAACTTGAAGCAGACGAAGAAGAAGAAGAGATTGTTATGACCACCTTTAATGGACTCCCAAGGTCATGGGATTCATTCATTCAAGGAATATGTGCCAGAACTAAGTTGATTACCTTCAACATACTCTAGGAAGAGTGCACACAAGAAGAAGCTCTGCTCATAACAAGAGAAGAGAAGATGGGAGCAACTAAAGATCAAGCTATCACGATTCAAAGAAGAAAGATAAGATTCCTCAAGTGATGATGAATATGTACTTTAATCTAGAAGGATTTAACTCATGAAGAACCTCTTATCCCTCTCAACTTTTGGATAAGAAAGGATGTAGTTGTGAATGAAGAAGATGATGAAGTAGAAGACTCTAGTTATTATTTCAAGGACATAAGGATCAAGAAGAAGTCTACACACCAAAAAAATAAAGATAAGTGTTCAATTGTCATTTCATGATATTGTTTGGTTGTGAACTTGTTTATATTCAATTGATGTATTATGCATGCTTGAGTGCTTTCATTTATACTATTGAATTGTACATGATGGGTAAGAATTCAATGATGTTGTATAACATACCATTGCTACTTATCTATATTGAAATCTCTTTGCTGACATATTGGGAGTAGTACACACTCTTAATAACATTGGGGTAAAACGAATCTATAAGTTACCATATGTGTATGTGATAGTTGCATGAATGCGTGACATATACCTTGATGCATTAGATTAATATGTTTTGCAAATAATGAAAATTTTCTAATCAAGCAACTGAACTTGACTTGTATATAGTTCAGAAGAACAAGTAATGACAGTTCAGAAGAGGAACCTGAAGCTCCTCAGGTTAGAGACACCCTGGTGAAAGAAGGAGCTTCAGAATAATATAAAGAGAATGGTAGATCCACCTCAAGAAATGAAGACTATATTGGGAACATTAAATCATCCAAGATAAAGAAAAGTCTGACAAAATTTCCAAATAAAGTAAGAGGCCTCAGAGACACTCCAGTTATGTGGTACTATTGAGTGACATCATTGATGCAGATCCTTCTAGATATGAATAAGTAGCCAAGGAGAAATTAAAGAAGACTATGTGTTATCACTCCAGGAAACTCCTCTAGGTTGTTGCTCGAGGATGCCTGGTAACTTAAAAATTTTTTAGGGTTTTATGATATGGATCAAGTCAGTTGACCTATATAACCTTTCCACTCTCAAGACATGCATGAAATTCATTCGTTTACAAGGCTTTTAGTTTGAAATTGCTCAGAAGTTCGACAATAAGGTGCAGGGATGGAGAACTCACCAGGCTGGCAGACTTACATACAAAACACATGCATATAAATGGCTAGATCCTAATGAGGATGGTATTTATAAATCAAATAGCATTAATAAACCAATAGGATGACAGCTATCAGCTTTTTAATCAATCTGAAAATGACCTAAATACACATGCATGCATAAATACAGTAAAGAAAGAGATGATGGATGAACAGATCACAACAAAAGAGCTCATATCATGAGTAAGTAAAATGAGAAGCTTGAAAGCATTATTGGCTCATAAATACCCGAAGTTGAACCCTTATTATAAAATAAATCATGGGATTTATAGCTTTCTACAAAAATGACACATCTTGAAACTTCGATCTGTTTTCACAAAAAATACTCAGAAGTGATGTTTTTCAGATTAGGGTTTAAAATCCTAGCTAACTATTTGTCCATCTATTATGAAGATCTAGTTCACTGAGCGAATACTAAATAATTGCAGTAGTCACCGATAATCACCACTACTAGTTCAGTGTGAAATTTCCACCAACAGCCATTGTCTCGGTGGTTAACTGAAGTGACCTTTCTTCTTTAATACGCCAAATTTTTCTACCTTGTCGCTATGATCGCCGATCGAAAGATCTGAACTCTAACTGTCAGCACCCCAAGCCTCAATGCTACCATAGTGTCGACACCTCAAATGACTAATCTTCTTAGTATCGGCGATCGAAACACCAAGATTGAATGTATCGGAGCTTTCAACTGCTAGCTTGTCGACAATCGAAAGTTGTACTCACTA
Source organism: Pseudotsuga menziesii (assembly GCA_001517045.1). Lineage (NCBI taxonomy): Eukaryota > Viridiplantae > Streptophyta > Pinopsida > Pinales > Pinaceae > Pseudotsuga > Pseudotsuga menziesii. Next base: position 18,273 of record LPNX010412841.1, on the reverse strand, counting down.
ATGTGTCGAAACTTCTTATCTGAATGCTGCCGTAGTGTCAGCACCTCAACTGACTAACGTCACGACAGTTTCTTCATCGGTGATCGAAAACTCTTTTCTCTAGCCCATCGGTGCTTTAAACCACTAACCATCGGAACTTTAAACCACTAGATTCTCCACATTGGCAGCGTCGTAACCGACTAAAACTCCGAAATGTCGACATAATAGAGGACTACACCTCCGATCACTATTTAAAAATGTTTCGATTGCGTAAAAAATTTAGCAATACGCCTAACCATCGAAGGGGTTTTCCACCTATTATTTATCTTCCAACTTTTGGTGGCTAATGAGAGGTTCTGATCCTCGCCCAAGCCACCGAAAGCTACAACTCGTGAAATTTTTACCCAAATTAAAAAACAGATGCTTTCAAACTGTCAATGATATTCATATCCTTCATCGCATGAGTTAAATTATTCATACTATCAAAATAAATTTATTTTGGGAGATAACACTATGATTAAAGAGTACCAGTTGTTCATGGGGAATGATGCCTAGGATGTGGTTCTGAGACTTGAAGGGAAGTCTATAGTGTCATCCATGTGGATCTACAAGATCTAGCATGCAGAAAATGGCAGCATCGAGAGCTACAAGGAAAGATTCTTAGCACAAGGCTTCTCATAGAAAGAAGGCATAGAATATGAGGATACATTTACACCAGTAGCGAGGTACACTTCAAATAGATCCATACTTTCATTGGTTGCAGTTATGAGATGGGGGATACACTAGTTTTATGTCAAGAAATAATTCTTAAATGGTGGAGTCGAGGAGGAAGTGTACATAGAACAACCACTGATATTCAAGACAGATGACATGAAGAATCATGTGTGCAAATTGAATAAGGCCTTGTACAAGCTCAAAAGGAACCCATTGGATAGCACATACAGTTACATGAGGAGCTTGAAAATCACCTAGAGTGACAAAGATATTAACCTTTGCTACAAGGTTGAATATGAAAGCCTATAGAGGATGACAAGATCACAGATGGGTGGGTGCAAGGGGAAATTTTCAAAAGAGTTCAAGATAAAGGATATTGGTATCCAAGTACCTTAGATGGATACATATAAGATTAGTAGCAAAGGAAGCTACCTGTCACTTCAATACAAAATGTTTCGATACAAAGAGTACAAAATGTAGAGGGAGGATGATGCTCCACTTCAGAGGGAGTGACTACAAAAGATCCTCAAGTTCGATATGGTACATCAGGATGAACAACTTCTCAATGGGACTAGGATTTACTGAGAGTAAAGTGGATTCCAACCTTTACTTCAGGGTTGAAGGAGAAATACTAGTGATGCTCATGTTATATGTTGATGACATGTTCCTGACAAAAGAGGAACAACTCATTGAAGATGCAAGGAGGATATTTTCTACCGAGTTTGAGATGAAAGACCTAGGGATTATGCAATACTTATTCGGAATGGAGGTGTGTAAGAATGTGTATGGGATTTTCCTTGGTCAAGGAAAGTATGCAGTGGATATTATGAAGAAATTCAAAATGTTGGACCGCAAGAAAATAACCACACCTATAGAATTGAACTTGAAGCTACTGTGTGATGCTTCATCAGAGTTAGCCGATGCCATGATGTATCATCAGATGATTGACTCATTTATGTATCTGACAAATACAAGACCAAACATATGCTTTACTGTGAACACCCTGATCTAGTTCCTAATGGATCTGAGACATGTTCTCTTGGTTTTTGCAATGCATGTAGTGAGGTACATGAATGGTACAGTTGAGTATGACCTCAAGTATGATACGAATCAAAATACTAACATTCATGGTTATGTTGATTTGGATTGGGCAGGAAGTGCCACTGAGAGGATGAGCACCTTGGGTTGCTTATTTAGTTTGATATCTGGTAAAATCTATTGGTTTAGCAGGATGCATTCCTACATGGCGCTGAGTACAACCGAGGAAGAATATGTTTCCACATGCTCAACTAATTGTGAGCTATTATGTTTTTGAAAGCTACTATCTTATTTTATTGATCTGAATTGAATTTTTGTATGATGCAGAGAGGAGCAGTGAAGTTCCAATATGTGATCTAGTTTGAGGTCCCTCAAAAGAGGGAGTGATCAATTCTAGCATAACTAGAGATACATGTTATCTGAGTGTAAAATTCTTGGCGAAGGTTGTAGGTTTCTATGATATAATCAGTCATATAGGTTGTCCTTGGATGTAATAAGTCCTAGAGAAGCTTGCAGGTTATACTTGGATGTAATCAATCCTGATGTGATTCTATGCAAGAAATAACCAGAGTGAAGTACGAGTACTTCAAAGAAATACTTGGTATGATACAGAACGAGACCTTTCAAAAGAGGGAGTGATGAGTTCTAGCATAACTGGAGAGATAGGTTGTCTGAGTGTAAAATATTTGTGAAGATCGTAGGTTTCTCATACATAATCAATCTTGTAGGTTTTCCTTGGATGTAATAAGTGTTGGCGAAGTCCGCAAGTTATCCTTGTAAGTAATCAGTCTCAATATGTTTCTATGCTAGAAATAGCGAGAGACCAGAAGACACAGATGCATGATATCTCACATGGGAAATGAGAAAGGTTGTCTGAGCAGAAAATATCCTAGTGTAGCAGGTTGCTCAGATGTAATTAGTCATGTAGGTTTTCGAAGTGTAAATATGAGCCCTGGTGTGATACGTAGGTTACTCAGATGTAATCGGTCTTGAGACAAATTATCTAAATGCAAATATGAGCCTTGACATGGTACATAGGTTATTCGAATGTAATAAGTCATTTGGGTTGTCAGAGTGTAAAAATGATCCCTAGCGTGGTATGCAGGTTACTCAGATGTAATACACCCCCAAGGTTGTCTGAAAATAAAATATATTGGACGTAGGTTTTTTAGATGTAATAAGCCCCCAAGGTTGTTTGAACAAAAAATATATTGGACGCAGGTTGTTTAGATGTAATAATTCCTTGATGTTGACCTCGAACGTAAAATTCCGGGTGTAGCAGGTTGTTTGGTCCTAATCAGTCCTTACATATATATCTATATGTGTGTGTGTTCCCATGTTGGAGATGATAAGGTCACAAGGCACTTGAGGTGCACCTAGGAAGTTCACCTATGCTGGTAGAATGCAAGTTGACTGTGGAGAGATGTAATGCAATAAGTTTGCTCCTAGAAGGTTCTCACGTATTGGTATATGCAGGATTGTCTTGGTGACATCCTAACATGTTCCTATGCTAATAGGACTAAGGTGGTCTACATCTGGGTTGTGCTTTGTGTGCTTTGTTTTGTTTTGTTTTTTCCAGGACAAAAGAGATGATATGTATATGAAAATATAAAGGTAGGAAACACAGGTTATTATGATGGAAATGTAAAGAAGGTCCTAGACTATACCTACATGATGATCTGGATACGGCGAGATGATGGTAGGAAACACATGTTATTGTAGTGACAATGTAAAGAAGGTCCTGGGAAGTACCCACACGATGATCTGATACGATGAGAAGACGGTAGGAGACATAGGTTATTGTAGTGGCAATGTAAATAATGGTCTTGGTCTCTACCTATGCGATATATTGCTTGTGGATATGATAAAGACCTGCATGAGGTCTAGGCCTACACCCAACATGAAAAAGGGTTGGCTCTATAGAAACTTCCTATGATAGATAGACGCGACATATTGGACAAGATGAGGACAATGGAAGCAACGACAATGATGATTCACTGTCGATGACCAGATTTGTTGATGAGTGTAATTGTAATTGTAACTTCAAAAGATATTCTGATGTATATTACCTTCCTAGTTAAGAGGGATTTTTGTTGTAATTGTAACTTCAGAAGATATTTTGATGTATATTAATATTGTATATTGTTGTACCCCCATCGAATATATGTGTTTCTCCTTTGTGGATTTCATCATTGTGTATGGTCTCCGAGGTAAAACCTCCATTGTAAATCGAGGAAATAGTCCCCAGGTTAAATAAAGGAAAATGTATTTATGAGTATTCTTAGGCAGGTCAGTCCCAAAGGTAACATGCACGACCTAGTAGTTGAGTTAACAACTCAATGAAAGAATATAAATAGGGTTCTCCCCTCCTCATTTGTCACACACTCACTTTCTCTCTCATGTGTGCATTAGGAGAGAGAGGAAGAGGAGGAACATAGATCTACCGAAGACATATTGTTCTTGGATTATTCTATCTTGTGATATAGTCTTTGTGACAAAACTATTATGAGGAAGTTTGTAGGGTTTTATCCTTTATGGTTTCCCTGATGAAAATATCTGTGTCTTGTGTATCTTTGTTATATTGATGTGCTTTTTATTCTTCCAGATAAATATCCTAAGTGAATTAAATTAGAAAAACTAACAATGAGTCATTCCTTGCTTCTCAAGGTTATATTTCAAATCCCTTGCACTAAACCTTTCAAATTCCCCTACCTCTCTTCTCTTCCATTTCCTTTTTTCAATCCCTCTTTGAATACCACAAATCATATCCTCCCATAAGCCCAAAAAAACAACAAAATATTTAGCATTTATGACAATATATTAATACCTCTTCATTTCCTAATACAAATTGGTTGAATTGGATTACTTGATGTGATATATATAAAATGTTTCAATGTGTTATGTGTGCATGCGTGTGTGTGTGTGTCTTCATCGATAAGTGTAGATATATATTTGAGTTTGAAAATAAATGAGCATAATACTATTATGGTAATATTACATAAAAGTCATGTTAACTTTCATTATTCATACACGTAGAGCTAAGTATGTAAGTTTATCTAATAAGATATTAGGGCATTATGAATAAGTGTAATACTAATCATTGTAACACTAACTCAGACTCATACAAAATCTCATTACACATACATGAACTTTTTTTTATATGTAAGAATATCCTTGTATTAACTTAAAACAAGAGGATTACATAAGCTTCCATAATTCCAGACTATATCGTGTAGAATTTCAAAAAAACTATCCAAACTTATATTCTTATCTCATAAGCACCAGATATAAATTTCCCATTCCCAAAACAAAAACTAGAAAATGACCCATAAGTGTTGGGTCATTCTTGCACTTATAAACCAAAGACTACTGACATAAACATCCATAAAGCCGCTAAAGAGAACCCAAAATCCCATGAAAAAATGAAATAAAACAAAGGCCAAACATCCCCTGCATGAAACCTAGGAAGAGTGTTGAAGGAGAGGCTCCTACAACACTCGTATGAACACTAGAGGAAGCAAGATCACATATACCCAGGGCTGCAAGAATGATGTCCACTTTTTCATTCAGTTGGTTGGTTTCATAGTGGTGTTATTTCTAGCATGGGATTGGAACCTAATCACCCTCTTCCTTTTGCATTCTCTCCCAGAACAAAATACCCATTTAATTTTTCATTACCTAAAACAAAGTGACTGTGCGCTCATAGAGGCCCAGTCGAGCAACATTATTCCCAAGGTCCATAACCCAGTTCTTAATGACTTTCTTATCTTCTTTTAGGCAGTCATGTTCAAAATTTTCCCATAGTTTGGACTCTATTCTCTCAGGGTGGCCTTGAATCTTAGTTGGGAGGCCCAACTGGAAATATCTATCCTCCCAAGACATTAATTTTTGGGATATAGTGATATTTCTCTTGGTACCCAAAACACTTCCATTGGAGGGATTTCTCTCCTTTCCCCTACTACTCCCCTCCATTAGGTTCCCTTGCTCCATCCCTGCAATCCAAATAAGAAAATAGGATATTTTGTGATGATGCATGCTGCCAACTTTGTTTTGGTAATATAGCAGCTTCCCATAAACATCCATGGTTATGGAGCTAAAATTTCTTAGATCAGCCTCCTTAACTCCAGTCTGAATCAAGATATCCTTCCTCAACTTCGCAGACCTGCCATCATCTATATTAATCTTTCTCCATGCGGAATATAATTTCCACATGCCCTCATTTGAAATAGCATTCACGAGATATAAAGGGAATTGTCCTTCCCAGTCGCTTTCCCACCTGTCTTCGTAGTCCTTACAAGAGACACACATGCCTACTGTGTACTTTTGATTACACCCAAGGTGGAAATTTCATAATGATGGTTGATATCTTGAGAATATTATGATTCACAACATGCCCTTGCAGTATCATCAGTCATTTCTTACCACATTTTTATATTTTCCTGCATGAGGTGCATCAATTCCTTCGTTGGAAAGCATGTCTTCCACTTTGTTGTCGTCCCTTCAGAAGTGGCTGAAGGAGATGGCTCTCATGATATAAAGGAGAAATTCCAATCATTCAAGTATGTGTTCTAAGTTCCAATTTAGAGACACCTTGCATCGTGGGGTTCCATTGAGAATACGCCCAACCATGGTTATTACCACTTTCTAATTCCCTTAAATGACTAGTGGGAGCCAACCTTTGTTTTGGACAAGAATCAATCTGTGAATCAAAACCTCAATTTCAGTCGCATTATTTGTGTCATATCCTAGATCACCTGAGAAGAAGGTTTTCATCTTCCCATTATGGTATATGATTATGCCTCCAAATACAACCTCCCTGGGGTTACCATTTGATGCTCCATTAAAGTTCATCTTGTAGAAGCCAGTAGGCGAGGTCGTCCAATGGTTTAGACTTGGAGTATCCTGGGGTTTATTTTTAGTGGTGCCAAGATAGGGGAGTGGACTGTGTATACCCAAATCCTAGAGAATGTGGATTTCAGCACCATGGGCCTTTCGATACGGTTCCTAGAAACAACACATGGAAGAGGTTTGGAGAGCTAAATATTCCTCTCAAGTTGAGAGATGCTGTGATAATATTGTATGAGACTATCGTTTCCAAATTAATAACACTAAGTAATGGTTAAAATATATTAATATTAATATTGGAGTTAAGTAAGGTTTCCCTCTCGCACCTACCCTTTTTTAACATTTCCATCGATAATCCAGAAGGTTTTTAGATGAAGTAGGCTACGTTCGCATGACCTTACTAGGAATTATCGTCATCCTTCTTCTTTATGTTGATGATATTGTTCTTATGGATAGATGTCCCTCTGAACTTAATAAGAAATTAAGAACTCTAAAGCATTTATGCTCTAACATGGGCATGATTATTAACATTGACAAAACAAAAGTAATAATTATCAAGTCCAAGAAATTCATGCATGGTAACTTTGTATATGACAATACAAAATTGGAGGAAGTTTCTTCCTATAAATATCTTGGGATTGATATTCATAAAAATATCAACTGGAACTATACAATTGAGAAAAGGATTAATGAAGGGTGGAAAGATAATTTTGGTCTTGAGAACAATTGTAAATCGACAGAACTATGATGTGGGATAAAAAGAAGTTCCTCTTTCAAACTCCTCTCACTCTCATTATCTTGTATGGTTGTGAAGTTTGGGGGTGTAGAATCTCTGGAGAATCATGGAGAAATATTGAGAAAATCTATAAATGTTTTATAGCATATAACCTCATAATTAAAAGAAATATGCTTTATCCTATTATTCTTATAGAAATGGTCCTTCCCCTCATAGAGAGAATCTCTATGAAAAGGTACTTCATGTACAAGTATAAAATAAATGGTATGGGAGACCCAAGGATCCCTAAAATTTCCTTAAAATCTAGTCAAGACCACCTACGGCTCAAGAAAGGTTGGCATAAAAATAACATGGGTTGGTTAAACCATTGGCAAGGATAGACAAAAATTAAACTTTGCAAAATATCAATAACATTAAAAATACTATTTTATAGATCTAAGTTTAAAGAGAAAATGCGGGGAAAACTGATTTAAAGGTTAAAAGGAATCTAAGATACTACAAGGAGGTTATTTACCCTAATTTAGATGACCAAAAGTATGTCTGTATCTTAACTATCTTGAATAAAAAAAATAACATAGACAAAATAGGAATGAACTCTCATGAGCTTCGTAGTGAAACAGGGCGCTGGACAATTCCTAAAACATAATAGGAGGATAAGATTTTCCATCTTTGTGAGACCAAGAGAGAGTCAGGATGAAACTCACTTTCTCCTAGAGTTCCCTACGTACAACCATATTATATCGCAATTTCTCAATATTTATTATAATACTAATCTCTCTAATCTTCTAAGTTTTTGTTAAGAACTCGTGTCAACCCTTGTCTTTACTTTGTTAGTATATTGTTGTTAGACGCATATGACTTGTAAGTCATCCCGTGAGGATATTGTATTATCCCACATTCATGGGGAGTAATAGTTGTTTATATTATATTTAGTATTTAATTACGTGTTGAGGACAATGAAGGCATCCACGGGTTATTTGTATTGAGCTTACTCAAAGGAGGTTGCCCCCTCAAAGTTGTCTGTGATCAATAAAAATATTTTTTTGTTTTGTTATTTATGTTATATCATGAAATTTCATTATTTATTGAAAGATGTTTCTGACATATGGTATCAGAGCACTTTCCTTGGCACAAGTGGGAAATTTTTTCTTCTTTTTGGCATAAATAGGGAAAATTAAATTGGGAGACGAATTTTAGATTAAATCATAAAACGTTTTGTGCATACTCAAAAGAAACAAGTTGTACATATGAATTCTTGTTACAAAAATACACATTTAAAAAAACAACTCAGTTGGAGTTAGAAAAGTGGAGATATCATTGATTTAAAATCAGATATTTTTCAGAATTTCAGCGATGACCACAAAAATTGCAGAGCAAATATCTTTTCACGGTGTGCCTAGATTTTTGTTTTGATTGTGTAGGTAGATGAAGAATGGATTTTATAGTCCTAGAAACATGTATAATAGATATTTTGAGCAAAATTTATCAAATTATGTTCATTTAAAAATTTTCGTCTCAAAACCCTAGCTCTATTTACGGGTGTTTGGGCTTGCTTGGGCTCACTGGGTGGAATTTTTGCCATATTTTTTTCTGTCATTAGGGGAGTTTTGAGGTCTAAAATGGCCCTCATAAGGGAAATAATAATATAAGATTTATAATAATAAAATAAAATTTCTAAATTTTGGACGAGAAAAAGAAAACTACTTTTTCTTATTGTATTTTTTGTATATATCCTTAATGGTTCACCCAAATTTCTAGTTTGGGGACTCGTTGGATGCAGAATTTAATTTTGCGTCCAACCCATACCCACACAGCATACTTATTAGGTACACACAACACTCAAAAATGAAAATTTCAATAAAAGACGTATTTTAATATAAAAATACGTTGGGAATGCACAGGTACCCTAACAATAGATTTATTGAGTTGTGATTATTGCAGTAGTTCTTCTTCTTTTTATATGTATTGTTCATTTCAATTGAAATTTAGGATTAGGGAATAACCCCTATCCATGTAACTATGGGAAGTACCTAGGTAGAGCCCTAAAATTCACTGTGAGGACTACAACAAGAACCCCGAAGTAGCTGGCCATTGAGAGGACATTCTAGCGAAAAGGGAAATGACCTCTACCTAATTGAATAGTTCCTACCTGTGAGGTAAACCAATATTTTTTGTTTGTGGAAAATCATTTATCAGTATTACCTATGCCATGGAGTGAGGGGTACTGCCCCAGTACCCAAGTTGTTAGATAGCACTGTGGGACGAGTGAATCCCATGAACCATTACGAAGCCGAACATACATAGGGTCAATATCTATTTCCAATTGACAAATAGTAGATTGCATCTGTCCAAATCCATCACATATCAATTCTATTAAAAAAAGGAGTATAATTTTGTGTTTTTTCTCCATATCTTCTTTTCTTTAACTCTATTTACCTTGAAAATTAACTGGAACCCTTGCAATTCTATTTTGCATATTTCCTTCCTTGAGATCCCTATCCCAAATTCTACTTTTTGAAGCCAGAAATCCTCATTTTATGCTTCCTATCTCTCAGGAAGTGTCCAAAACCTAATCAAACCCCAATTACCCATCATAGTTTTTCCCAAATCCAAATTTTTAGTTTCTAAAAAAAATTATGTTTTTGTTTTTCTACCCATTCCTTAAAAAAAAATCCTGGTTATGGTTGTCACCCACGTAGAATCAAAAAAACAAATGGAAGATGAACTTGCCTTCCTCAAGGACAAACTCCAAGAGCTAGATGAAAACATTCTCATCCTTGATCTTTAGCATTCAGCCATAAACAATAGACGACAACGAGAGTATTCTACAAACACCGGGTTCTCTTCTTCCAACAATTTTCGTGGGATGAAGCTTAATTTTACTTGCTTCAATGCTGATGATACGAATGGAAGGATATATAGGGAAAACCAATATTTCAGTCTACATAACACTTTTGATGTCAACAAAGTCCCACTTGCATCCTTTCATTTGGAACATGAAGCCCTTCAATGGTTCTGTTGGTACATCAAGGTTCATGAAGAGCTAAAATGGACAGATTTTTTCCAAATCCTTTTGCAATGATTTGGTCCTAGTGCTTTTGATGACTTCACAAGAGCACTCATTAAACTTCACCAAACTAGCACTATGAGAGAGTATCAACTAGAATTTCAGAAACTGGCCAAGCACACAAAAGTATTGTCTGATGCATTCTACAGGAATTTGTTTATCAATGGTCTAAAGGATGCAATCCAATCAGAGTTAAAATGTTATGCCCCAACACAATGATGGAATCCCTAGGGTTGGCTAAGTAAGTGAAGGATAAGATCATAGCTCAACAACGCCCCAAATCCACTTTTGATCCATTCATAAATATGGTTTCCCAAATACCTCCATCACGCCAGCTCCTAGAACCACTCCTATCAAGCATTTGTATGAAGACAAGATGCATGCACGTAGAGAAAAAGGGAATTTTTATAATTGTGACAAGAAATTCACCTAGGGACATAGATGTGCTGAACAAAAAGCTTTATATCTTGGATGTGGATTCTCTGCTTGCACCTGAAATTTGTGAATATTCTCATGATCAGTAGATGACAAGGTCGACATTCAGAATCCATTTGTTGACCCTCATTCTCAGGATGATCACCTAGAGATATCTCTCCATGCATTATCCAGAGTCACCACCCCACAAACCATGTGGGTCAAGGGTTGCTTCAAGAATCTCCCTCTTACAATACTCATTGATTATGATAGCTTCTGATAACTTCATTGACCCTTAGATCTCCAAATAAGCTAATTGTTTTGTCCATCCTTGCTCCAGCTTTGAAGTCATGATTTCCAATGGGGGCACCTTACCTTGCAAGGGGAATTGTCGTAACGTGTGTATCTCTATTGGATATTATGACTTGCACTCTGACATATTTACCTTTCCCTTAGGTGGATGTGATGTGGTTTTGGGTGCTCAATGGTTACACACACTTGGACCCATCTTATGGTATTCTGTTGAACTTTGGATGCAGTTTTCAGTAAATTGGCAAAAACACACATTGAAGGGATTACAACCAAGGTCTCCCAGCATGATCAATTCACATCACATGGAAAATTTACTTAAGAATAATTCACATGGTGTCATTCCTCAACTCCATTCCATTCATATGCAACCATCAGTAGTCTCCACTACTCCCTTGGATATACAACAAATTTTGGGTAAGGACAATCTTATGGCGTATGCAAATTTCATAAGTAATTTTTGGACAGAACTATTTTGCCACAATGTCACCAAACTAAATATGAGTTCAGGGTATCACCCACAAACGGATGGTTAGACTGGATTTATCAACAAATGTTTGGAAACATATCTTCGTTGCTTCACTTCTAAACAACAACATCCGTGGGAAAAGTGGCTCCCTCTCACTGAATGGTGGTATAATACCTCCTACCAAACTACATCTAAAATGACTCCATATAAATCATTCTATGGTTAGGAACCATTAATGATCCTTCCATACACCCCCAATAGTTCACAAGTTCGTGCATTTGACATGGTTCTCTGAAACTGAGATCGTATTCTTCACATTTTGCAAGACAATCTCCACATTTTGCAGGACAATCTTCACATGGAAAAAAACCGAATGAAACAACAAGCCGATCAACACTGTTTTGAGTGCACTTTTCAAGTCGGTGATATGGTTTTTCTTCATCTAGATCCTTACAAGTAATGCTCCTTGCAACTCAAAGGGTGTCATAAGTCGGATCCAAAATTCTATCGACCATATAAGGTTCTTAGAAGATTGGGTCTGTTTCTTATAAATTGGAACTTCCTCCTTCTTCTCATGTTCACCTAGTATTTCATGTCTCTTGTCTTAAGAAATTTATTGGCACCAAAATCAAAGCAAAAACTATTTTACCAGAAATAGATAATAAAGGATCCATCATTTTGGAGCCAAAGGCCATCCTCAATAGGCAAACTCATCAATTTCTCTCTCTATCCATCATAGAGGTATTAATTCAGTGGCACGACATTCAACCAGAGGATGCTACATGGGAACCACTCCTTTAGATTCAATAACAATTTCCAAATCTAAATATTTGAGCACAATGATTTTCTAAGAGGGAGGGGATGTTAGGAACCCATGTCAACCATTATCTTTACTTTGTTAGTATATTATTGTTCGACTCATATGCTTTGTAAGTTGTCGTGTGAGTATGTTGTATTATCCCACATTCAAGGGGAGTAATAGTTATTTAGATTAGACTTAGTATATAAATATGTGTTGAGGCCAACGAAGGCATCCAGGAGTTATTTGTATTGAGCTTTCTCAAAGGAGGTTTCCCCCTTGAAGTGGCCCATGATCAATAAAATTCCTTGTTTTCTGCTATTTCTATTGTATCGTGTATTTTCATTATTTATTATAGGAGGTTTCTCATAGTTTTCAAAACTAAGGTGAACTTGGTACACATCTTTATAATATTTTTGAGCATAGGAATAATTTGTTACAACAAACAACATAATTTATTAAGGTCCAATAGGCCAAAGTTGTTATTGATATACATAGAATGTAGTGTGTGTGTGTGTGTGTGTGTGTGTCACTCTCTCTCACACACACACATTTTTAATTATATTTTTATTTGTGTTTTTGAACTTGACCCATTAATATTTGAATCACACTATATACACCTTTGTGTGTATGCTAATCATTTTTCAACTATTTAGATAATTCAAAAACAAAAAAAAATCCCTTTTGAAGAGGAAAGGTCCACAAAAATTCCACATATTTTTTTGTTTTGTATTTTTATGGCATTGATTGTTCTCTCAACACCTTTGAGACCGTGGGAAAACAATTAGCATAATTTTAAAAGAAATGAAATATAAAATATAAAATGAAATCAAAAGTATGAAAAATGATATGCCATTTGATAGAGGATTCATCGAGGAATTCATTGGCCTTAACTCTGACACCTAAGATTGAAAATATGAATGGGTTTCACACTCAGTATGTTATAAATGTAGAAAATACTACAACAAGAGAGATGTAATTGCGTAAATGAAGTACTCGATTGAGCTATATAACTCATGTTAAATTTTCAAACCATTGATCTACATGAAAATGAGAGCAATTGAGAAGTGGAATTATGCAATGGAATATCAAGAAAAATGTACACTGAACAAGACATATTTGAGACAAATCTGATAAGAATTGATCAGTTAATTACAACATTAATCATCATTATCCTAGCAATAATACAACAATGCTACAATAAAGTTGAATCATGTGGATAAGATTCAAATTTACCAACTAAAACTGACTTTCTGGCTAACTCAGTGTGTCTAAATCACTGCATGTGAGCCACTAGTCTAACTCCTAATGTCTAAATTAGTCTATAATCAGTTAAACTAGTTAAACCAGTTAAACTGATGGGGTATGTGGAAAAAGGATCCACTTCCCCATACAACCATGCAAAACTAGCTCTAGACTAACTGAGAGTGATCTAACTAATTGTAACTGGAGGTTGACTTAGCATAACTTCCTACCTACCACAACCAACTGATGGAGGTTGTTGGTGGAACTCGGAGTGGCTCCTATAAAGTAGAGATTGGCACCGGTGGAACCAATGGCACCAATGGCACCAATATCATTGTGGAACCAAACTATAGAAAATGACTCCTAAGTTAGGCAAGGTGATTAAATAGACTATATATGGACAAGGGAGGATTATCTAATCCTAACACCTCCCCCCGCCTCTTTGGGCCCTGACAACTAGGCCAAAAGTCACCCATACAATCTAATGAAAAAAAAAAGTGGCTTAATAAACTAAACAAAATGGGGAAAAACTCATGGGAAACACCCCCTAAAAGTAAGTAGTGAATCAAGAAAACAAGCTATACTTCAAAGAGAATTTTCCTCTTTGGGTAATAACTTGTAAAACTTATGCTGCAATTTGCAGCACTATGCAACAACAATGCAGTAGCTTGGTTCTTCTGTGCAGCAGCATCCTGATACTGTGCATGTGGACCTCTCAATTTTATTATGATATGATGAATGTTATTTTTGTTTATTCTTTCTTGAGGAGCAATGGAATGATCAATTTTGTTCTTCAGTGGGCCAAATTGTTGATCATTCACTATCATCAAGTAGCATTTCCATGGAAGTTTGTTGCACCACTCTGTAGGTAGCGAAGCTTTGTGAGAGAGTGAAACATGTTCATTCTAATATTGGGACCATGTTCTCCTTCTATCTTTTGGATTCCCAGCACCATCCCCATCTGCTTCAATGATATTTTGGGCCCATTTAGGCTTAGGCCACTGATTTGGAATGGGAGCTGGATATGGATCTAGATTCTCATGAAGTATAACCTCAACATCAAGATCATGTTGATCTTGTTCATCTTCATCTAAATCTGAAACATACGACAAACTATCATCATCAAATGAAAATGGAAGAGTGTTTATACCTCCTTTTGCTTCGAATTGTGGTGGATCAAGCAACTAATTTTATTCAAACTGAACACTGTGCTTTGTGAAGCAATTCCTAGTTGTAATCTCCATTAATTTATATGTTTTTGCATCCTCAACATATCCCAATAGTATTTTTTCACTACTCTAGGCTTGAAACGCCTTTCTCTTGTCCATAGGTATTATGGCCCAAGCTTTAGAACCAAAGTCTCTCAAGTGAGAAACATCAGGCTTATTCCCATGTAATGCTTCAAAAGGAGTGGCCCCAATCACTGATTTGTGAGGCACACTATTTGGTTTGTATGAAGCACAATTAACAACTTCATCACAAAGAGAAGGAGGGATATTTTTGGATTGGAGAAGACATGTTGCCATATCCTTCAATGATCTATTTTCCCTCTCAACCACACCATTTTGCCGTGGTTTGTATTGAACTGAGTGTTTCATTCGAATCTCCTTTGATTCACAATACTACTAAAAATCTCTTTTAATGTAGTTAACTCCATTATCTAATATAATGGACTTGATCTTATTTCAGAAACTATTCTCAATCAAGGCTTTAAAAACTTTAAAAATTTCTAATACCTCTGATTTTTGTTTCATAAAATATACCCAACAGAACCTTGAATAATCATCAATAAAAGTAAGAAAATACATGGAACC
This sequence comes from Pseudotsuga menziesii, assembly GCA_001517045.1. Taxonomy (NCBI): domain Eukaryota; kingdom Viridiplantae; phylum Streptophyta; class Pinopsida; order Pinales; family Pinaceae; genus Pseudotsuga; species Pseudotsuga menziesii. The sequence goes on along the minus strand of LPNX010412841.1, from coordinate 2,844 downwards.
ATTGATTTATTTTGTAGCCATTGGTTCTGAAACATCAGTGTGTATCAGATCAAGTGTAGAGGCAGCTCTAGTTTCCTTCCCAACTTCATACCTCTTCTCTGGATGCTTACCTACCAAGAAACCAGGATATACTCCATCTGATGTTTGGATGAGTGGAAAGCCCTCAACCATTTTGTCATTATGGTGTTGTTAGAGATATTTGAAATTGAGAAGCCCAAATCTCTCATGCCACAAATTTCTGGGGTTATAGGCATGAGTCAATAAAGCTGTTGGATGTGAAGAAGGTAGGAAATGGGAGAACTCATATGCCCTTGAGGCATGGTTAGCAAACCCTTTCACTATGATATTTCCTATATATTTTTTAGATATTTCCACCGAGTTAGAGTCGAATGTAATTCTCTTGGGAGATCCTGTATGATTCATCTAATGAACATACAACAGATTTGTTGCAAGAGAGGGCACATAGAGTACATTCTTGAACTCACGATGCTAGATTTTAATAGAAACTCTCCCAAAAGATGGGATTTGGGAGTCATCTCGCATATGAATGCTAGGTCCTCCTGATATAGCCAGAGTGGTGAAGGATTCCCTGGAGGAAACCATGTGGTTGGATGGTGCATAATATATCAAATAATTTTTCAACCCTTGGTGAGGCCTGCCTTCAAGGCATGGAACCTCTCATGATCTTCTATCGATTGTCCAGCATAAGACTTCTTTGCTACTTGTGTAAGGGAAATGTTGTTTTGATAAAGGAGTGTTGACAACTAGTCGGTTGTCTTCTTCATGCACCGTCTCTCTGGATGAAAGCCCCTCATATGGTGTGGACACTTAGTATTCTAGAATTTCTTCTTTTTCTTGGAACTCGAGGCTCCATCAGAATATTTCTGATTCTCCTTTGGATTTGAATCAATGTTTTTGGTATCCTTCCCTTTGTGATTCCCTCTTTCTTTCTCATTTTTTAGTATGTCATCAAGAGTGCTTGATTCTTGGAGGTTTGAATCACTCCCATTTGAACCAATTTATCTTTCTCTTGTATTAAGAACTCAACAAAAGCATCTAGAGAAGGAATCTTCCAATTAGGGATGGAAGATCTTCTGGAATGGAATGTAGACAAAGAATGAGTACTCAGAGCCAAGATTTCTCAATACTGACAGCACAAGTTGCTCATCTTTCCACTCTAATCCACATTTTTTGTATTACAGTACTAGTGACTTTTATTTTGTAAAGAATTGTTGTATAGATTCGAAACTGCTAGGCTATAGAGCTATGAGCTCATTCTCCAAAATATGCCCTCGAATATCATCTTTTTTTCCAAACAAAGATTCAATCTTATCCAAATCTTCCTTTGGAGTCCTTAGTCCCTCAATATGGAACAAATTATTTCAAGATATATGAGCATACATGAAGTTGAAGGCCTCTTCAAGTCGATTCAAAAAATTGTTCTTCTCAACATATTGTTGGGGCTTAGTTTCTATGCCCATTGTTATCCTAAATAGACCAAGGTTGTGCAAGGCTACTTGAATATCTTCCCTCCAATCAGTGTAGTTGAAGGGTGTAAGGATTCGAGATATGACAGTTGAAGAATCCATCTTTCTTTATGCTGAATAGTCAATTCCTCAAGAAGTTGCGTAGGTACTTGCAAATAACACTGCAAAAAACAATTCAATTCGCAATCATGTCAATTTCAAGCCTTTCCACCTCGAAATGTACACTTTCTCAAAGTCCATCACACCCAGATAGACTTGTCTGGATAGAATCTAGAGGGAGCAAGGATATCATTCTAGGATTTATGTGGAAACTCAGCTGCTTTTGGTGTATAATGGATATCAACAAGACCTACTACTAGCCTACAAAAGGGTCTGATACAATGTTAAATTTGTGAACCTTTGATCTACAGGAAAATGAGAGCAATTGCTAAGTGGAATTATGCAGTAGAATATCAAGAACAATGTACACTGAATAAGAAAATTTTGAGACAAATATGATAAGAATTGATTAGTTAATTACAACATTAATATTCATTATCCCAGGCTCAGTAATACAATAGTGTTTCAATAAGGAGAATTTGAATTATGTGGATAAGATTCAAATTTACCAACTAAACCCGATTGACTGGCTAACTCAGTGTGTCTAAATCACTGCATGGGAGCCACTAGTCTAACTATTGATTTCTAAATAAGTTTGCAATCAATTAAACTAGTTAAATTAATGAGGTAAGTGGAAAAAGACACCACTTCTCCATGCATCCATGAAAAAATGGTGCTAGACTAGCTGAGAGTGATCTAACTAATTATATCTAGAGGTTGAATCAACATAAATTCCTACCTACCACAACCAAATGATGGAGGTTGTTGGTGGCACTCAGAGTGGCTCCTAGAATGTAGGGATTGGCACCGGTGGCACCAAATGGCACCATTGTCACCAATGCCACCAGTGAACCCAATATCATGGTGGCACCAAACTCTATAAAATGACCCCTAAGTTAGGAAAGATGATTAATAGACTATATATGGACAAGGGAGGATTATTTAATCCTAACAACTCAATTCACTACTAGATTTCGATCCAAAATCCGACGGTTTTTTCCGATGGCGCGCGGATTTTTTATTTTAACAGTGCCAAAAATCAGGAAGATAAATTTTTTTTTTGTAATGATGGTGATAAGCGTCGCTTAAGCGACGGCTAGGCTTGCAAGCATCGCTTAAGCGACGGCTATCCTCCTAAGCGTCGCTTAAGCGACGGCGCTTCAATCATTTAATAATTTACTAATGTTTTATCAATCATTTAATAATTTGTCATAATTGGTTTATTATTTAAAATGGAAAGCGACGCTTAAGACATTAT
>LPNX010412826.1:470147-494905 GCA_001517045.1 Pseudotsuga menziesii | reverse complement strand
ATGATGATAATGATGGTGATGGTGATGTTGATGATGAGGAAGGTGATGATGATGACGAGGATGATGATGATGATGATGACAACGATGGTGATGAGGACGATCTTCATGATGATGATGACGACGATGGTGATGATGATGTTCATGATGTTGATGGTGATGATGATGATCATGTTGAAAACGATGATGATGGTGATGATGACGCTGATGATGACGATGAGGATGAGGATGATGATAATGATGATGAGGATAATGATGATGGCGATGGTGATGATGATGATGAGGAAGGTGATGATGATGATGATGAATTATTTCACTACAAGAGGGATTTATTATTTGTGTATCATATAAAGCACCTGTGGGAGCATCAGATGTCGCCATTGAAGGAGCTAAGGTTTCCACTATTGGCATGATACTGGAGACATGATGCATTGGAAAATGTTGCAGGTCATTAGGGCTATGGAAGAGGTTGCAGTAGGTCACTAGTGGAAATCCCTAGGCATCGTTATGTACCAGATCCCTCTCTCCATCACCAATCAGTGTACAATTAGTAACTAGTTTAATACTAATACTTCTAGTAGTAATAGTATACACACATTCTATATCATTTGTGTGATACCAATTGATGTATTTTAGATTAATGAACCTACAAACCTTATGTTATATGTGGAGTGTACACCAACTTGAAGAATAGAAGCATTATGATCCCAAGCATTATGTCAAAATTATGTTGGCGTTATTTTTTGGTTTCACATATCGCGCACGCGATTTGTATGAATATAACGCGCTCGCATTTTGTGTTTATATAACGCGCACGCATTTTGTAGTGTTAAATCGCGCGCACGTATTGTTAAATTCAAATTTTTATTCCCTCCAAATGATAAAGCCAAGCCTCCACCCATGCTTTCGTGGAATTCCTATTCCTATGTGTCTGCTTTGTACTTTGCTTCGGATTAACATGCCTGTGCCTTGGAGTATGATAAACCATGGCAAATTCAACATTATATCCATATTTTCAATATGCTCGTGTTTAATGGTTCGTCTGATTGTGCTGCACACCTCCATTTTTTATGAGATTTTAGAAACAGATATGGTTTTTTTTGCAGATTCTAAATATGTAAATTTTAACAAGAATGCATATATTTTTCTATTTTTTTCTTATTTATCTCCTGTCATCACTCCTCAACTCAAAAAACACACTGTTAGTGTTTCTCCTATAACTTTTTCAATTCTTGATCACTTCAAACAAAAATTGTATGGTGCACAAGTAGACACTAACCTCTACATTCTATCAAAACCCCATTTCATGATTTTTGCATTAAGACCTTCAAAGGCTGCACCCACAAAACACGTACCATTTTTGAGGTTTTCTCACTTAGACAATTATAAAAATATTATAAAATTACTAATTTAATTTTCAAAAAATAACGCTGCACTAGTGCTATGGGTTCTCTACATGGATGTCAATTTTTGTAGCTTGATTAGATCATTTAGGCCCTCAAAGGCTGCACCCACAAAAACATATACCTTATAATTTCCCTGAAAAATAAAAAGTGCCTGTTAGGAAAAATGAAATTTGACATAGCTATGCAAATTTTCGATACATAAAAGTTATATATTCGGAAAGGTGATTCAATTTCCTACATTTCATGTTTTTTACTCAATGCAAGATATTTTGCATAAGTATCTCAAAAAATCCAAGTAAGTTGAGGGATTCCTGATTTTTCAGGTTTCTATTGTATCTAACGTGCACAAAAAGGTCCCTCATCTTCTTGCACACACCCATACCTCAGTGCGTATTGGATTTTTGACATTGTGTTTTGGAATTTTCAGTTTCCTAAGCACATCTCGAGCATATTATCCCCATTTTGGCATTCTATCTATGTAATCTCGAATAGAAATACAAACTTCTCAATTTCGTATAACTCTAGGATTGATTGAATGTCTTAGTTTTCCTTGAAATTTTAAGAGGATTAAAATGCTTTTGAAGCCTTTGAATTTTTACTTACTCTTGAGTATTTCTTTCAGTCAAGCTTCAAAATTTTATTAGCTATCACTTTGTAAAAGAAAAAAAATATTTGAATGCATTGTGTGTGACTCTGTTACATACTGATAATAGCACCCGAGCTCATAGGCTCTGGAAACCCCTCAAAGTAAAAGCTACCTAACATTGTTTGTTAGGAATTTGATTTCAAGTGACCTAGTCTTTGGGAGCAATTAAGTAGCAGAGGATCATCCTTACCAAGGCTGGATGCCACCACTTTACATGGTTGGCCCCTCCTATGTTCCCTCACTTGTCCTTCAAAGCCAACATCCCCGAAGGTTGACAGATAATTTGGAGATTGTGGGATTATGTACTATAAAGGTTGACAAATTGAAGATTGTGGAATTCAAAAATTTACATTTATATAATAAAATTAAATATATATAAGATTTTACACTTCCGATATGGGACTCTTATAAAGAGAACCCAATTATTATCTATAATTATTTTAATAAAAATTGTATGAAATTGAATAGTATTTTTGTTTTATAGTTTTAATTAATTGAAATTTAGTTTTTTAAATTGTTTTTTCAAAATTTAATTGTCCACTAGTAAAAATCAGGTATCCATATTACATCGAAGTGGTCTAATCTCTCGATCATTTGCACCAGGCCCCACCGCATGCTATGAAGAGATGCGTGACTCTGTTTGCATCATCTCCAGCCATCTGCTCCATCTCCGTCTCCAGCATATCGGCTGGCAGCCTTGCCAACCACACTGTCCACTGCTGCAAAATTGCCACAGGATCTCCATCCTTATATTCTCTATCAACTTGCAGTTTGAACTTCATTCGCATTCGGGCCTTGTACTCCTCTTTCTCTTCCTGTGCGTGTCAGCCCTGTTCCTGCATCTCGTGCTTGACCCGCAGCACTTTAACACCATGATCCATCAATTATCTGTGAGAACCATGCCTGCAGGCTGCTACACCAGATGTGTTTTAGGTAATGTGCTTTATGTAATATCCGTGCTACACAATACATTATACATCATAATATTGGAGTATATAGCAAGGTCAATATAAAATTCATGTCATGATTCTGCAAGCAAAGAAGTTCTTAATTTGAAAAAAAATTAAGTACCTCCCATATTTAGTAAAATCTTGGAAGATGTAAATATGCATCCAGAACTCAAGTGTTATGACAAATTTTCGAAGGCTTGAAACTCATGGATCAAGAATGAATCACATTAATATTAAATTATGAATTTGGCACTATTCTAATTGAAATTTTAAAAAGTATTAAATAAACACATTAATGAACAGATTTTCATGAATATGTGCCATACTTTTCTTCAACATGTTTGTAGTTATATTGTCAAGCACTCTAAAGTTGACACACGAGAAGAATTTGTATTAGAATATTGAAGAGCCAATAAAGTATTTTATTCCTACACCGTTCTGTATAGACTTTTACAAAAGGATGTTTCAAGACAAACTTTAAAGACCTTTAGGATTGTTTTATTTAATTGTTTTTGTATGTACATGGATAGACATATGTTAAATTTTTATCATTACACGCATTTCCTACACCCATACAAAATAAAGTTGGTTTTACATTTGGATCCATGTGGATGTACGGATGAATAAAAAAGGATCCGGCCAGGAATTAATAAGCAAGATGCATCTGGTAGATAAGATACCATAAATCATGCACATTTAAACTAAACATCCACCCTATCAACAATTTCACAGCAATTCATCCAGTAAGAGTACAATAGAAGTTGCATAGAATCCCCCAAAATCATTCACAGCATTTCATCCAAATGAAGATCGATGCAGGAAAAAGAAGCATTATCCTAGGAAAGCACAAAAAGAATTCGAATTAGAAGAATTCGAAGATGCCCACCACCATATAGTGGCAAAGAAATGAGCCAAGCAGGGCACACAAATAGGATACCGGTTTGGCTTATGACAATATTAGCATGCATGCAAACTCTAAAACTTTGACATTATAATCATTACCAATTTCATAGAACAGTTCATTGCGTCGTCTTTGTTGAGGCTTACATGAATAAGTTGATCTACCCTTCTTCTGACCTTATATATTTTTCCACTAGATCCTGCAAGAGTCCTATGCTAATTTTCCTGTAGGATAGTCTTGTGTGCCTATTATGTCAGCAGTTGGTTGTGGTGTGGGCCCGCAGGGCTGCCAGCATGTGACGGAGAGGGACGAGATGGAGCAGTGAAGCCATGCAAACGAAGTTAACATCTCTTCACGGCATGCGGTGGGGCCTGGTGCAAATGGTCGAGATATTAGCCCACTTCTATTACATATACATAGAATAATGAAATCTAATTTGTTTATAATTTTAGTACACTAAATATCGATTAAACTAAATTAAATGTTATTATGCTAATACATCATAGCCAAAAGATTGAACTTCTAATAGATAGAAATGAGGACATTCAAAGCAATTCATAAGATGCCCCAAGACTGGCCCTAACCTAGATGTTGATCTATGACATATTTTTATTTTTATTTGGAATTGGGAAATGGAAAAGGTTGTATGTCGACAAATGGGTTGTAGGTAGCATGGTTTGGAGGGTATTCTATCATCCTCACTAACCAGTTTCAAACCTTTCCCCTTATTAAACTAAAATAAATAAATAAACTAAGATAAAAAATATGTTATAGAAATAAACATTTGTAATATCCCGAATTTTGGACCTAACACTTATAGGCATGTGCCTATCGATTATAATGATTATCTTGATGGTTTGTTTTTATATTGGGTCAAAGACCCCACTACATATGAACATGATGATTTGTTTTATATATTGGGCGTAAGAGCATTATTGATGATATATGTATATGCTTGTTTGTGTTGGGCGTACCAACCTTGAAGCACATGATTGATGAGATGTTTTGTGTTGAGCGAGGAGCTCTGGAGCACGAGTACTTACCTTTGTGTTGAGCAATAAGCTCTGAAACACATGAAAATATAATTGGATGTGTTGGGCATAAGCCCTGGAGCCTTCCGTGTTGATGTTGAGCATAAGCTCTGGAATTGCACTGAATTGTAACTCCCTGTTAAAGTGTTGAGTATGGGCTCTGGTAAGTGCTAGGGGTTACTGAAAACAATTTAATAACTTCCAAGTGAAAACGACTCGAGAAAAATATTGATCTCGTCATACTTATTTATAAATGATTAAATGAAATTTTGAATTTCTATATTCTCATCAAAATGCTGAAGAGCTACCACATTATACGAGGGAAATCCAACATGCAAGTATGTTTAGAGTTGCCTAGCCTAGTAGACCTAAACCATCTACCTACTTGAACTTAATGAAGAAGTGGCATTAAGTCTAAGGAACATGGTATATGATGCCCAGAGACAAATGTTAACAAAGTAATATATTATTATGTACTTTATACATGGTATGTATAAAGAAGTAAATATATTAATAATATAAATAAATGAAAGAAAAAAGAGAAGCTCCATCAATTATTATTTATTATTAAAGATTAATAAATAGTATAATGTCTATGAAAGTCCAACTAGGAACTAATAGAAAGTTCCTAAGTTAAAATATTAATAACTACCCAAAGTAATTGAAAATGGTTAAATCAAGAAACCAAGGTTTCTTGATTTAATTGTCTCTTTGAGTGAAAAGTCTAGCTATAAATACTCAATCCAAGGAAAGGCTTGGGGTTCTGATTTTATCTGGGGAAATTATTATTTTCTGCCTATTCTGCTCTCAAGTGATTTCTTGGAGAAAAGTTTTCCTGCAAGGAAAGGAGAATTGATTCAGAACTGAATACCAATTAGAAAACCCTACCTTAGGATCTCTAAGCTACTTGCATGTTGGATTCCAGCTCGGGGGGATCCAAATTTAAACCAGGAACTGTTCTAAATCATGGTTGGTAGAACATGGTAGTTCCTAAGTGATTTGGTCATCAAACAAAGCTCAAACCTGCATTGAATTGTTAATGTTGGTTATTTAAGTGTGCAGGTTCAGCCATTAATAGAGCTTCAAATGCAGGTATGAAGCCTTAGATTGTCTATGTTAATTTCTATATTTATTGATGGTTATGCTAGGTAAATGGTTTCAATACCTTTCCTAACCCTATGGGAATGATTTTCTGATTTGAATATGCTAGGGTTTGCACTTCTTAAATATTAATATTAGACTACAAATTTTATCATATGCTATATATCACCAAGGTTTGTACCTTCAAGTTTGTTTCTATGTTATTTCAAATAATTGGATTATGTTTACTGTAAAATAGGTTTTGATTTCTCGTTAAGTATATATATTGTTTCTTTAGGCTTTATTACTCTGCTGACATATTTCATTTGTCAGCAGAGACTTACCTTAGATTTCTTTAAAAGAAAACTAGTTCAGAAGTACAAGTTAACTAATAATATTATATATATACACAGTCCTATAAATAGTGTTATAAGCTAATCTACTAAATTACATTTAAAATCAACTAAAGAACAGATTATAACTAAAACAAAGTTAATAAATTATTAAAAGACCTTTCAAGGCATGTTTCCATAAATACAAACTAAATACCATAACATTCTATTTAAGATAAGTATCATCATAAATATCCAAACATAGAAGATATCATGACCATCCATGTGGTCCAATAGCAAAACTCCGTACTCTTATAAACTCCACAGTCTAAGTCGCGTAGTCAAGAATTGCATCCATTCACATAACTCATGGCTATAAAAGAAATCCACATGGCTATTTAGTCTATCTTACTCACATATCATTAAACAAACTAATAATTAAAACCTTTTTTTTTGCTAACAGAGGTCACGACATCGAATCTCATGGATATTCAGACCCAAGGAGAAAACAATAATAACAACCACAGTATAACATATTAAACCAAAATCCAAATCATATAACCATACTGTTGGTTCTTAACATCAAATAAAAACCATGACATAACGTAACGAACTGGAATCAACCTTTTATTTAATCCATCGATTACATCTCTACACAGGACATGCTATACACTAATGTATGCGGGATGTCATTTACCAATACATCAAATGCCATATAAATAAAAATGCATAGCTAACAGTGAGATCGTAAAGACCCTAGCTACATCACTCGCTCGGCCAATAACAATTTAAATACACACTCCCTTAACTATAAACCCACAGTAACTATTGGTCATCGGCTTTTCCAACCCATGGCTTTTCCACAGTCCAATTTACATAAGAACAAATAACCATAACAAAATAATATACAGGCTATCCCAGCACTATGGGAAAGGCTCATGCCATTTACGGCATGGCCCTTTTACCCATGCTGTCAAAATAGTTATAATATCCAAGATAGCTAAGAACATTACACATAGAGCATTCGTTTAGGATAATGCCTCCTGTAGCCCCAACACCATTTATTTTACAAATGCTCTACTAAAAACACAAAAGGAAATTGCATACACAGTATATCATTTTAACCATCGTTGTCACACATTTAGGAACAATACACATATCTATTTGCAACATAGTATACCGAAGTATTTTTACACATACGCTATTAAAGGCCGAAAATGAAGCTTACATAGCCAAGCCAATGGGCTATGGCACCATTGCAAGCAATGGTACATCCCATGACACTAACGCCCAAGTCTTCAAAACGATTTACTTAACCAAAATGATAATTTACTCAGACAAAGACAGAGTCTTCTAATAGTCCCAAGTCTTTTGTATTCACTTCTTATAGCACAAGTCTTTACAATCCCAAACTTAAAACAAATACACAGAGCCGAACAACCTTAAGGTTCAATTTATGGCTTAATTCCTTCACATATAAAAACCCCGGCCTATCCTTTACAAGCCTGAAGGTGAAATCAAAATCCCACAACATAAAAACCCAACCAAGCAACAAATCCAAATGCAGTCTTCCCAAAAGGGCCGAGAGGTAGCAAGTATAGACTTGTTAATAGGCTTACCCTGGCCACTTTGCAACACCATGGAGCTAACAACAAAGTATGGAGCAACCCCACTTTCGCTACCCTGTCACCTGCAACCAAAATCGAATACGGTATGGGTGAGAAGTATGACCATGTTTAAATGCAACAATGCAAACAATAGAAATGTTGTGAAGTCGAACGGGCTCTTACCTTCATTGTAACGGAGGTCGCCTCCATTCTCCCCTACGTAGAACAAGACCAAACCCCAACTCAAACCCAAACAAAATTCCAAATGATTCATGGGCCAAATCCCTAAGCTTGGGATGGCCACGAAACCCAAAAATCATTAATGGCACAGTCGGTGACCATTATCGTTTTATAAAACCCCCTTATCCATAGTTCAAACTTCGTTGCATTATTGTGGACTTCACTATCCATGAAAAATATTAAACCCTGTTGACATATGGTTCAACCTTATGTTAATTTTGTCTCCCTAATCATATTAACCAAGTAAAATATTACAATGATAAATTTTAGTGGATAGTATAAGCCTGGTAATGCGCTAACCATAAGTCAAGCCATTATATAGGTTTAAAATATAACATGTAAACTTTAGGCCTTATGCCATAACTTAAAAACCATAGATTAAGCCCTAAGCTTAGGCTTAGTGAACATGGCATATGTAATATGCCATGTTAAATAATTTAACCCTCATAAAATCAATGTTCTTGGTTTTGAAAGCCACAAACTTAACCTACAAATGCAAAACATAAGAAATGTTAATAAGACTTGATAAAATGAACATAGAACGAAATTTGACTAAGATATATAAATAATGAGATACAAAACCATAATAAAGTAAAATTATTAATTATACCTGTTATGTTTCGGAGTTGGTAAAGGAACCAAGTCAACCAGAAGTATGTTCTTTAAGATTCAAGACTTTCCGTACTCTTTAAATAAGATTCCGTCGCAATTATGAACTGCATGTGAAATAGAATAGGTGCCTTAGTTCAGAGAACTAAGCCTACTAACAAGTAAACAACTTGACCTTTGAAACTGTCATGGGAGAACGAGTCCTGCCACTCCGCCCACTTTGTTTCCACAAAAAAAGTTAAGTTAGGACTCTATAATTAACAAGTGTGGCAATGCAAAAAGAACAAAGCATATAAATCCATTGACGACACATAAGCGACAAACTTTATAAACATAATACTAAGTAGTAAACAGCAGTACAACATCATAAGTAAAATACATTAAAAATAATGACTGAAAGTAAAAGACAGAACATAAGAACAGTTTACGAATAAACAGAGGTACATGAAGTGTACGATAGAGTTTCGCAAGTGAATAATGTTCCGTCTAGGTAGTTTTTACTAGCCTATAAATTTTTTTTATTTTCAATTTTTTGGGACATTAAAAGTGGTATCAGAGCCCAGTTTCAATACTAAGAGACCTATGGGCGCACCAAGATATCACTGCAGAGGAAATAAAGTATAAATATTAAATTTTGGTTTCTAACAGAAATTTTTTCCTGTTATTAAATTTTTTGTAGTTACAGGATTTTTTTTTCAGCACAGTTTAGTTTATGAATACTGAGGAAGAAAACAGTCAGCAAGGAAAGATGACCACCCCCACTCTGGAAGCGAAGTTGGTGGTAGAGCTAAACTCTGATGTTTTAAAAACTTTACACGGTCTTCAAGCTGAATTGAAAATTTTCAGAGAAGACAGCATGAACGAAAGAAAGGAGCACCAAGTTATAAATGAATCCTTACTAAGAAATACGATGGGAGGGAGCCCGCAAGGTAAACCTACTCAGTCCACAAACAGTTCCAAAAGACAACCTTATGCAAAACGGGCCAGTAGCCCAAGAGGAGAGGGAAAAGAAGAACAAACCCCTGAAGCACCAAAGGGAGACCATCACAGTCCTTCCAGTGATGACTCTCTTTCTCCCCAAAGAAAGAAGCAAAGGAGTGATGACATCCTTCATGGGGAGTTTAGAAAAATAAGAGCCCCGACCTATGAAGTTGAATTAAAGACTGGGGAAAAGGCTGAAGAGTGGCTGCTGGGCATGAGTAAGTATTTTCGGGTTCATAACTACTCAAGTGAGATGACGGCTAGGCCTTCCATATATAACTTAAATGGTAAGGCAACAAGATGGTGGAGGGATTTAAAACGGACCAAGAAAGATGAGCTGCGGGAAATACACTGGGATACTTTCTGAAAAAATTTCCAAGAAAAATATATGTCGAAAAGGTTCTTTGACCGAAAAGTGAAATAGTTTCACGAACTACGCATGGGATCCATGAATATGGACACGTTTATTAACATATTTCTAGATCTATTGCATTATGTACCATACATCAAAGAAGAAAAGGTAAAGATCCAGAGGTTCCTAGAATGTCTTCCTCCTAGTTATTGGGAAATGATTGAATTTGACATGCCTAAGACTTTGGATACCACACTGCACAAAGCTAGGATCTGTTATGAGCATGGACAGCTTAGGAAGAAGAACCTCTAAGACTTTGGATACCACACTGCACAAAGCTAGGATCTGTTATGAGCATGGACAGCTTAGGAAGAAGAACCTAAACCAAAACTGAGACAAGTCTAAGAACTTCTCTAATAACCGCAAACCTGGGTCCAACCCACAACCATACAGAAAGCAAAATAACAGCTTTCAAGCAAACAAGAACTTTAATAGGTCTGGTAAAAAGCCTTATGTACCAGCTCATAATGTTAGCAAACCAGTAGCAAGTGGATCCAATGCTTTCTCGCTACAGATCAAGTGTTGGAAATGCAGTGGGCCTCATTATGCCCAAGATTGTAAGAACAAGACCGGTGGGGTCTTGCACAACTTACAAGAAGAACCAACTATTAAGGACATAGCTGGAACACCTCGGATCTATGCAGCATTGGATGGTTGATAGGAAGATCATCAAGCTACGATGGTTGAAATAGAAGGTAAGATCTTGAACACTTCTATTTCAATACTTATTGATCCCGGTGCTTGGCAGAGTTATGTTTCGCCTAAAATTGTTGATGAATGCAAACTAGGAAAAGTAAAACATGAAAAAACTTGGTTGGTTCAGTTAGCCACAGGTACAAAACATAAGGTTTCATAAATTGTTAAAGAGTGTGAGGTAAACCTGAATGGTCTTCCTACAAAAGTAAACCTGAACATCCTACCTTTAGGATCATATGATTTACTCATCAGCATGGACTGGCTGGAAAAGCACCGCCTCATGCTCGATTATTTGCACAATTCTATATTATGTACTGATAGCCTAGGGAGCCAAGTGAAGGTTTAGGGCATTCCAAATAATTTTTTTGTAAGACAAATATCTTCCTTACAAGTAAAGAAATACGTTCGGAAAGGCTGCAAGTTGTTTGTAGTAAACATCTGAGACATAGAGTCTGATAGGGAATAACGCATAGAAGACTTCCCCATTCTTGAAGAATTCAAGGATGTTTCCCAAGGAAATCCCTGGATTAACTCCGAAACGAGACCTAGACGTTTCCATCAAACTGACCCGAGGATCAGGTCCGACCTCCAAAGTCCCTTACCGCATCAGTGCACCTGAGTTGGTGGAACTCAAACTGAAGTTGCAGGAGTTGATAAAGAAAGGGTATATCCAACCCAGTGTGTCCCCTTGGGAGGCACCGATATTGTTCATAAAGAAGAAAGACGGTATGATGCGGATGTGCATCGATTACCGTTAGTTGAAAAAAATGTCCATCAAGAATTAGGGGAATTTTGATGTCTAAAATGAGCCTCATCTCTTACACTATAACCAATGCAACTATGGTTAAGTTAAATTGAAAAGATGTCTAAAATAAAACCAATAAAAAAATCATCTTTGGTATGACTAAAATACTTTTGAGTACATAAATTACTTTTAAATATAATATTATTGATATGACTAAAACTAAAGTACTTTTGAGTACATATATTACTTTTGCATATAATATGATGAATATACTTATAAAGTAATGTACCCATAAAATAAAATATATTAATTTTGAAATTTGAAACATAAATTACTTCTTCAATATTCAAAACATGTTTATAAACCATGTATTTATAATTTTGAATTTTAAACATAAAGTTAAATTTAAATGAATAAATTGCCATTTCATATATATATATATATATAATAAAAATTAATTTTAAAATATAAATATAAAACTATAAATTAAAAAAACATTTTTAAATTTATTTTTCATTTTTTTAATACACCTTCAAAATCACATGTAAACTCACTTTTAATAATTTCTTGTGGTATATATTATGTATATTATATATCATTTTTAATGCAATAATTAAAAGCATCATTAAATAAATTTATAAAAAAAGGTGTTAATATTGGGATGAAGAATAGTACATAAATTTCTACCACGAAAAAGTTGAGTTAATATAAAGAAAAAGAGATTATATGTAATAAACATTAGTATTATACGTATTAAAAATTATAATAATATAATATCTTATTATGATATAATAGTTCGTTCAAATTGCTACATTAAGATTTTATGCATGTATTTGGTTTTGTAATTTGAATGTACATGTTTAATTTATGTTGGTATAGATGTACGTGTTTCAAAGGTTAAACGGTGATTAAAATATGAACTTTGAATAATACCTAAAAAAATTTTAAAAATATTAATATTAAAATTCAACCGGATGAGAATATATATATATATATATAATATTTTATTTACTTTAAGAGTACTTTAGTACATTTATATTATATTCAAAAATAATCTATGAGTACTATTTTCATAATGAGTACTTTACTTACAACATTGATATAGTTAACTATGAGTTTTCACTCACCTTTTACAATTTGACAAATAAGCATCCTTAACTCAACCAATTCCACCTCAACTATTATAGATGATGTCATCCTCTAGAATGTGATTGGTTCTTTTAAAGTGAATTTTGATAGTACATTTATTGTTTGGAAGCCCATTTTTTACCTCAAAATTCCCCTAATGAACCGTTACCCACTCCCCAGGATCGACAACTTGTTCGATCAAGTGGGAGGAGCCAGAATATTTTTAAAGATTGACCTGTAATCCGGATACGGTACAGATTCACGACAAGGATATTCATAAAACCACCTTTCGTACAAGGTACGGAGACTACGCGTTTCTAGTGATGTCGTTCAGGTTGACCAATGCACCCACAAACTTTATGTGTATGATGAACAGCATATTTAGTAGGTATCTAGATAAGTTCATCTTAGTTTTTATAAATGACATATTGGTTTATTCAAAGAATAAAGAAGAACACAAAGAACACCTTCATGTAGTACTGCAAGTGTTGAGAGAACACCAATTTTACGTTAAGTTTAATAAATGCAATTTTTACAAACCGCAGACATAGTATCTAGGTCACATTATCTTCGAGACAGGGATAGTTGTGAACCCAAAAAAGATTAAAGCCATAAAGGATTGGCCTACCCATACTAGTGTCACTGACATTAGTTCATTCTTGGGATTAACTGGATATTATTGAAAGATCATTGAGAACTTCTCAAGAATTGCTTACCCCATGACCGCTTTACAGAAGAAAGCAAGTAAGTTCTTATGGACCACTAAGTGTGAAGAAAGCTTTCAAAATCTTAAGAAGCTTTTGATGACCACACCAGTGTTACAAATTATGGATCCCAATGGAGATTTCATTGTTTGCATAGATGCAAGCAAGGAAGGACTTGGAGGAGTCCTCTTATAGAATGATCACACGATCTGTTACGAATCACGAAAGTTAAAATAGCATGAGCAGAATTACCCTACGCATGATCTTGAGTTAGCTTCCATTTGAGGATGTGGAGGCACTACTCATGGGAAGGAAATTCCTTCTGAAGACAGATAATATGAGTCTGAAGTATTTATTTGATCAACTGGATCTAAATGCAAGGAAATCCAGCTAGTTTGGCTTCCTCAACGAGTACCATTTAGAGCTTAAGCACATTAAGGGCAAGGAGAATAAGGTTGTCGATGCTTTAAGCCAACGAACTCATATGATTTATGAAGTGACCTTGAGTCAAACCAATGCATATTTGCATGAGAAGATTAGAACGACCAATGGAGTTCACCCCTTCTATGTATAGATCCTCAAGAAAGTCCAAGATGACAGGTTGTTTCAACAACAAAAAGAATGCAAGGTAGACGAATTTGGACTGCTATGGTCCAAGGATTGTTTGTATGTTCCAGAAGGAGGAGACCTTCGGTCCAACATCCTCACATAATTTCATCGGGCACCCTACTCGAGACACTCAGGATATCAAAAGATGATATCCACTATCAAGAGATGCTTTTTCTAGCCTAAGTTAAAGGCATACATTGCAATGTTTATTGCAAAATGTCAGGAGTACCAGCTAGTCAAAGTTGAGCACCAGCATCCTGTAGGATTACTGCAGCTGTTTCCCATTCCGGAATGGAAGTGGGAGGTTATTAGTATGGACTTTATCACCAGTTTACCAAAAAGTAAGAATCAAAATGATTCTATTTTTGTGGTCATCAAAAAATTGTCGAAGGTAGCACACTTCATTCCTGTGAAGTCGACCTACAAGGCCATGAATATTGCTGATATATTCTTGAAAGAGATATTTATTTTGCATGGGATACCCAAGGAAATTATCTCATATCGAGATGTTAAATTTACAAGAAAATTTTGGAGATATTTATTCTCCGAATTGGAGATGCAGTTGAAGTTCAGCACTACATATCACCTGCAGAAAGATGGGCAGACAGAGAGAGTAAACAAAATTGTTGAGGACATGCTCTGAATGTATGTCATGAACAATCCCACTAAGTGGGAGGACTACCTGCACCTTGCAGAGTTTGTATATAACAATGGTTATCATGCTTCTGACAAGATGATTCCCTTTGAGGTACTCTATGGACGGAAGTGTAAAACATCGGTTACTTGGGATAGCCCGATGGATTGACTCATGTTAGGAACTAATTTTTTGATGGACTTGGAACAGTTGGTTACCAAGGTCTAGGTGAACCTTAAAGAAGCACAGGACCGCTAGAAATGTTACGCAAATCGAAAAATAAAAGATAAGGACTTTCAAATAGGCAATCATGTTTGCTTGAAAGTAAAAGCTAAACGAAGCTCATTGAGCTTGGGTAGGTGTGTTAAGTTAGCACCTAGATTTTGTGGACCTTTTGAAATACTGGACGAGAAAGGGCTAGTGGCTTATGAACTAGCATCTCCCGTGCATGTATGAGTCCAAAATGTTTTCCATGCATCCTTGTTAAATAAATATGTTTATGATACTAAACATGTTATTGATTGGTCCCTATTATAGGTGGAACCTGAAGGGGATTTTTCCCCGTAGCCTACTCATCTTTTGGACAAGAGAGAGGTGCAGTTTTGGAAGCGCACCATAGTCCAATTGAAAGTGTAGTGGAAGCACTTTGAGGTTGATGAGGCTACTTGGGAGAAGGAGGCCACCATGAGAAAGGCTTACCCCGCCTTGTTTCATGATATCGTTCCGAGTCCCCAGATCACCAGGGACGATGTTTTTCTAAGCGGGGAGGGATGTAATATCCTGGATTTTTTACCTAACACTTATAGGTATGTGCCTATTGATTATCATGATTATATTGATGTTTTATTTTTATATTGGGTCGAATACCCCACTACATATGAACATGATGATTTGTTTTATATATTGGGCGTAAAAAAATTATTGATGATATATGTATATGCTTGCTTTTGTTGGGCGTGGATGCTGAAGCACATGATTGATGAGATGTTTTGTGTTGAGCAAGGAGCTCTAGAGCACATGAATACTTACCTTTGTGTTGATCAATAATCTCTGGAACACATGAAAAGATAATTAGATGTTTTGGGCATATGCCCTGGATCCTTCCATGTTTATGTTGAGCATAAGCTTTGGAGCATCAGATCCTTGGCCATTGTATCCCTAGGTGTATCATACAAGTGCATCCTAGAACTAGTGTTGAGCGAGGATATTTGGAATTGCACAGAATTGTAACTCCTTGTTAAAGCGTTAAGTATGGGCTCTGCTAAGCACTAGGGGTTACTTAAAATAATTTAATAACTTTCGAGTGAAAATGACTCGAAGAAAAATATTGATCTCATCATACTTATTTATAAGTGATTAAATGAAATTTTGAATTTATGTATTCTCATTAAAGTACTGAAGATCTACCATGTTATATGAGGGAAATCCAACATGCAAGTATGTTTAGATTTGCCTAGCCTACTAGACCTAAACCATCTACCTACTTGACCTTAATGAAGAAGTGTCATTAAGTCTAGGGATCATGGTATATGATGCCCATAGACAAATGTTAACAAACTAATACATTATTATGTACTCTATGCATGGTCTGTATAAAGAAGTAAATTTATTAATAATATAAATAAATGAAAGAAAGAAGAGAAGCTCCATCAATTATTATTTATTATTAAAGATTAATAAATAGTATAATGTCTATGAAAGTCCAACTAGGAACTAATAGAAAGTTCCTAAGCTAAAATATTAATAACTACACAAAGTAATTCAAAAGGATTAAATCAAGAAACCAAGGTTTCTTGATTTAACTGTCCCTTTGGTATAAAAGTCTAGCTATAAAGACTCAAGCCAAGGAAAGGCTTGGGGTTCTCATTTTATCGGGGGAAATTATTATTTTCTTCCTATTCTGCTCTCAAGTGATTTCTTGGAGAAAAATTTTCTTGCAAGGAAAGGAGAATTGAGTCAGAACTGAATACCAGTTAGGAAACCCTACCCTAGGAGCTTTAAGCTACCTGTATGTTGGATTCCAACTCAGAGGGATCCGGACTTAAGCCAGGAATGGTTTCGGGTCATGGTTGGGTGGAATGTGGTAGTTCTCAAGTGATTTGGTCATCAAACAGAGCTCAGATCTGCATTGAATTGTTAATGCTGGTTATTTAAGTGTGCAGGTTCATCCATGAATAGAGCTTCAATTGCAGGTATGAAGCCCTATACTATCTATGTTAATTTCTAGATTTATTACTAGTTATGCTAGGTAAATGATTTCAATACCTTTCCTAAACCTATGGGATTGATTTTTTTATTTGAATCTGCTAGGGTTTTCACTTCTTAAATATTAATATTAGACTGCAAATTTTATCATATGTTGTATATCACCAGGGTTTGTACCTTCAAGCTTGTTTCTATGTTAATTAAAATAATTGGATTATGTTTACTGTAAACTAGGTTTTGATTTTTGGTTAATTATATATATTGTTTCTTTAGGCTTTATAACTCTGCTGACATATTTCATTTGTCAGCAGAGGCTTACCTTAGATTTCTCCAAAAGAAAACTAGTTCGGAAGTACAAGTTAACTAATAATATTATATATATATATATATATATATATACAGTCCTATAAATAGTGTTATAAGCTAATCTACTAAATTTCATTTAAAATCAACTAAAGAACAGATTATAACTAAAACAAAGTTAATGAATTATTAAAAGAGCTTTCAAGGTCGGTTTCCATAAATACAAACTAAATACCATAACATTCCATTTAAAATAAGTATCATCATAAATATCCGAACATAGAACATATCATGACCATCCATGTGGTCCAATACCAAAACTCTGTACTCTTATAAAATCCACATTCCAAGTCACGTAGTCAAGAATCGCATCCATTCACATAACTCATGGCTATAAAATAAATCCACGTGGCTATTTAGTGTATCTTACTCACATATCATTAAACAAACTAATAATTAAAACCTTTTTTTTTCCAATAGAGGTCGCGACATCGAATCTCATGGATGTTCAGACCTAAGGAAAAAACAATAATAACAACCACAGTATAACATATTCAACCAAAATCCAAATCATATAACCATATTGCTGGTTCTTAACAGCAAATAAAAACCATGACATAGCGTAACGAACAGGAATCAACCTTTTATTTAATCCATCAATTACATCTCTACACAGGCAACGCTATACACTAATGTATGCGGGATGTCATTTACCATTACATCAAATTCCATATAAACAACAATGCATATGCTAACAGTGAGGTCATAAAGACCCTAGCTATAGCACGGCCTCGACCAATAACAATTTAAATACACAGTCCATTAACTATAAACCCACGGTAAGCGTTGGTCATCGGGGTTTCCAACCCATGGATTTTCCACAGTCCAATTTACATAAGAACAAATAACCATAAAAAATAATATACAGGCTATCGCAGCACTATTGGAAAGGCTCATGCCATTTACGTCATGTCCCTTTTACCCGCGTTGTCAAAATATTTATAATATCCAAGATAACTAACTGCATTACACATAGAGGATTTGTTTAGGCAAATGCCTCCTACAGCCCCAACACCATTTATTTTACAAATTCTCTAATAAAAACATAGAAGAAAATCGCATACACAGTATATAATTTTAACCATCGCTGTAACACATTTAGGAACAATACACATATCTATTTGTAACAGAGTATACCAAAGTCTTTTTATACAGTCGCCATTAAAGGCCGAAAATGAAGCTTACATAGGAAATCCAATGGGCTATGGCACCATTGCAAGCAATGGTGCAGCCCATGGCACTAATGCCCAAGTCTTCAAAACGATTTACTTAACCAAAATGATAATGTACTTAAACAAAGACAAATTCTGCTAGTAGTCCCAAGTATTTTGTATTCATTGCTAACAACACAAGTCTTTACAATCCCAAACTTAAAACACATACACAGAGCCGAACGACCTTAAGGTTCAAATTATGGCTTAATGCCTTCACATCTAAAAACCCCAACCTGTCCTTTACAATCCCAAAGGCGAAATCGAAAACCCACAGCATAAAACCCCAACCAAGCAACAAATCCAAACGTAGTCTACCCAAAAGGGCAGAGAGGTAGCAAGTATAGACTTTCTAACAGGCTTACCATGGCCACTTTGCAACATCGTGGAGCCGACAGCAAAGTATGGATCCACCCCACTTTCGCTACCCTGTCACTTGCAACCAAAATCGATTACGATATGGGTGAGAAGTATGACCATGTTTAATTGCAACAATGAAAACAATAGAAATGCTAAGAAGCCGAACGGGCTCTTACCTTCGCTGCAATTGAGGTCTCTTCCATTGTCCCTTGCGCAGAACAAGACCAAACCCCAACTCAAACTGAAATGAAAATGAATCATGAGCCAAAGCCCTAAGCTTGGTATGGCCACGAAACCCAAGAAGCATTAATGGCATAGCTGGTGACCATTATCATTTTACAAAACCCCCTTCTCCATATTTCAAACTTTGTTGAATTATCGTGGACTTCACTATCCATGCAAAAGCTTAAACCCTGTTGACATATGGTTCAACCTTATGTTAATTTCGCCACCCTAATCATATTCACCAAGTAATATATTACAATGATAAGGTTTAGTGCATAGTATAGGTCTGGTAATGCGCTAACCATAAGTCAAGCCATGATATAGTTTTAAAATATAACATGTAAAATTTAGTCCTTAAGCCATAACTTAAAAACCATATAGTAAGCACTAAGCTTAGGCTTAGTGAACATGGAATATGTGGTAAGCCATGTTAAATAATTTAACCCTCATAAAATCAATGTTCCTGGTTTTGAAAGCCGCGAACTTAATCTGCAAATAGAAAACATAAGAAGTGTTAATAAGATTTGATAAAATGAACATAGAACAGAATTTGAAAAAGATATATAAACAACGAGATATGAAACCATAATAAAGTAAAAGTACTAATTATACCTATTATGTTTTGGAGTCGGTAAAGGAACCAAGTCAACCAGGAGTATGTTCTTTAAGATTCAAGACTTTCCATACTCTTTAAACAAGATTCCATCGCAATTATGAACTTCATGTGAAATAGAATAGGTGCCTTATTTCAGAGAACTAAGTAAGCCTGTTAACAAGTAAACACCTTTACCTTTGAAATCTTCATGGGAGAACGAGTCCCTCCACTCTGCCCACTTTGTTTCCACAAAAAAAGTTAAGTTAGGACTCTATAATTAACAAGTGTGATAATGCAGAAAGGACGAAGCATATAATTCCATTGACGACACATAAGCAACAAAAGTATAAACATAATACTAAGCAGTAAACAGCAGTACAACATCATAAGTAAAATACATTAAAAATAATGACTAAAAGTAAAAGACAGAATGTAAGAACAACTTGGGAATAAACAGGGTACATGAAGTGTACGATAGAGTTCCTTAAGTGAATAATGTTCTGTCTAGGTAGTTTTTACTAGCCAATAATAAATAAATAAATTCGATTTTTAGGGACATTACAACATTGGATGCAGAATTTAATGTGGTAAAATCCCATACGGGGAAATATCCACTCACAAAAAGTCTTATTTATCAAGCATACAAATATCACATTATAATCATTACTACTTCTTTCTAACTACCACCACGAATTCGTATTCAAGCCACACAATATATACTTCATAAAATAGGTTACATAGATAAAATTTCTGCCATTTATACCAGTTACATAAACTTCCCGTAAACAAATCAAGATTTGTTTTGACTAATTAATTGTCAATATTAACAATCTCGACCTTGACAACAATGTTTTCGAATAGTTTTCCCATGATTGTTCATTACC
Organism: Pseudotsuga menziesii; assembly: GCA_001517045.1. NCBI lineage: Eukaryota > Viridiplantae > Streptophyta > Pinopsida > Pinales > Pinaceae > Pseudotsuga > Pseudotsuga menziesii. The sequence continues at coordinate 474,354 of LPNX010412826.1, read as the reverse complement.
TACTTTTTAAGCCAAGAGAAGCCACACACCATCGTAGCTTCTCTAACAACACTAGTTTTGTAAGCATGTCTACACATTTTTCTTTAGTATGAACCTTTTTTTAGATCTACTTCAGCTTCGCCAATGAATTGTCTCAAAAATGGTACTTTATATCAATATGTTTACTCTTACTATGGTAAGTTGGATTTGTATCCAAATGTATAAAGCTTTGATTGTCATACAAAACATGCAAAGTGTTATGCTTTCTCCCAATTTCACCAAGAAGACCTTTCAGCCAAATTGCCTCTTTGCAAGAATGTGAGGCAATGATGTATTCTTCCCTTTTAGTAGACAAAGCAATTGTTTCTTGAAGCTTCGACATCTAACTTATAGCTCCACCTGCAAGAGAAAAGACATAACCTAAAGTAGATTTTATCTTGTCCAAATCACCTACAAAATCTAAATCAACATAACCACATACAAAATCACTTTTATTGCTAAAATTAATGTAATAGTCATTTGTGCCTCTAAGGTACCGAAGCACCCATTTCACTGCATTCCAATTTTGTTTTCCTAGATTTTCCATGTATCTACTGACAACCCCTACTGCATGTGAAATAACAAGTCTACTACTTACCATTGCATACATCAAACTTCCTACTGCATTTGCATATGGAATATGAGACATACAACCCTTTTCTTCCTTGGTACTAGGACATAAACCTAAAGATAGCTTAAAATGGGAAGCCAAAGGTACATTCACGGGTTGTGCAGTATTCATCCTGTATCTTACAAGTATTCTTTCAACAAAATTTTCCTGTGAAAACCAAAGCTTACCCTTTCTTATGTCTCTTTGTATTTCAATGCCCAATATTTGTTTTGCGGATCCAAGATCCTTCATATCAAAAGTCCTAGCCATGTAAGCCTTCAACTTGTTAATCTCATCCATGATTTTACTCACAATAATCATATTATCAACATATAATGTTAAGATAATGAATATGACATTAAACCTTTTGAAATATAAACAATGATCATATTCACTTTTAGTATAATACTGGCTCACCATGAAAGAATCAAACTTCTTGTACCATTGCATGGGTGATTGTTTCAAGCCATACAATGATTTCCTAAGCTTGCAAATTAATCCTCTTTTACAATGCTACACAAAATCCTCTAGTGTTCCATAAAAATATCCTCATCTAAATCTCCATGCAAAAATGTTTTTTTAACATCTAATTTCTCTAAATCCAAGTCAAGCAAAACAACTAGTGTTAACACAATACGAATAGATGGGTTGATTCACAATCATGGACTCATTTAAAGGCACTTTAGATGCCACATAACACTAAAACAACATGGAATATCTGACTTTAGGTGACAATTAGAGGTACTTCCCTAACTGATTTGAAGATGAAGCAAAAAGACAAAAGTTAGGCAATTGAATAAGCTTTCATAATATGTAACTTTTATCTATATAAAATTTGTGAAAATGATTATAAAATTAGTTTCCCTTAAATTGGATTTTCAAATTTTGAGCACATCATAACATATATGTTTGTGCGTGTGCAACACTATATGAGGAAAATGATGTCATTTTTGGATAAACTCTTGTCGACATATAAATGACATATGGTACTAGTGCAACACTATTTTTTCAAAACTTTTCATGAATTATTTTTTATTATTAATTATTGAAGTCTGAGAACATTAAAATGAAAACATTATGTGTAGGTGCAACACTTTAGGGGATAAACTTAATGAAATTCCTGATTTGTATATATAAGATTGTAGAGCTTTCTCTCCTCTAATGCATCATATAGTTTTCTTACAAAATGGTGAAGGAAATCAAAAATTATATAAAAAACAATGGATGTATTTATTTTTAAAAACCGACATGTATCATTTAGAAAAATAATAATAAATAAATAAAACATACATCTATAGGAAAAAATTACATATTCAGAATCGTAAGATCGTATTCTCCAATATTCTATATTTTCATAAAAAAGTATTGTGTTTGTCATAGCAAAAAATGCCATCAAAACTCATTATATTCACAAAGTTCTGAAATACAGGCAATAGGCCGGGTTTATTTGTCCTATCCAATAGGTTTGATAGACCGAATCTATTTCTGAACATGATGCCTATCTTTATTCCTGCTAGAATTTTAAATTTTACAAACCGCACTTGCGTTAAAAAATGCATATGCGAAATAACGCATATGAAATACAAAACGCATATGTGTTATAACGCATATGCCATATAATGCATATGTAATACAAAACACATATGCATTATAACACATATGCAATACAAAACGCATATGTGTTATAACGCATATGAGATATAAATCGCATATGCATTAAAAAATGCAGGTCAGGTAAAACAACGTATCAACCCTTACGGGAATGTTATTGAAATGGATACATAAATGACTTAGGAATCCTATATAGATTTCCTTCCAATAGGGTGAAGAGGAGTTATGAATCATATAATTTAGACTAAGAAAACCCCTTTTCCTAAACTAGACAATGCAATTCAATCAACATTGTTTGACTCTCTACCAACCTCAAATCAATTAGTAGTAGGATATATATAAGAAGGGAAAAGTGGGGAAAGGGTACCTTGTAGCTTCCCATATCTACTAGGTAATTTAGAATGATTTTTCCCTTTTTCCAATGTGTCAAAGTAGCTATGCTTGAATATGGATTTAGAATACAAAGAATGTAAATATATATTGATTCTTGCATAAAGAGTTAAAAGTTGAATATTTGTGGATTTGAGCTTCTATAAATTTATAACAACTCCACCTACCTATTATACATTGTATGGTATATATGTGGAAAATTATTTCCATTCGGTCATCTCGTATCGATAGCCAATCATTGTAATTCGGTCATAGTTGGGATTGGATACTTGAATTGAATCCTTTGCCTGGATCTCAGGCTCTTGGGCTATTCTAATCCAATAGAAGGGTTTCATATTGTTTGGTTTGTGAGAGAAGATGACAAACTTTAATAAAGCCTTGGTAGAATAATGGTGCATGGTACCTTTATATGATGATATATTTTTTATGTTTAAATGAATTAATATGTGTATGGGAATGTATTTTGATCTTAATCTTCGACTGTTCCTTCAAATTTTTATTCAAAGAGAACATAGCAGGAGAAACCTCTGTAGAATGGTAGGGACAGTTCTCAAAAGAGACAGCATTCCTAGAATTCCAAAGATTCCAGCTAATTAGGAAAGTTATTACTCTATAATTGCTTAGATATTCTCATGAAAACCATATTTTTAGGCCTACCTCCACAAACTCGTACTTTCAAATATCCTTCTTTCCTAATCAGCATTCTATCTTATTACAAATTGAAAAGAAAAGGGACATTTCATGAAGATGTGGGATATGTCTTCTCCACCTTGCCAACAAATATAACATAGTCCAGGACCTTCATTATTTTTCTTTTGATAGAGATCTTCGGCCAAGAATTTTGAGTTGAGAGAAAGACATATGATAATTTTAGACTTTTTGGATATTTAATTATCCAAATAATTTCCCACCACCATTTTTCTTCCAAATCCTCCACATTCATAATATTTTGATAGTCTGGCTACAATGGATAACCTCCTCCATTCTTATTTATAATCCTGATCAAAACATTCGAATCTTAGTTTAACTAAACGTGTCTCAATTTTAGTTCTTAAAGAAAAAAATTCAATTTATCTTTCAATCAACCTATAACATGAAGTTGATCTTCCATCCCCATTTCCAGGTTAAAGAGGAATCTTCTTCACACACATCCACACACCCTCTCTCCATCCCTCTCTATCTAACCATATATATTTCTCTCCTTCATTATCCTTCTGCATCTATAACCCTCTCTCTCACCCCTTTCCCTCCCTCGCTTCCTCTCTCCCCCTCCCTCCCCCTCTTCCTCTCTTCCCCTCCCTCCATCCCTCTCTTTCTCTATCCCTGCTCATTCCTTATCTCACCACTTCCCTTTTGAACAAACTTACACACCTCTTGGTCTTGGAACACCACACCCCGTCTCCCTCTATAACCAACCTCCCCCCTTTGTCTCTCCTAAACGCATCCACACACCCTCTCTCCATATCTCTCCATATTTCCTTCTCTCTGTCTCTCTATATCTCTCTCTCACACACAGTCCCTCATCTCTATCCCTTGGTGTAACCATCCTTGACCGTCCTTCATTTACCTAAATCCCTC
>LPNX010412826.1:447973-469893 GCA_001517045.1 Pseudotsuga menziesii | reverse complement strand
CATATATTTCCCCTACCCATCCCTCCCTTCCCCTTATATTTATCCTCCCTTCATCCCCCCCCATATCTGTCCCCTACCCATTTTCCCCTCCCATAATTCCCTATACACTTTTGTGTCCCTCCTTTGATTGGTAAAAAAACGCATTCAAGAGACTGTAATGTGGCTTGTCGTGTGTTGGCTAAATCAATTGTAAGTAGATCCACAAGACAACATTGTTTACTTAAATGCACATCACAATTTGTGCCTTTACATACAAATACACTTAAAAAATATTCAGTAAGAAGAGAAAGCCTTGATGTAGAGGGAAAAATGGAAACGTTATGGTAATTTAGCGGCAGGTTTCCCTGTAAAGACATGAAGTTAGTCGAAGAAGTGGAGGGACTAGTGAAAATATTTTGGCATGATAACAATAGGCCTTATTCTAACACAAAAGATGTGCTAAAACATTGTATGGTTTCTATGAATAACGAACCACATGTTAAACATTATATTAACATGACACAAACTCAATTGTTCGAGATGTTTAAAATTTCCCACATAGAGCTAAGGCTCGAGAAAAGATATTTGGAAAAATGAAAGCCTACGACCTTGGAAAATATCTCATATAAGTAGGTACAAAAAATTAAATTTGTAGTACCTAAATCACTACAAGCCTTTACATATAAATAAATTTTATTTATGTTACATGCAATACCTTTTTTAATAAATATATTATTAACTCGACCTATTTCCTTTCACAGGTGAGATATATGAAATGGTTTCCCCAAAAAATAATGAATGGGATTCTGACTATTGGTTGCCTCATTACTTTGAAGGGAAACAAACCATTCTCAAACCTTTACAGATGATGAAAATATTGAATTCCCAACTAGATCTATGGTTATAAAAGGGGAGTATTTGACACTAGCAGCACAACAAAAAAGGATGGGTGGGTATGTATATCATGATTATATACTAGGAGCTATTGTATACCACTTCACCAACCTAGTAGTTGTCACAAACATCAAGATGTGCACACTTTCGAACAAAAATAGGTCACATGCATGATACTTTATACCTCATTTAAAGCATGAGAGATTGAAGGACACCATCAAAAGAAGAGATGATCTAGATGGCCTACTCGAGTGAGTGCATTGTCAGGTGTTACTAGATTGTCTAGTGTGTCTAGATTTTCAGATGCGTTATTTAAACTTTAAAGTGTGTGTTGACGAACAATTTCAATACCATTCACCTATACAATTTCAATACTAACCTATGATTGACGAATACCATTCATAGACATCCTACTATTCATAGTATACTGGACATTATAAACACGATCCTACACTCTTAGGTGAGTTATCTATAAATAATGTTCGCAAAATTTAATTGGGTTCTCTTTATTTTTTTATGAGAGTACTAATGTTTAGCCTTTCATGTGCCTATGATACAAACATGGTCTATGGCATATTGGAGGCGCCAAGAACTAACAGTGTCTTTAGACATCAGCAAATAGAATTCAAAAAATAACATGCTATACAGTTGTTGCAATTTACTTTTAATGAATATTTTTTATTTTAATGCACATTTAATTTCATTTGTGGGTCAAGTCTTGGAACTCTTGCATTGGTGGTTCAACTCCACAAAAAACTCCACCATGCGACTATTGGTAGTGTTCCCATATTATCCTTGCCCATACACAACTGCAGGAACCAACTACATGCAATTATGCTGCTCCGCTTGGTTTTTCACTCCAGGACTGAAAGTCGCCAAGTGGTTGTGAACCACATTTTGAGGTGACTTTCAACTGGACATAAATCGACAGCCAAAGGTTAGATCGATGAACCGTCAAATCTGTTGGTTTCCTGGAATGTGAGTACATCTAGGGGGGCCTCTCCAGCCTGTCTTCATTGCCCGGTGACTACATTATGCATTGATTTCATAAACTAAGGTTTTGTCAGTTTCCTTGAATGCAACGCTTGCATTGGTGGATCAACTCTGCAAAAAAATCCTCAGTACGACTATCGGTAGTGTTTCCATATCAGCCTTGAGCTATTTAGTTACTCTCTCCTCTACATTCAACATACCTCATTTTCAATCTTCTCACTCTTTCCCCAATTCTACATATCTTCTTTCAGTTGCACACTTATTTTTCATGCTTTTCTGATCTATTATTTTCACCATTATTTATGGATATCCACTCTTATTTTTATTGCTAATATCTATTATCATTACTTTATTTTACATCCATTTACAGTAATTCCTTCCTTCTACAACATAGTAGTAGCACCCTAAAATTTTCCCCTAGGAGGAAGAGTTTTTCTCCTCCATTCTAATCCAATTTGTTGACAACCAAAACCAACTAGGTGGCCAGTGATGTACCATGCACATGTTGGATGTGCCTTGAAGATAAGAATGAATTACTTAATGATATATTAAGCGAGGCAACTCTTCTTCTCTTCTCCTCTCTATGAAATTTATGCACCCTTACGTGGGATTTTGTAAGGATATGTCAGCATGAAGGTATAGTTTTTGTAACTTTATCACCTAATACTTAGTCATTAGGGAAGTCCTTTCATCAAGTGTTTTTTCACTTGCAAAATTAAAATTTATTTTTAGAGATTTTAATTATTTGAGTTTTTCACTCAAAATTACCGCCAAAGTGGTGAAAGGTGTTCTAGTGATCGATTCCATGGGGTGATTGGAGCCTAGGAATGTTATATATTACCATCCTAGACATTATCCAGAGCCTTGCGAAATTTCATTAAGTTTTGCATAGTTTTTTTAAATTTTTTTGTCATTAAACAATTATCACTCGAGACAATTTATTGTAATGTAAAAGATGGTTACTTGGTCCTTTTAAATTTTGTATACGGGTATGGGTACTCATTAAAAATGAAATGGGAACCCCAATACCCTTGGTCCATGTTTAAATTCATTCAGACAAGTATTACTATGGCTTTGGTCACTTTTTCCTAGGTCAATCATGGAAATAAGGAAAATGGGCATTTAACTAGAGAGCCAAATTTTGGAAAAGTGGGGTGGCCAAGTAAAGGTCACTAGAGGAAATTTAAACTCAAAATGGGCCTCCTAAAAAAATAATAATAATAATAATATTTATTAATTTTGGAGGAAGAAAAGAAAAGAACTATTTTTTTTGTATTTTTGGCATATCTCTCTGTTTGTTTACTGAAATTTCAATCGAGAGAGGTCGTTGGATGTGGAATTAAATTTCACATCCAACAAGTACCCACTTGGAATACTTTTGATGGACCCCACTACCCCAAAAACAAGAAATACCAGAAAAAACGCGACGGTGATGTCATCATCACATTTTTTCAGGTATTTCTTGTTTTGGGGGTAGCGAGCTTTGTCAAAAGTATGTCGAGTGGGTACACGTTGGATGTGGAATTTAATTTCACATCCAATGAGCTCTCCCGATCAAATTTTGAGTAAAAACACAGAGAGATATGTTGAAATACGAACAAAAATAATAAATTTTTTTATGATACCTATCCCTAAATTTATATTAAAAAAATTATAAGACCTATACAATATTTTAAATTTAAAGGAAGTTAATTGGCTAACACATGATGACATGGAATTTGAATCAGAGTTAAAAGGCCCAGTTTGAGTTGAAATTTTCTCTAATGTCTAATGTTTATATTAGGTTCCTAAGACAAATTTAAGACCCAAAGTGCCCCCCTATGAAATTTCTGCACCCCTACGGGGGATTTTGTAAGGATATGTCAGCATGAAGGTATCGTTTTTTGTAACTTTATCACCTAATACTTAGTCATTAGGGAATTCCTTTTATCGAGTGTTTTTTCACTTGCAAAATTAAAATTTATTTTTAGAGATTTTAATTATTTGAGTTTTTCACTCAAAATTACCGCCAAAGTGGTGAAAGGTGTTCTAGTGATCGATTCCATGGGTTTATTGGAGCCTAGGAATGTTCTATATTACCATCCTATACATTATCCAGAGTCTTGCAAAATTTCGTTAAGTTTTGCATAGTTTTTTTAAATTTTTTTGTCATTAAACAATTGTCACTCGAGACAATTTGTTGTAATGTAAAAGATGGTTACTTGGTCCTTTTAAATTTTGTATATGGGTATGGGTACTCAATAAAAATGGAATGGGACCCCCAATACCCTTGGTCCATGTTTAAATTCATTCGGACAAGTATTACTATGGCTTTGGTCACTTTTTCCTAGGTCAATCATGGAAATAAGGAAAATGGGCATTTAACTAGAGAGCCAAATTTTGGAAAAGTGACTATAGTCACTTGGGGTGGCCAATTAAAGGTCATTAGAGGAAATTTAAACTCAAAATGGGCCTCCAAAAAAAAATTAATAAAATAATAGTTAAAATAATAAAATAATATTTATTAATTTTGGAGGAAGAAAAGAAAAGAACTACTTTTTTTGTATTTTTGACATATCTCTCTGTTTGTTTACTAAAATTTCAATCGAGAGAGATCGTTGGATGTGGAATTAAATTCCACATCCAACAAGTACCCACTTGGAATACTTTCGATGGACCCCGCTACCCCAAAAACAAGAAATACCAGAAAAAACGCGACGGTGATGTCATCATCACATTTTTTCAAGTATTTCTTGTTTTGGGGGTAGCAGGCTTTGTCAAAAGTATGTCGAGTGGGTACACGTTGGATGTGGAATTTAATTTTACATCCAATGAGCTCTCCCGATCGAAGTTTGAGTAAAAACACACGGAGATATGTCGAAATACGAACAAAAATAATTATTTTTTTTATGATACCTATCCCCAAATTTATATTAAAAAAAATTATAAGACCTATACAATATTTCAAATTTAAAGGAATTTCATTGGCTAACACATGATGACATGGAATTTGACTCAGAGTTAAAAGGCCCAGTTTGAGTTGAAATTTTATCTAATGTCTAATGTTTATATTAGGTTCCTAAGACAAATTTAAGACCCAAAGTGCCCCCCCCCCCCTCCCCCAAGCAAGCATATAACAAGAATTGAGTTGTCGAATCTAGCGGGGTGCCCCCTTCTCTCTTTGATTGGTTGGGTGAGATAAATTCAATGGAAGGGGCCCAACTATGGTGGTTTCCTCCCCATTTGACATAGCAATAAGGTTAAAATCATTAAATTGGGGGTTTCTCTCCCCATATTTAAGATCTCAAACCATGGTTTTTCCCTCCTTGAGAAAACTTAACCCCTCCCTTGGGCCCCCCTCTCTCCCTTGTGACACTTGTCTAGCAAGCAAAGAGCCTCTCTCTTTCATTTTTATTATTTAAGGAGTCTTCCACTCCTCATTTGGGTTACAATATCTCTTGCTCTCTCTTGCTTTCATGTTGCTCTCATTCTTTGAGATTACTATAATTTCCAGCCATTGGACATTTTTATTATCTTGTTTTGTTGGGTGGTGACTTGCTCCCATTTTCCAAAGTTCTTTCAATTACAAGTGAGGACAAAGAAGAAAATTGTTTTGCCTTGGTAAGATATTCTTAGTTTATGTAGATCTTATGATTTTTTCTCTCTTGCATTCAATAACTTCAAGCATTTCTTGGTTGAATAGTTTGATTTCTGTAATCAATGTGAGAATATCACCTCTCTTTGTGTTTGTTTAGGTTATATTTCAAGTTGCAGGTTATCCATATTAAAGAGTGGGATTCTTTGGTTATATGCCTCACTTCTTCAACCATTTGAAGAGAAAAGAGCACACTAACTCCCAAAAAAAATCTGCATTTTTATTTTTCTTTATTTGTATCTTCAAGTCTAGTTTAAATCTTCATTTTACAAGTTATTTGAATCCATTGATTCTATAATTTGCATTACATATCTTGAGAAAAAAAAATTCACTTGTATGCAAGGTGTCCCAAAGTGATTTTGGGCATCTTTTACCACATTTTAATTGCTTATTTTTTGCAGTTTTAGGGGTTTTCAAGGGGAAAATATGTCAAAATTCAGGGAGAAAATAGTGCAAAGAACCCCCAAGAGTCACGACTTCAAAACCCATTTCCTCAAAGTGGTCAAATTCTCATTCTCTTTCTCATTTTTCCTTATCTAAAGGTGCTAAATTTTATGTCATTGTAACAAGTCCAAGAGAGTCTCTAGGACTTGATTCTTTGTTTGATTTTCAAAGTTATATTTGAGGTATATATTTTGGCCATCCCTTGCATGCAAAGGAAGTTTGGCTTGCCCAACCTTGTGTTGCAAAGTGAAGAGGGGATAGGGTTTTTTATTTTCCATTATTTACTTTTAATTGTTTTCCCTGTCTCTTCTTTAGGAAGAGAATTATGTGGCTAGGTTCTCATTTGTTATTCTTAGAAATTTTCCATCCATTGCATGCAAAGGAAGTTGGGTTTGCCCACACTTACATAGCAATTGAAGAAGGGCTAGAATAATTAGTTTTCCTATCTGAAAGTTTATTTTTGCCCCATCCTTTCCATTTGGAAAGTGGATTGAGTGGCTAGGATTATTTTGTTTTTTATTTCTTTTCCCGCACCTTGTAAGTGACTTAGATTTTCCATTCTTGCAATATCGAGTTGGCTAGCATTTTTATTTCAAGTATTTTCTTATTTCCTTTTTCCCACACCTCACAATCGAGTAGGCTCTTCCTCCGTTGTTATATCGTGCTTGGCTTGTTTTGTTTAATTTTTTCTTTAAGGATAAAATTTACCACAACCCCCATTTTTTCCCCATATCCTCTCCCCCCGCCGATTTGACCGATCTAGGGTGACGAGAAAGGGGAAAGATTTGTGTTGGATATTTTAATAGGCACCCATATAAGTATGTTCATTATAAAGGAGAAAAGGGGGCTTGACATATGGAGATAGTGAGGTAGAGGCCATAGGGGGCTTTGTGGCACTTTGTGTCCTCTAGTTGAGCACCCTGCAAGTCTTGAGTTTGAACCGTGGAGCTAGGTGGGAACCTTGTGTTCCCATGTTGAGAACTCGACATTGTCTCTCTAATCAAAGGAGATAGTCTCTTGGGGTAGACATATAGAATAGTTCATTTCTTTGCAACAAACACCTTAAATCCCTAAGTCAAACAGACATAAAATTTACTAAAACTTACAGGACCACTAGCATAACATTGTTACAATCATTTACATTTCTCTACTTTGCAATCACTTTATTTTAACTTACTCATTTATTGGAATTCATCATGTTCTTGAATAGTTGTTGAAGTAAATGAGTTGATGCTTTAGGAAAATCATTTGAAGTTTATTATTGTGACTCCATAACTCGAGTAGATATGGAACTGGTCATTTTATTGTTTCTCTCTTTCATACATTACTAGTTGATTGTTAAAGGGTTTTCTTGACATTGAAATATTTGCATCACGACACGTTTATTGTCATTTTTATAATTTACAACTCCCAGAAAACATTCTTCAAAAAAGAACTTAGTAAGTAGGGACTACCCCCTTGGCCTTTAGGAGTTGTGGTCTAAATGGAGGAGTTCAGAACCAAGGTGACAGTGGTTTCTCAAATCATAAGTTTCCCTTAGGAACACACACAACGATTGGGAGACTTACCCGTTTCCAAGTGTGTTTTAGGCAGCAACATAGTTCAATGGTAAGAAGTTGAATTCAACCATCTAGGTCTCGATCCATAGTGGAACTTCCTTCAATAATCTACCCCTAGATCCCCTTCTGATTTTTCCTTCCGCCTTAGATGTTGATTGATTATTTTCTGTTGCAAATTCTAGAATATGGCCAATAAGGGTGCTTTCTACCCAGAAATCAACAACTCTCATTAGAGGTGAATCTAGATGATCTAATTGAATCAAATCCCTTAGAGTACACTAGACAGTTATTCTTTATCGGCATTGATATCCAAGTTCTTCTGTAAGACTTCTAAACCACTCTATAAGCACTACTAGAATCTCATTCCATAAAATTTTATATTGATCTTGTGGTGATCCTCTATAGAGAATATATTTCCTAAGTATTGATACTTCCCACCCTCATAGTTCAGCTTCTTGTGTCACAAAATTGTATATCTTCTTGCTCCACCATAATTGAATCTATCTTGTCATCACCTTCTTATCCATATAGTTAACAACATCCTGTTAAAACTAGGTCCTCTAAATGGAACCATTTCTTGGTGCCAAATTGGAGGTTGGGTTCTTGTGCATGGGCCAACAAAGGGAACCATTGTAGTCTAGTGTGCTCACATTTTCAATCCCTCGAAATGTAATGTCTCACTTGAAGCACAACCAAGACCTGTGTGTGATAAGGAGTGTTAAATCTAAAGATATGTATGTGAGGGTTTACATTTCATTCTTCAATAAATTATCTCAATAGAAATATGTTAACCATAATATGTAAATAAAGAATAGAAAGTCGATCGATTAGACAATAGACATATACACAAAAATTTGAAGGGCCCAAAAATCCTCCATTCTTATTATAAATAACATCCGTTACATTCAATCATGGCAATAACATCCATTAGGTTCACGCCATGGATTTGCGGCCTTACAACAGTGATGGAATTACCCATATCGGTATCATACTAAATAGAGAACTAAAACCCATTTACCCCAAAGCCCAAATATGATCTTTTGTTGTGAGTTTGTCTTGAATCTGTGCTTTGTGCTTCTTATTTTCTTCGATCCTCTCTAACCTTCCTTTCCTATCTCATCGAACTTTGTTATATACTTGTGAGGGTGGGTCCAAATCTATTGTGGCCATTAGAGGATTTCCACAACTCCCACTCCTTGATTTCCTTTTCCAGTCCTTTCAACTTATTTATTTTATGGTCCTCTCCAAAAAGGAAGGAGCCAATAATTGTAGTGATTGAAACCTTGCACTCCTTGATTTCCCAACTTTCATATATTTGGGATTCCAATTAAGAAAGCATGTTTCCTAAAAGGAAAGGTCCAAGTATTTTTGGGATCATATAATGAACAATTTGACATCATCTCAGGGAATCACAATATCGTTCTATTATGGTGCTATACTTATTCATTCTCTAAGAAGAGTAATTCCATATATATGCATTTTTTCTATCATGGAGATGTTTCAACAAGGACTGACATTAACAAATTACTCTAGTAATTGTTGAATGATTCAAACAAGTTAATGTACATTGATATTTACAACTGTCACTTATTTCATTATGTGAATATATTCTCTATTAGTTTATAACAAATTTCTTTTGGTTCTTGTATTTAGATATAAATGTAGAAGAATCCAAAGAATCTTCTATTGGGAAGAGAAAATTTGATTAGGATGAGGATGATGTTGGAGGTTGGAAAAAAATATAATTCAAATAGAAATTAAAATTCTATGAGTGATGGTGATGAGTTTCCAAATTTTAACTGGTGTTTTTTAAAATTTTAAAAATTATACTCATTTTAAAATTCGTGTAACTCAAAAAAATATATGTCTTTATTTCTATATAGGACATGGAGATATATACAATGATCTTCTACAATTGTTAAATAGGATCACATGGAATATGATACATGTATGACAAAGGATACTAACATGTAAAATCAAAAATGAAAAATGAATGTTAGAGTAGGACCCGCTATCTCCAATGTAGCTGGTACCCATTCCATTCTTAATAAATAAATTATATGTATGAAAAAATAATGACTCTTTCTATGTCATTATAAAATTTCAAAAGAATATATTACACTATTTATGACCCACATTCTATCCATATTCTCATAAAAATCAGTTATTGATTTTAGAAATTGAAGGTTTTTTTACGTTTGAATATAGGATTATCCAAAAGGGAGTAGAAGTGTCTGATAGTGTCACACGAGAATGTGATTTCAAATACCGATAAAATTGCATTAACCAAGACCAAACACATTACATTTTTTGCAATAGTGTACTAATAAATTTCAATGCTAGAATTGGGTCTTCCATAGGTGTATCTAACGGGATGGATTTGTTTAAATAGTTTATTACTAAGAAGACCAAAACAACTAACCAAATAATTAAATTTGTTGGCGTTATGATAAATTCACTAAAGATTATTCTGGGAAAATAATCAAATAGCTACAAACTATGTTTGATGAATTTTTCAGTTAATTGTATAGAAATTATTACATTGGAAGGTGCTAAGGTACAAGAAAATCCTATTCAAAACTAAATTTTTATTGAACGATGCGATGTATCTTCTAAGGAAGATAAAAATCTAACATGTTATTTCTAAATTGGATGCCATGTTTGATACTAAACCATTTCTTTATTCTTTAAGGGTTGAGAAAAATTGCAATAAACTTGTTATAGATGCAAAATATAATTACAATAATTATTTATCCATTTGTGTATTTTATTATGAACAGTTATTTTTACTTCGATGATTTTTTTAATATCTTTTATATGTATTTATGATATCCATAAACCTTTGACTTCTATTTTCTTGGTCATCATAAATAAGATTCTTAATTTGATGACTTGTATACTATTATTGTGATTACATATCTAGTTATGGAATTTGTATGGAGTCAAAAACTAAACTAAGAAAAACTTATTGATGTTGGGTAGAGGGACTATTATTTGGATTTAATGGGTTACCAGAAAAGAAACATATTACAAACAAGCTCATTTTGTGCATGAATGTTATCATTATTATGCACATAGTTTTAGTGCTTAGATTGACATTTATTGCAAGATATTATTTTGACATTTCTCTATGGTTTATATTTTTTATTGCAAAGAAGTTAAGCATTTCTTTAGTGAATTTGAATAGATTGACGATGGAAACCTAATATTTATTTGGGTTCATGATCAATGTATACATACCTCTTACTCCTCCACGTCTTATCGTTGTATCAATTGAGTACTACATGTTCTACGAAAAATTGTTGAAAGATGAATTTCTCCAATATGGAGATAGATATGAAACATCACATATTTTTCTTATGGATGATGGTCAATACCATTCAAGTGATAATGGAGAAAATAATTCTTAGAAAATTCCATCAAGTTTTTCATTTAATTGTTCATATGAAAGAAACAAAAATATAAATACATGGTTGTATTCACTATTGAGTCACCTTGGGTCTCATCCAAACTTAACACATTGATTACAAACATTCAAATTCAGTTGACAATATAGAGAACAATTATTTTATAGGAGCTACTGGAGACAATCAATCAAGACTCAACAATCCATCTGAGTCAATTGAGTGGTCAACTGTTGTTCTTAAGTCATGCGAATGATGCCTTTAGAGACCACATTTTATTTGCAATATTATGATACTTCTATATTATCTATCATTATGCCATATTTGAAATATACGTCAAATGAGTGGTTAACTTTTGTGCTTAAATCCTATGAATTGTGTCTTTAGACACCACCTTTACTTGAATATTTTGTATTTCTATCTTATATGTCCTCATGTTTTCTTCTAATTGATTACTCTATATTGCAATCTAGTTCAACATTTAATTGTTCTTATGAAATATACATAATATTAATTTTTTATATTTTGGTAATTCATTGTCAAACGAAAATAATAGGAAGAGAGTTATACAAGTAATCATGTGTTTTTCTAAAATTGGTTTTCATATCTGTAGCATTTATACTTATTAATTTTTCTATATACAAAAAAAAAAAGTCATACATATAAATTTAAATATCAATGGGTTTTTTGTATTTTTATTTATTTTCTTACATATACAAGATTATTATATAAACAATGGACAATATTTGATATCATTGAAGTATTGTTACATGCACTTCATAAAAGCTCATTACAAAACAACACGTTGCCAAGGACTAGACATCATTACAAGAACATAGATATACTTTATACAACTCGACTTTATTGAATTTTTTGTAAAGTACCTTTGTGATTTCGAAGTTGGGTTGTGGACATCTATACAACAAAGGATTAATTTGTGGATGAGTTTTTGACATTTTTATTTGACAAAAGTGGATATGAAATCCATAAATTTAAATTCATACTAACATGTGATGACTATGACAGTATGACATGAAAGGGTTATGTTGGATTTGGAAGTCCAAATGTATATTTGAAACCCCTAAATAATATGTGTAAGAACTGAATCGATGCTTATGATGCTAGAAAAACAATTACTTTAGATGTTTTGAAGGAAAAACTTGTTTGCAATGATGACAAAAGCTACATTATTGTTAAATGTTATATTTGTCATGATGAAAATGACATTTTTTTGTTATATCAAGTGTGGCCTTGATCATTATATCTCAATTATTTCGTGATGTGATGTTTATTGCAAAAAGGATGGAACTAGTTGTTAAATAATATATAGTTATCTATTTTCATTGATAATATATTTATATGATTGACAATGTTATATGGTTTGGAAGGTCTTCAATTTTGTTATATTTTCTTCTATTTGAAATGTGATTTAGAATCAAATATGAAAGTGGTTTTTGTAAAGTGAAAAATAAGAAATTAAAAGTGTCAATATTGAATTTAACAAGTGAAAAATACAATTTAAAAAATGTAAAATTCATTTCAAAAAGTACAAAATATGAATCAAAAAGTGCAGTAAATGATTCAAAAAGTCCAAAAATGGCATTTCTAAAGTGCAAAATCTGGTTCAAAAAGTGCAAAATCTGGTTCAAAAAGTGCAAAATCTGGTTCAAAAAGTGCAAAATCTGGTTCAAAAAGTGCAAAATCCAACTCAAAAAGTGTAAAAGTTAGTTCCAAAAGTGCAAATAATAGATTCCACACCTACCCCGTTTTGGCATTTTTGGGAATTTAGAAACCAAGTTATTTTTCACTTTCGAAACCTTGATTTTGAACTTTAGCAACCCTATTCTTGGCCTCTCTTTGAAGAGGCGTGGTCTGGAATAAATATGGATTCAATGAATTCGTTGCTATATGTGAAGGAATTAGAACAACGTGAACATGTATAAAGTAGTGGGATGAAGAAAATTAAGAGTAGAGATTAAATAGTGTTGCAATAGAAACAATTGTCAAGGAAGAGCATATAGGAATTTTTCTATCCCATTATGTTATATGTGTTAGTGTGTTTATAATATATGCAACAAAGAAAGAAAAGGATGTGGTCATGACAATGATGATTAGTAATAAACTTGACATAACGAAGAATGGTGTGCTTGTCTAATCCATGGAAAAATCATTTCGAATGGTTCCTAAGAGGGAGGATGGGAAGGAAATAAGCACCATTGACTGGGAGTGGTGTAAGGAAGTAAGCATTGTTTGGTTAAACGATAAGGCGATAGCAATTATCTATGGACAAGAGTTATAAGAAATGGGAGAAAGGATAAAGAGTGGGGTAGATGCAAAATAGTATTTAAGGCTAAGGCACTAAAGGAAATGTTGTGAATGTTAACAATATAGATTGGTATAGGAGAGTGTCCAAACTACAATTTTTTTCACCTACCTTTGAGTAGGATGCTCAATATGTTTCCAATCATGGGAGATTGGTGCAAGAGAATCCTTAGTGCTAAATTCATCCTACACATTTCATAATTTAAATTTTATTAGTCTAATATATCTGTCATGGTTTATTTACAACCCATGTTTTGGTAGAATCCTTAATAACCACAATGTATCATATATTCCATTAAAGTCTTGGATTTATGTGTATTTCCACGCGTAATAATTGACCATGTAATTCTTTCTATTAAGTTTTGTGGTTTATTGACTAAAAATATCATGTTAAATATCACAGAAGGACCCAAATAGGAAATCAACCACATGGATCCACAAGTATTTAAAGATCATGGAGTGCTAACCAAATTCAAATAGATATCGGGTTCTATTGTTTGGAGTCTTCACCATAGGAGTTAAAGCATCTAATCCACCAAGATTATTCAACCACCTAGAGAAGTAAAACATAAACAAGAGACTAAATGCACACTATAAGATGAGTCCCACTTTTTAGACCTTAATGGTAAAAATGTATCCAAAAATCATTTAGATAGATGGAATATTAATTGATTTGATGATAGTGATTGTTGTAGCTATTCAATTCATCAACCATGCTTATAATTTTATATCTTGAAATTAACGAATGTGCTTGTGAGATCTTATATTTGTTCTATAGAGGCATAGAGTGTTAGGATTATTAATCCTCCCTTGGTAAAATGTCTATTAGATTAATTATTTCCTAACTTAGGAACCTTAAATCAGTTAAATGAGTCCACTAGTGCAATTGGGTCCACATGGCCCAATGGGGCCACATGTACTAGTAATTAAGGTGTGGGGGACAATGCTAAAGATTAACTGCCACTTATTGCATGTGCATGCATCAGTGGGGGTGCCTCCTAGACCAATACCTACATTTTAGGAGCCACTAGGAGCCCCGACACCAACCTACTTCAGTTAGTTGGAGTTCGTACTAGTTAGCCATAGTTAGCCTTCAGTTGCCTTTATATGACTCACTATCAGTTAGCTAGCGTATGGATTTCATGGATAATGCATGCATGCATGGAGAGGAGCACTTTTGTTCACCTACCACACTGTGTTGCATTGAGTTAACTAGTTGTTTCTGTCTGTTGGAGTTATTAGTCATCAAAGAGTTGATTTGATGGACTCTGATATTGATTGGGAGACCTTGGGTTAGAGATTTAGTTAGATATAGTCTTATCCACTTGGATAATTCGAATTCACTTCTCATGCATTCGATTCTACCTATTTGTAATCTATTGTACACTAGATAATATTATGATTAATATACTATAAATTCCTGAGCAATACTCATCCATTTCCTGTGTGGTTTGTTTTGATTAGTTTGTGTGTTCATCCTCCATTCAATTGCTGCAACATAATAAGAATTCTCTGCTTGAAGATCATATGGAATTCAAATTCTGCATGGCATCAGATCCTTCTGAGGCAGGTTTCATGCTTGTTTCTTCTCATCGAACATCAGAAGCAACTGGGTTTTCGCGGAAGTCCCCTATAAAAATTTGCTAGCTCTGGATTCATTCAGAGCAGCGGAGAGGGCATGATGGACCCTGAAAAAGTGTTCATGTCTGGAGGAAAATCATGATTCTAACAATTCATATTTTTTATTGTTATTTGTTGTGAAATTTACAGGTGCTACATAGCTTGAGAGAAGCATTTACAGTCTTCCAGCCAGAGAAATTATGAGTTCTCAAACTCTTGAGCCACGGATCCTCACAACTTCCAATTACCTTGATTGGAGGATTGATATGCAGTTGGCCTTGCATAAGCATGGCTACCACAAGATCATGCATGGATGGGACGTTGATTCTCATCAGCTGGTTGAGAGAAATAAGTTTCTAAAATGTTGTAATCAAGCATTCGGGTACTTATGTACTTATATTTCCAGAGATATCCTCTTCCATCTGGAAGGATTGAGGACTCCCAGAGAACCCTGGGAGAATCTTGATAGATTGTTTACCAAATAAGATGAGCTTCGGGGACACATTTTGGAGAATGAGTTGGTATCTTTACATCCCAACATTTTCGAGGCTATTAAGCAATTCTTCTCCAAATTCAAGTCTCTAGTGCTCCAATGCAGACAGTGCAAGATAGAGCAGAAGGATGAGCAGAATGTCCTTTCCATACTCAGCAAACTAGGCCCTGAGTACTCTGTCTATGTCTCTATGTTTCACTCCAAGGAGGAAATATTTCCTGATTGGAAGCTACCTTCTCTAGATTCATTCTCTGAGTCCTTAATCAAAGAACATAACAAATTGATTTGAATGGGAGTCATCCAGACCTCCAAGGATCAAGCTCTCTTGGTTACTGACTCCTCCAAAGTGCAAGCAAAAGGGAAATCAAAGAAGAAGAAGCCAAAGGCAACTGATTCGAAGCCTAAACAAAACCAGCAAGCTTCCGAAAGTGCCTCTAGCTCTAAGAACAAGAAATTTTGGAAAACATTGTGTCCCTACTGTGAAAAAGGATACCATATTGAAGAACATTGTATGAGGAAGCAACTTGATGAAATGTCTTCTCTTCTAAAGCAACATAACATTCAAAGAGAAAAACTGTCTGATAATGGACATGAAATATTTCATGCTTTGAAAGTGGGACTACCTCAGTCTACAGCCTCTTTGATTGATTCTGGAGCCTCCAACCACATGGTTTCCTCCAAGGATATCTTCTCCTCTCTCAATGTCAAAGAAGGGCCCACTATTCACATGGGAGATGATTCCCAAATCCAAACAGCAGGGAAGGGCACCATCAGAGTGAAACATGGTGTGTTTAGAGATGTCCTATATGTGCCCTCACTTGCATCTAATCTGTTATCTGTTTATCAGATGACCCATACTGGATTTCCAAAGCAAGTATTGTTTGGACCTGACTTAGTAGAGATCACCAATATCTCAACTAGGGAGATTGTAGCAAAGGGGATTGTTGATCATGCCTCCAAGGCATACAATTTCTCCCACTTCATGCCATTCTTAGCTCCAACATCATCACAGCTTCCATTCGAAGATGATGAAGGTATAAACATTCTTTCACCTCCTATTGCAGTTTCAGTTTTAAATCCTGACAGTTCTGATTCAAATTCAGAAGAGGAGTCATCCCATTTTGATCCAGATGTTGAGCTTACAACTCAAGGGGATCTAGATCCAGATCTAGCATCTACCTAATTCCAGCAGCCTAAATGGGCCAAGAAGCTCATAAAAGCTGTTGGAGATCATGCTAGGGAACCAGATGATAAAAGAAGAATGAGGTCCCAGTATCAGAAGGAGAATGCAAATCTGTCTCACATAGATCCTCTTATTGCTGAAAGATGCTTCATGATGATTGGGTCAGATCCTTAATCCTTCAGGGAGGCTTTCCATGATCCTAGATGGTAGGTAGCCATGGAGGAGGAGTTTGATTCGCTACATGACAACCAGACCTGGGAACATGTCCCCTTACCTCCAGGAAGGAAGATGGTATAGTCCAAATGGATCTAGAAAACAAAAATAGTTGCTGATGGGACCACAACCAAGTACAGGCTTGGTTTGTGTAAAAAGGGTATTCTCAGGTCCAAGGATTTCGCTACAATGAGACATTCGCTCCAGTAGCTAGAATGGACTCCATCAGGATAACTGCCACTTACCTAGAGGTTAACTGCCACTTACTGCATGTGCATGCATCAGTGGGGGCGCCTCCTAGACCAATCCCTACATTTTAGGAGCCACTGGGAGTCCCGACACCAACCTACTTTAGTTAGTTGGAGTTAGCACTAGTTAGCCATAGTTAGCCTTCAGTTACCTTCACATGAATCACTATCAGTTAGCTAGTACATGGTTTGCATGGATAATTCATGCATGCATGGAGAGTAGTGCTTTTGTTCACCTACCACACTCAGTTGCATTGAGTTAACTAATTGTTACTGTCTGTTGGAGTTATTGGGCATCAAAGAGTTAATTTGATGGAATCCAATATTGATTGGGAGACCTTGAGTTAGAGATTCAGTTAGATACAGTCATATCCACTTGGATAATTCGAATTACTTCTCATGCATTCGAATTCTACCTATTTGTAATATATTGTACACTGGATAATATTATGATGAATATACTATAAATTCCTTAGTAGTACTTGTCCATTTCCTGTGTGGTTTGTTTTGCTTAGTTTGTGTGTTCATCCTCCATTCAATTGCTGTGACATAATAAGAATTCTCTGCTTGAAGATCATATGGCATTCAAATTCTAACATAGAGAGGATGTGCAATTATAGAACATGGCTTTGTTGAATGCAATAAATACCTAATAGCATAGCCATTATCTATGAATAAATAGATTACAAAACTTTGTGGTTGTTTTTCTTGAATCTTTTGATGTATGTGTAATTTTGTTATGGATGTTTAGTGTTAATTTGTTGCTTTTGTGGTGCCATTGTTCATCTTTTCTATAGGTCTCTCTCTACATTACATTATACCATCTAATAAAAGATGTCATAGGTTCTTAAATGTTAATATGTATGTCTTTTATATAATAATAAAAATTGAAATCTCTTAAGCACATAATAGTTTCTATATCGCAAATGTGGATTAAATGAAAAATTGTTAGGTACATTTCAATCCCATGTCCTTTCCCCTAGGTCACTATATTCAATGTTTTTTATATTGTCATTATTTTTTAGATAACAAAATAACTATTCAAAAATTAAGATAAGAAATATTTTGAAGGATAAAGTTATTAAAGATTAAATAAAGAAATATTATTAAATTTATGTAGCATTCACCTATAATCCCAACCAACTATTGAATTTTGCAATTAATTCATAATTTCATGTTCATAGTTAAATTCCAAATTTAATGGGAATATAAATATTTGGAGATAAAAAAGAAAAAAACAATAAACCAAGTTCATGGCAAATGTCTTTATGCATCCTCGATTGTATTTATATGTGCCATTTTCAATATTTGTATGAATTTTTTGATAAACATTTTCCCTAAGAATGAGAATTGGAATATGCAATATGGTTCTTTATGTATTATAGAAAAAAAAAAAAAAAAAAATGGCATGCCTACTAATACACATAGTGGAGAGCTGTAAATCAGTCAATCTGGTAACGTGGGATAAAAAAAAGTTCCTATTTGAAACTCTTGTCATCCATGTTATCTTGTGTGGTTGCGATGTATGGGGGTGCAACATTTTTAGAGAATATTGGAGGAATATTGAGCTAATCTAGAAGCGGTTTATAACTTATAACCTCAAAATTAAAAGCAATAAGCCTTATCCTATTCTCCTCATAGAAGTGAGTCTTTCCCCCATCGAGAGCATTGCTATGACTAGGTACTTGATGTACAAGCATAAGATAAATAACACGAGAAATGAGAGACTTCCTATAATTGCTTTAAACTCAAGTCAAAACCAACTATGCCTCAAGCAGTGTTGTTGTAAAGATACCATGGCTTGGTTAAACCATTGGGGCATTAATGAAAATGAAATTTTACAGAACATTAACCATGTCAAAAATGTTATTACTTCTAAGTTTAAAGAGAAATTTTGATGTGAGAAAAAATTAGCAGTTAAGAGAAAATTAAGATACTATATGGAGGTCATTAATCCTAAGCTGGAGGATGAGAAGTATCTCTCGGTAGTAACTAGCTCATGGAAGAAAATTAATATAGCCAAGATTATAATGAACTCTCATGAACTCCATAGCGAAACATGGCGTTGGTCTATTCCTAAAACTCCATGGGCAGGAAGGGTTTTCCATCTATGTGAGTCTATGAGCATTCAGCATGAAAATCTCTTTATCTTAGAGTCCCTTGCTTACACCCACATTATATCTGAGTTTCATATTATTTTCTACAATACAAACCTTTATAACCTCCTAACTTGCCAAAAATATAGTGAGCTTGGAAAGATTCTTGGAAAGCTTTTTGAGCATAGGAACAATATTTTAAAGTAAACCAAGTATTTTCCTTATTAAGGCTTGATAGAACAAAGTAAACCTTTGTGGACGTTCATCATCATCATCATCAACACCAACAACAACAACAACAAAACAAGTTCTTCGGTTAGTTGGTTCAAGATGTTAAGTGCCATACTCATATGCTAACTTGAAACTTGGCATTTGATAAACTAGTTTTTTTAGATGAATTGTCAGAAATATTAGGTTCTTAGTGATATGTTATTAACCACTACTTAATAATAATCATATATTTTATCTTAAATAAGTTTGTTTAATTATTGGGAATATTGGGTATCCAAGAATATATCATTTTGTAAATTTACTTATTAATAATAACAAGTGAATTAGAAATTTATTATTATTTAAATAAGAATTTCTCATATATATATATATATTCATGATTGATTCAGCTAGTAATTAAATTGAATTGTTTGAGATATTGGGTCTACAATATAATATTATGTATATTAAATACACAATGTTAAATAAGCACATACAAATAATAATAAAAATTTAAGGGATGGTGCAAGCTAATGCCCAGGTCACTTATGACGCATTCGTTTCAATGGACTTTCAAAAAAACATAAATCTGAACGTCAAAAAGAAATATTAGAGGTACCTACACAACTTTTTGGAATATTGCATAAGAATATGAAACGTAGACAATTGAATTACATTCCGGAATATATAACTTTATATACATATATATATATATAATTCAATTCAATTCAAACAATTCAATTTAATTACTAGCTGAATCAATCATGAATACATACATACATACATACATACATACATATATATATATATATATATATATATATTACGAAATTCAGTGACACCCTAAAATGACAAGGTCAAGATTTGGTCCATGACATCTTGGTCTTAACATAGTCAATGAACAATATTTTTTTTTAGGATGTAGGTCTTTGTGTATTCTTGTGCGAGTTCTTTTCTGTTTTCTAAATAGGTGAGCCAATCAAAAGTTATAGTCGAAGCAAATAGCCAACCTTTTTTGTTAGATTGATGTTAGTCCATTTAAAATTAAATAAAAAAATAGAAAAAGATAACATATTTAAATAAAAATTACATATTCAGAATCTACAAATAGAGTTACACAAGTGTGTGAATTTTCATTAGCATTAGACAAGCGTGGCATATGCAAAATCATGCACGAAATAGGATAAGTGGTACAAAACATGTTTTCTGTTATAAGACAATCCAAACCACTTGGTTTGGCAACTTGAACCTAAAACCAAAGAAGCCAAGTCATCGACCACGTAGGTTGGAAAAAAGGTTCCCGCCAAAATTCAAAATTTAAAGCAATTCATACGCACTACAAACATGCATGCGCATAGTTTAAAAAATTAACACATACACACTAAAAGCACAATCGCACTTCTGATTGCATACGCGTTAAACACGCACGTGTGCATTTGTTTAGTATTTGAAACTTTGCTTTGTTTTCATTTTCAAGCATCTCAACCCCCCTCTCCCTAATTGTAATCCTCCTCGTCCCCTATTTTCCTAACCCTCTTCTCCTTTCTCCATGTCTCTCCCTAACCCTCCATCCCTATCTCTCGCTCTCTCTCTCTCCCCCCATCTAACCCTGTAGTATCTCTATCTATCACACACATTCTCTCTATCTCACCCACACACAATTTGTCTCTCTAACTCTCTCTTTAAGTCTCTCTCTCTCTCTCTCTCTCTCTCTCTCTCTCTCACACACACACACACACATACAAATAACACGTCACCCTACCTCTCTCTCTCTCTCTCTGTCACTCACACACACATAACACATCACCCTACCTGAAATTAAGACAATGATGAAGATGATGATAATGACAATGATGATGAAAATGATGTTTGTAACATCCCCAACCCTCCGACTGGTGAAGAGGACGCTACCATAATACTATCCATCCAGGAACTATCCCCATAAACGTAAAATAAAATGCTTTGAACTCAAGATACACAGATGCATAAAAAATTAACATTCAGTGAAATAAAATTGCGTTTAATTCAAGCATTCAACACATTTTAACATGTTCATCATAATTCACATAAACAATATAGTTGCATGGGTAATTACACAAGAATACTTATCTTCAAATGAAGCTCCCTGCAACTAGCTATGTCGTTGCAATGTTCCACCCAACCATAGGCTAGTGTGCTCATCGCTCTCTCAGCATCACCGCAACCCCCGAGCTGGGCATGATTCCCCCAAGGAAAAGGAAACTAGCAGCCTCACACATAGACAAAGGATACACAACTCAACCAAGCAACCACGGTTGGGTTTATCAGGCCAAGAGTACCCAACACCACATAATCAAGCCAACAAGTTGGGTTTATCAGGTTATCAAGAGATTGAAGCATTGTCTACTAAGCTAGTGGGCTCACTAAAGAGATAAGGATTCCTACACAAGAACTAGCTTGACTCCTAAGACATCCACACACACCCAACACAAAGAATCATTCCCTTCTCTACTGCACAGTCCCTCGAGCCATGACTTCCCTTCCAGTGCTATTTAGGGGGGGTGTAGAGAAGAGAGCCATCCCTCTAGCTATGTCTATGAGGTTCCTGCAAAACACTATTTTTGTCATGCAGACTCCTTTCCACTCCTG
>LPNX010412826.1:435473-442973 GCA_001517045.1 Pseudotsuga menziesii | reverse complement strand
TTATTTGCACATGAATATATTTTGATTTCATGCAATGATGAAATAGATGAATTTATCTCTTAAGACTCTTTAATTTGAAAAAAAAAACTTTTAAGAAATCATGGGAGAGGGTCCATATTGAATAGTTCACCAAGTTGTCCATAATATCTATACAAGATCAAGTATGCAATGTAGACCAATAATGATTTGCACCTGAATATATTTTGATTTCCCACAAGGATAGCATAGATGAGGTTCTCTCTTGAGACTCTTCAATTTGTATAAAAACCTTGGAAGAAATCATGGGAGAGGGTCCATATTGAATAGTTCACCAAATTTTCCATGCTCTCCTCTTCATGCTACATTTATCATAACACGCCTTTGAGCTTGACAGGGATGTCTCTACCTCAATGATTTATCCTTCCTTCGGGGGATTTGAAACCTCCTCATTGTGTAATTAGTCAAATTTTTCTATTTAGTTAGTGTAATTTAATGAGTGTAATTTATTCAATTTATTCCCAAGACATCCAAACACCAACTTATGTTTTCCCTCACAACTAATGTGGCATATTACGTTTAATGTCATCTCGTCCGAAGGTGTTGGAAATGAAGAATATTTCACTCATCTTCTTGTGACTTCCACTAATTTTTGAACACAAAGGAAGTCATAATCCTATAGATGTAATACCTGCAAACTTGACTCAAATAGAGTATAGAAATGAAACTTTAGTTCAAACATAAAGAGAAACCTTTAATCAATGTTTATGTATCAATGCCAATAATTACCATACTAACATATCTATAATTTAGTTAATTATGTTGGAACACGTCATGTTTCTTGTATAATGGAACTAATACCTTATTTGTTGTTTCTTAGGAAGGGGTAGACGTCATAGTTTTGATAAAGAAACTTTTGGAGATGGGAAACTCACGTAACAGAGTAAGAAAAACTAGAAGGAATATGCCCATTGAAAAGGAAAATGAGGTAAGAGAAAAGGCCAAGTTGGAAATGGACAGAATGAGACATGGTCCAGACATTTCCACTGATACTACGACTGATACTAACATAGTTGATGATAGAAAAACCTCTAGTTCAAAACCACAGGTGAAGTGGTTACGTCTTATAGACCCAAATCAAATTCCAACATCAACACGATCTCCAATCAACAATCCATAAACGAGCCATGCTAAATCTCTTGAAGACATAGGTATATTGAGAGACGTTGAGTATTAAGTGTTGGACATAGGAGCAATGATTAATTCTCAATATTTCCAATAATACCACAACCATGTTGAGCACACTCCCAATATGGACCAACATGTGAATGAAGCACCATAACAAAGAATCTCTGGATTCGTAGCTCATGTCCACCTTCCCTACCTCAACTGTCTAGTGCAAGAAAAAGGACTCCTAAACGTATCCATGTGGATGAAATTTTTCTGTTAGGCCTTGAAGGTAAGTTTCCCAAGTGCACTATCGATTGGCAATGTAGCAAATTAATGAAGGAATATTCTGAATCCAAAGGCGATGCAGGTAAATGTCAATTATTACTATGTTTGTTAAAGTCAAATTGTTTAGTTGTTGTTAGGAGAATTATGGGCATCAATATGGTTAGAAGTTTAGAGGCTAACAATCATATTGTTAGAAATCTCCAATATGATTTTAATGTGATTGGGAAGACATCTCATACTAAATATCTTTTGTGTGGCTCATCGTGTGTTATCAGAATCAGTTGTAAGCAAGTCCACACAGAAACGTCGCCTCCTATCACACACTTCTCACATACTTGAATTAAATAGAAAAATTGTTAAGAAGTACTCTGTTATAAGAGAAAATCTTGAGAATCCAGGTGGAAAAGATTGTTGGGATTTTTTAGGAAGGTTGCCTCATCAAGATAGTAAGCTAATTGATGTTGTTAAGGACTTAGTACAAAATTTCTGTCATGATCATACAAGAATTCATCTAACCAAAGATATGTGCTAAAGCTAAGAAAAGGTTCTACTGAACGTGAACCCCACGTCAAACACTTCCTTGACACAACGCAGGTTGAACTCTATGAGGGATTCAGGAATGAGCACACACAATTGAACCTGGGCCAAAGGTCCTTTGAGAAATGTAAACCATGGTATGTTCATATATGCATTGATCAAAACAAATGCTGTTGTAGATACCATGTAGAATATGAATATTTTTATGACACATATAAACATATATTTTGTGATTTTCATACTAACATTGAGCAAGGCTACAATGAATTTGTAATACCACTGAATGCATCGAGATATTTTATCGGCAACGTCATGTGTCCAAGGCATGAAGGACAAAAACACTATGGAAAATGATGTCTATATGGGAATTGTTCGAGGTGTAGTGGATTTTCTCTTTTGAACCGTTGCATTCATGGAAGCGATGAGCATCAATTTGGAAGTATGATCATTGAGATGCAGAGCTTTCGAGTGCGTAACCTATCAATTAGATAGTGTGAAGGAAAGTAAAAAGATTACATTGGTGAGGTCACTGGTGCAAATGATTATTGCATGTTTTTCCTCTTACACGTTCATTTTCTACATATACATTATTTAAAGTTTGCATTCTAATATGGCCCTTGTTTTCATGGAAACAGGTACGGGTATGTAATTTTTTGACGTATTTCTAGAAGAAAATTGAGCAGCATGTTCAGCATGTGCATGTAGCACAATGGGAGGATGAGC
Organism: Pseudotsuga menziesii; assembly: GCA_001517045.1. Classification (NCBI taxonomy): domain Eukaryota; kingdom Viridiplantae; phylum Streptophyta; class Pinopsida; order Pinales; family Pinaceae; genus Pseudotsuga; species Pseudotsuga menziesii. The sequence goes on along the minus strand of LPNX010412826.1, from coordinate 440,282 downwards.
AGTACAAAAAATGCAGGGACAACTTTCCCATTGGGACCATATTTTCAAATATGGATTTTGTAAAACACTACACCCTTCAGCCACAAAATGAAATTTAGATTCAATACTACCATTCTGACCAAGTTAGCATCATGGTACATATTACATATAGGCATGGCCCTGAGAGCATCATTAACAACAAGATAATACAAAAGGAGACAAACTTTTACATAAGTGATGACATATGCCATGATATGCATTATGTGCAACATTGTTTTCAAATTTTCTATTATGAGCTAAAGGAGGGAGATAAACAAATGGATTAGCATTGGATATGGTCAGATGGTTGTGTAGGCCAGTTCAAATATGCCCAAGTATTCTATTGGATGAGTATGTTGCATAAAAATTGCAATGTGCCACATATATGGAACTACTTTGAGACCGGAAACAACAAAGATGAGCATGACATAGTCGTTTCATGCATCAAGACCTTACTATGAAGGAAAGAGATGAGGTTTACCAAAAAAACCCATATCAAAGATGCAAAATCCATAGTTCAATGGTGCTCTACAACAATGTCATACTGAACTAAAGTGAAACATACATCAATAAGGGTAAGAAGGGAATTCAGGATTTTTTGGCAAATGGTTGATATAAATCGGTCTCATTCCTATAGTTGCATCACAGTACAAGGAACACGTGGATTTCACTTGGTTCAAAGCTCAAACAACCCTCCATTTGAAATATGGATGCAAAAATTTGCTTGCTTTTGCAGCCCTTGTAGAAGTGGTGAATGGGATGAATGAAAATGCATGGATTGGGTTGATGATTAGGATCATGTGGCACTTGCAGTAGACCCACATGTAGTCGTTGAAACAACCCACTTATAGGAGGGTCAGTCAGTGATTTTTAATAGACTACAACCATATCTCAGATATTGTATAGCTAGGACACATATATGCACTTGTTTCCCTGAAAGACAATGAATGGGGCATGGATTATTGGTTGGCACAATGCATTCAAGATAAGAAAATCCTGAACGGATCATTGAATGATGATGAAGGAAATGGATTTCCTATTGGATCGATGGTGGTTGAGTGTGAATATCTTACACTAGATGGGAAATCAAGAAGAACTAGTGGGCATGTATTCGTGGATTACAGACTAGGTTCTATGGTCTGTCACTTCACAAACTTGATTGTTGGCATGAACATCCATCTATAGACAATGTCAAACAATAACTCAACTAAGGTATGTTACTTCTTTCCTCATTCAGAGAAAGAGAGATTGATGGAGAGAATTAGCAACAGAGAGGATCCATATGGCTATATTGAATGAGATTGGGTAATTGTGCTTAGACTCCTCTTACACTGCTACACTAGCCTAATGTTCAACCATTCCTACCCTAAACATTTGAAAACTTCTATGAGATGACTATTTAGATCTGTTTACCACTCCTCCTTCAACTTGCACAATGTAGTTAACCCTAGTTTGAAAAATCTGGCCTGGAGGCATTCCTGGGTTGTACATAGTCAGGGGGAAGGCCACCTTAGTCATAATCCCATGCCACGATCCCAACGGAACTAATGGTTTTTCGATCAGATCTCCAGTCAACATTCTATGGTGAGTTTCAGTAGGCCTACAAAAGTCATTCAGGGACGCTGAGCCAATTCAAGGATGGGGTCCAAAAACCAAACCAGGTGGCAATTTCTGATTCCATCGGCTTGTGCATGTGTGTTTGGGCATGGTCTCCATGGGAAGGAAACCACCAACCACCTGGAACAGGGTTTTGTGGGGTCAGTGCACCATTTCCAGGGTTGCATGGTGCTTACTAGTGTGAAACCATAGTTTGCAAAATATGGCATGGAGGCATGCCTGGGTCATGCGAAGTTGAAGGGAGGCCACCCTAGCCATAATCCATTTCCATGATCCTAACAGAACTGACATTTCATCAGTCATTTCCCCACTTAACATTCTATGGAAAGTTGCAGTAGGTGTACAAAAGTCGTTCACGAAGGACTAGGCCAATTCAAGGCTCAGGTCCAAAAACAAAATCGAGCAGAAATTTCGAATTAAATCGGCTCTTTCATGTGTGTTTGGGCATGGATTCCATGGGGAGGAAACCCCTGGCCACCTGAAACAACGTTTTGTATGGCTGGTGCACCATTGCCACAATTGGATGGTGGTTACTGGTGTGAATCCCTAGTTTGCAAAATCTATCCTAGAGGCATGCCTGAGTTATGGGTAGTCAAGGGGAGACCACCCTGGCCATAATATCATGCCATGATCCCAACAGAACTGACAGTTTATCTATAGGAGCCCCAGTCAATATTCTATGGCGCGTTGTAGTAGGCCTGCTAAAGTCGTTCAAGGACGCCTAGGCCAATTCAATGTCAGGATCCAAAAACAAAACTGGGCTCCAATTTATGATTATATCACCTCCTACATGTGTGTTTGGGAATTTCCTCCATGGAAAATCCACCTCGCGTCACCCAGCATAGGGTTTTTCAAGGTCGATGCACCGTTTCCAAGGTTGCATGGTGGTTACTAGGTGAAACTTGTGTTTGAAAAATCTATCCTATAGGAATTCTTGGGTCATGTGGAGTTGGGGGGAGGCCAACCTAGCCATAATCCCATGCCACAATCCCAACACAACCGACGATTCATAAATCGAAGCTCCGTTCAACATTCTATGGCGAGTTGCAGTAGGCCTTCCAAAATCCATTCAGGGACACCTCAGCCAATTCAAGGCCGAGATCCAAAAACTAAAATGGGTGGGAATTTTTGATTTCCTTGGATCCTGCAGGTGTGTTTTGGCATGGATTTCATAGGAAGGCCACCCCTAGTCACTCGAATGTTAGAATAATCAACCCATAGTTTACCCACTTAGACATTAATTTAATTATTTTTGTCTTATTAGCCTAGTTCATGTGTCCCACCTTGTGCAAGTTGTCTTTTACCTATCCATAGTGGTCAAACTTGCCTTATTTGACTCATGTAGCGCATGGGAAATCCCAAGGAATCAAATCTACTTTATTCCTGGCCTCCTAGGTGCCCTTCTGCTTTTTTTGCTTTATTCCCTATTTTTTCAGTGTTTTAAGGCAAATGGAAAAGCTAGACTAGGTGAGGTGAACTAGTTTTTTGTCCTCTTTATCCTCCACTCTTTTCTCCTTGAAAAAGCATGTATGAGCTGCCATTCCACCACTCTTTAGCTTTCCTAATCCATTTTTCCAATTCTTGAGCTCCATGACAGATTTGGGATCAGCTTTTTACACCTATGGGGGATTTTCTTATTTTTAGTAAGCCTGCTTTATGCTAGATTTGAATTGCTCCTCATGCATTAGAATCCCTGATGTATGTTATTTATTCAGCAACCTATTATGTTACAGGGTTGGCTATTGTACACTGAGTTAATACAGTTTAGTGTTCAACTCCAGTTTCAGTCTCTTTTGTGAGTGATTTTGCATGATCAATTGTTAATTGTTGTGAGTAAAATTAATCTATCACTGGGTTCAATTTCCACATGGTATCAGATCCATTGTAGATCAATTTCTCTCCTTCAAAATTGTTTTGCAGGTTCGACATCAGTGACTGGGAGCCTTCTACTGACAGCCGAGATAGATTTTCTAAGCTATGGATCAATCATAGAAAACTATCTTGACTCCCTTCAATTTCTTTGAATGGAAAGAAGAGATGGAGATACTGTTGAGAGTGAAAGGCCTCTATAGGGTGACTATGGCAATAGAAGCAGAGCCCAATGCAGCTGCAGAGAATATAAAATGGCACAACAGGAGGGATGAGGCTTATGGCCTCCTGTGTCTGAGTATTTCCAAAGACCTCCTTTTCCATCTTGATGGATTGACATCACCGAATGAAGTATGGGAGAAGCTTTCTAATCTTTTTGGAAAGACAGATGAGATGAGGGGACATCATATCGAAAATGAGCTTATTTCTCTGAGTCCAAATAGCTTTGAATCCCTGCATCTATATTTCTCCAAGTTCAAAGCACTAGTTTTGTAGCTGAAACAGTGTGGGATCGAAAAGAAATATGATCGGCTCATTCTGGCCATCCTCTGGAAGTTAGGCCCTGACTATTCAGTGTTTGTTTCGACCTTCTATGCCACAAAACTGATAGCTCAAACCTGGAAGATGCCTAGCCTTGCAGATTTCATGGAATCTCTCACACAAGAACAGTACAAGCTGGTGATGATGGGCACCATCAAACCATCCAAAGATCAAGCTTTGATTGCTGGAGATTCGAAGGTGGATTCAAAAGGCAAAAAGAAAGTTAAAAAGCCACCTGAGCAAAAGAGAGACAAGAAACAGTCTCCAGAGGAGCCACAAGGTTCCAAGAAGAACTACCAAAAGAAGAAAAAAAAAGGTGAAATGAGCAAGTGCGCATACTGCAATAAGGGCAATCACACTAAAAGCTCTTCTATGAAGAAGCAAATAGACATGCTGACCCAACTCCTAGAGAAGAATGGCATCTCCCTTCCAGAAAGCTCAAAGAAGAGAGAAGGAGGATCAAGTTCAGATGACAGAGAGAGAGTTCATGCATTGGTTGTTAGTACATCAAGCTCACCTAGTTTTATCATTGATTCTGGAGCTTCAAGACACATGGTTTCAAACAAGGAGGCCTTCTCCTCACTTGACAAGTCGAAAGGACCATCTATAGTACTGGGAGATGACTCTCTCACTGAAAGTTTGGGCAAAGGGAGGATTGATCTTGATCATGGTCAGTTTAGCAATGTCTTGTATGTGCCTGGTCTTGCCTCCAACCTCTTTTCAGTGTACCAGATGACCCACACTGGGTCTCCTAAGAAAGTCATA
>LPNX010412826.1:309615-433152 GCA_001517045.1 Pseudotsuga menziesii | reverse complement strand
CTTGTGCATGATGGCACCATTCACCTACTCTTCTGTTCATCTTCAAAACAAGTAGCTGATATCTTCACCAAAGCATTTTGTGAGAAGACCTTCAGCAATGTCAAATCACTACTGGGGATTTATAATCATGCTGTGAAAGCATGAGTGAAGACAAGATTTCAAAAAAAAATTACAGTCGATGTTTAAGGGAGTATTTTCCCAAGTTGGTTTTGCCTCTTTCCTTGTTTAAATGGACATGCAGTATGTAAAGGGTGACTAAGCCTTTTTTCTAGGCCCTATAATTTTTTGATATATTACTCATAAGTCAGGCTTAAGGGGGGGTGTTAGAATAATCAACCCATAGTTTACCCACTTAGACATTAATTTAATTATTTTAGTCTTATTAGCCTAGTTCATGTGTCCCACCTTGTGCAAGTTGTCTTTTACCTATCCATAGTGGTCAAACTTGCGTTATTTGACTCATGTAGTGCATGGGAAAGCCCAAGGAATCAAATCTGCTTTATTCTTGGCCTCCTAGGCACCCTTCTACTTTTTCTGCTTTATTCCCTGCTTTTTCAGTGTTTTAAGGCAAATGGAAAAGCTAGACTAGGTGAGGTGAACTAGTTTTTTGTCCTCTTCATCCTCCACTCTTTTCTCCTTGCAAAACCATGTATGAACTGCCATTCCACCACTCTTTAGCTTTCCTAAGCCATTTTTCCAATTCGTGAGCTCCATGACAGATTTGGGATCAGCTTTTTACACCTATGGGGGATTTGCTTATTTTTAGTAAGCCTACTTTATGCTAGATTCGAATTTCTCCTCGTGCATTTGAATCCCTGATGTATGTTATTTATTCAACAACCTATTATGTTACAGGGTTGGCTATTGTACACTGAGTTAATACAGTTTAGTGTTCAGCTCCTGTTTCAGTCTCTTTTGTGAGTGATTTTGCATGATCAATTGTTAAATGTTGTGAGTAAAATTAATCTATCACTGGGTTCAATTTCCACATCGACATGGGTTTTTGGAGGTTCGGTGCACTGTTGCTAGAGTTGCATGGTGGTTACTAGGGTGAAACCCTGGTTTGCAAAATCTGTTCTGGAGACATGCCTGGGTCATGCAGAGTTGGGGTGGAGGTCACCCTGGCCATAATCCTATGCCAAAATCCCAACAAAACTGGAGGTTCATCAATTGGATCCCCATTCAACAATCTATGGTGAGTTGCAGTAGGCCTGCAAAAGCCGTTCACAGACGCTGTGGCCAATTCAAGGTCAGGGTGCAAAAAACAAAATAGGAAGAAATTTCCAATTCTGTCAGCTCCTGCAGGTGTGTTTGGGCATGGCCACCATGTGCAGGCCACCCTTGGCCTACTGACACAAGTTTTCATAGGTTCATTGCACCTTTACTAGGGTTGCATCGTGGTTACTGGGGCGAATTCCTAGTTTGCAAAATATGGCCTCGAGGCATGCCCAGGCGCTATTGCATGACAAGTTATACCTATATCTCCTGGGTTGTGTGCCTATATGAGATCTCATTTTTGTATTCTCTCTACTGCTGGTTATCATTTCTTGTGTCCATCATCTATTTTCATGCGACTTTCAATTCGACATAACTCAGCAACCAAAGGTCAGATCGATAAACTGTCGACTCCGTTGGTCTCTTGGCATGCCATTACCTATAGGGGGGATCTACATTGCATTTTCATGGCCCAGTGACTTCATTGTTCATCAGTTTCATAATTTACGATTTTTCTCAGTTTCCTTCAATGCAACTCTCACATTGGTGGGTCAACTCTTCAAACCTCTCCACCATGCCATTCTTGGTAATGTTACCATATCGACATTTCCCATACACACTTTCTGGAACCAACAACATGAACTCTTGCTACTCCATTTCATTTTTCTCTCCCGGACCAAGAGTCACCAAGTGTCCCTGAATAAAATTTTCATGCGACTTTCAACTCAACATAACTCGGAAACTGAAGGTTGGATCGATGAACCGTCAACTCTGTTGATCTCCTAGCATTCCTGCAATATCCCAAATTTTGGACCTAACACTTATGGGCATGAGCCCCATTGACTATGATGTTACCATGATGTTTTATTTTGATATACTTGGTCAAAGGCCCCATTGCATATGAATATGATGATTTTTTTGATATATTGAGTGTAATCCAGTTACATATGTTTTATGTATGATTTTATGTGTTGGGCATGGACCCTGAAGCACATGATTAATGAGATGTTTTGTGTTGAGTGAGGGGCTCTGGAGCACATGAGTATTTAAGATGTTTTTTGTTGAGCAAGAAGCTTTGGAGCACATGAGTGTTTATGTTGTGTTGAGAGGGAAGATATGAAACACATGAGATATGAAAACCTTTGTGTTGAGTAGGAAGCTATGGAGCACATGAAAATATAAATTGGAAGTGTTGGGCATAAGCCCTAGATACTTCTAAGTTAATGTTGAGCATAAGCTCTGGAACATTGGATCCTTGGCCATTGTATCCCTAGGTGTATCTTACAAGTACATCCTATCCTTATTGTTGAGCAAGGAGCTCTGGAATTGCACTAAGTTTGTAACTCCCTATTTTTAGCATTGAGTATGGACTCTAGATAAGTGCTAGGAGTTACTGAAAAGAATTAATGATTTCGAGTGAAAATGACTTGAGTAAAATATTGATCTCATCTGGATTGTTTACAAGTGATCAAATGAAATCTTGAATTTTTGTATCTCATCAAGTACTGAATAAATACCATATTATATGATGGAATCCAACATGCAAGGATGTTTAGAGTTTCCTAGCCTAGTAGACTTAACCACCTACCTGATGGAATTAATAAAGAAAGTGTCATAAGTTTAGGGATCATAATATATGATACCTAAATACAAATGTTAACAAATAATATATATTATTATATATTTTATACATGGTATGTATAAAGAGTAAGAATAGTAATAATATTAATAATATAAGAAAGAAGGAAAGGCTCCATTTATTATTATTATTACTCAAAAATAATTAAATAGTATAATACCTACAAAAGTCCAAATAGGAACTAGTTAAAATTTCATAAGTTAAATATTAAAAGTAACTAAATTAAATAAAAAGGGTTAAATCAATAAATCACATGATTCTTGATTTAACTACCCCTTTGACTTAAAAGTATGTCTATAAATACCCAAGCCAAAGAGAGGCTTGGGGATCTCTTCCATTTTTTGGAGTCATTATTCTGCCTGATTATTCTCAAGAGAGTTCTTGGAGAACATTTTCCTAAGAGGAAAAAGGAGAATTGATTCAGACATGGTATCCCAGTTAGGGAAGCCTTACCTTAGGAGCTCTAAGGTACTTGCATGTTGGAACCAGCTCGGGGGGATCTGGATTCAAACCAAGAACGATTCCGGGTCATGGTTGGGTGGAACGTGGTAGTTCCCAAGTGATTCGGTCATATATACATAGGTCATATATGTCTGTGAATTGTTAATGATGGGTAACTAAGTGTGCATGTTTCATCCATTGGAATAGCTTCACTTTGTAGGTATGAGGTTCTTGAATTATCTATTCCATTATATAGTATAATTCCTGTTATAATAGTTAAGGGGTTATGTTGTATTTCTAACCCTATGTCTACAATTGTATCATGTTAGAATAGTAAAGGGTTTATTTTATATTTCTAACCCTATGTTTGCAATTATTTCATGTTTAAGAATTATTTAGGGCTTATTTTCTTCCAACATAATTCTGCATTATATTTCATAGCTTATACTTTGTTTCCTAAAAACCTAGAGATTACTTTAAACATAGTCTATATGTGTATTTTACCTATAGATTCTACTAGAAGATTTCATTTTCTAGCAGACCTTTATTTAGGAGCCAAAAGACTAAATAAAGATAACCTAAGAAACAAATCATTACCATTAATTAAGTTAAACAGTATTATAATCAAATAACAAATTAAAATGTCAGACAATCAAGGCATCAAGACCTCTAATAGGTCTGCAACTCTTTTATAAATAAAACAATACTATAAACACATTATTTTGTATTTAAGAATAATATTTAAACCGAATTAATAAGCTAGATTAAACCCATCGAAGACCCCTCGGGGTCTGTACGTATTTATTAAGAACCAAGTCATAAACAAAATCATTCCTCATACATTAAAGAAATCCTTAAATCAAATCTACAATCCAAATATCGAGACCCTCTAATGGTCTAAATATATAAACAATAATCCACATAAATCCATTGCATGTATAATAAACCAAACTATTTAAATAACTTACAAACTACATATACAAGAATCGTATGCCATAACAAAATTCCCAACAATTAAATCCACCATAATGTTATGTACAACACTCATTAAAAATGTAGCATAAATACACAGAGGTTGCAGGATCAATTCTTGTCAACAATTAAATGCCCAAATAAACCCTTACAATAATAATCTTTAACAAACATAACAACCCAGGATCAATTTATGTTGAGTCAGTTTATTTATAGGTCACCATATTGAATCTTGTAGGATTCGTTATTATTTTCTACCACATGTTGTAGCGTTTCAACTTAATCCGTGCTATTATAAATACACAGACCGTAAATCAAATACATCTAATCTCTACAAAGTGGTCTAAAGACCCAATTAAAAATACACACTATAACTACAGCCCTCGACCCTAATCACAACAAAGCATTTAAACATTAACGCAACCATGTCTACGCTATGTGAATAGAAACGACACCTCTCGAAGGGTTACACCCCTGTCACGACTCTTATAATATAAATACAAAGGATTAACCATAAACAAGTTTCAACCCTAAAACCGATAATTCATTTACCCATTACATAATCGCAGCTCTGATAGAGGGAAATGCTAATGCCACTATGGCATGGCTCCCAAAGCCAACCAATGCTGTTAACAATTCCATACAAGAACTTAAACAAATTTTTCACATACACACAGAATAAAATAATGCCAAGAGTAAGAATTATATCCATGAAATCGAGCAGTATGCACATACTGTGTATAAGAAAAACCAATAAACGCACACAGAGTTTAAATGCTGTACTTTTCCTTTCTTAAAACTAAATAAGAATTTACATAGTCATATAACCCCAACCTTGCACCATTGCAAGAAATAGTGCTAACGCCGTATCCAACTATAAACATAAATTACAATTCATAGAGCCTGGGAATGTTCACCAAGGCCACATTCTCTACATAGAGTCCATAAAACAAAACCTGAATGCATTTAAAGTTTCGGCCCGAAGGAACTAAACCCCAACAAGAAAAACCCCAAGTTTTAACGAATCTCTAATGCTATACTCATTAATATTATAGATAGACCCTTTAATTTCCATAGCCTTTAAAATCAGATTTCCAAACCCACTACGAGTTTTTTAAACTTTGTCACAAACAACCACACAAGAGAGGTACAAGTTTTAAACATTACACAACAAGGCTTACCCAAATGGGTATGGCGTTGACTCAAGGCGACCCATGACCCACGATTTTCTTCATACCCTGCAACCTGCAAAACAAAATAGAAGTCACGATGAGGAGTATGCTTTGCAACCAAATTGAACAAACAAACAACGATGTTAAACCAGAATGGATACATACCTTCCATCACAGCTAGCCTCCCAAGATCCACTCCACCACATAGCACAAAGGCAGAGCTCACACAACTATGTTGCGAATGAACAAACCAACGCAATATCCAAGCCCTAAGATTGAAGGCCACGATTTCGAAGGTGCATTTATGTTTCCACCCTGGCCTCCATAAACATATTTCAATACCCACATTGTATAGTTTATATCACCCTTTAACATAGAGACAAGTCTAATCAACGTGCCATGTAAACTTTGTATCGAATACATAGGACTTAGCCATAGTCTATGGCATATGAAATGTTCCATGGAAAGGCTATTATAAGGTTTAATGTATTACACCAAAACCATGTTAAGACATAACCAAGTTTTCCAAATGTTAATACCTTATAAAATGTGAACCAAGTATTATTTGCAGTAGTAATTACAACCCCATCAACAAATTTGTAAAAACAATAATTGTAACCAAGAAAAAATAGGCTAGTGAAACACCCAACCTTATGTAAATATCAACTAATAATATTTATAGTAACTACTAGGAAAGGACGGTAAGTCCCTCATCGCCCAAGCTGAACATTAGTGACGAGCGGACAGTATGACTTGTTTGGCTTCTCTAAGTATTTTTTGTCGTCAAGTGCACCTGCACGCCACAAGGAAATAAATGCATTAGTTCAAAAGAAATAAGTAATCCCCAAAGTGACAAGTAGAAAACAATTACCTCTTAGGTGTTTACAAGGGAAACAAGTCCCGCCACTCCACCCCTTTTTCAAATGACAAGTTAAGTCAAAATTGTGTATAAGACAGTAATCGAACTTTATAACCAATGAGTATGTAATAAACTAACTAACATACATATAAATGAGTAACCATAGATCAAGATAGTAATCAACATCATGACAAATTAAGTATTACATTAATAAACACATCTGGAAATATGAAAGCAGGACGTAAGAACAGCTTACGACATTACAGCACTGTAAACAAAGTACGACACATTCCGCAGAGTTAAATAATGTCTAGCTCGGGCAGTAAATGATTAGCCTATTAATATTTTTTATTTTCAAATTTTGGGGGCATTAAAATGCCATTACCTCTAGGGGGGGCTCTCCACTGTGTTTGCATGTCCCAGTGACTTCATTGTGCATCAGTTTCGTAAACTATGGTTTTTCTCAGTTTCCTTCAATGCAACTCTCTCATTGGTGGGTCAACTCTACAAAACCCTCCACCGTGCCAATCTTGGTAGAATTCCCATATCATAATTTCCCATACACACTTGTTGGAGCCAATGGCATGCAATCTTGCTTCTCCATTTTCTTTTTCACTCCCCAGCCGAGAGTCACCAAGTGTCCCTGAACGACATTTTCATGCGACTTTCAACTCAACATAACTCAACAACAAGAGGTCGGATCGACGAACCATCCACTCTGTTGGTCTCCTGGCATGCCATTACCTAGAAACCAATAGACCATATACTTAGAAGCTATGTACCTACACTATAAGAAATAAACTAGAGTTTCATGAATTACAAGTACAAACACATAATTGTATGAATTAGAAGTAAAAACTCATACATGAATTACAAGTATATATCCAATTAGGGTTTAATGGATTTAAATAAGTTCCCATACATAGATATGATGTGTTATTTTAGTCTTTCTTATGTAGAACCACTTAGATCATATACCTAAGCTAGAAGAGAAAATAGCAAAAAAACTAGGGTTTCACGAACTACAAACCATAAACCTAAAAACTAGGGTTTATAAATTTACACATATAACTACAAACTAGGGTTTTATGAAGTAGAAATTCACATACATAGACATCATGTTCTATGTTCGTCTCACTAATGTAGAAATACTTAAACCATATACCTAAGCTACATGCACAAATAGAAGGAAAAAAACTAGGGTTTCATGAACTACAAACCACAAACCTAAAAAATAAGGATTACAAATTTACACATACATATACAAACTAGGACCATATACTTATGCAAATAAACTTAGACCATATACCTAATCTATAAGAACAAATGTCAAGAAATATAGGGTTTATTGAACTACAAACCACAAACTTAAAAGCTAGGGTTCACAAATTTAGACATAAAACTACAAACTAGGGTTTATGAACTCATTAGGTTTATATCATTATATTTGTTAGTATCACTAAACTATAAACTAGTAGACCATATACCTAGAATATATGTACTTGCACTACAACATAGCTAGGGTTTCATGAACTACAAACCACAAACTTAAAAACTATGGTTCACACATTTTAGACATAGAACTAAAAACCAAGGTTTATGAACTACAAACCACAAACTTAAAAACTATGGTTCACACATTTTAGATAATTAGATTTGTTAGTGTCACTCAACTAGAAACCAATACACCATTTACCTACAAGATATGTACCTTCACTACAACAAAGAAACTAAGGCTTTAGGAATTACAAGTATAAACAAATAATTGTATGAAATAGAAGTAGAGACACATACTTGTGCACTTTGTGCATGATAAATCGTAAAAAGTATTTCATTTTATTTTCCTATAAAGAATATGTGGCATATGACTACAATCCTAGGCATTCTCATATACAAACAAAAAGTTAATTTATAATAGGCCACAAGATATCGTTAGGTAGGGTTGGTGTTAGGGTTTCCCTCCTAGGTTTAGGGTTTCCTCATTAAGTCTAAACCCTATGTTATACATGCTAACCCCAAAAAACTGTTTGGGTTAGGGTTTCCTCTTTGAGAATAAATTCTAGGTTATGCATGATAACCTTTAAAATTTAGTTAGGGCTAGGGTTTTCTTGTTGATTCTAAACCCTACGTTATGCATGATAACCCTTAAAATTCAGTTAGCCTATGCCAAAGCAACAAGTACAAGAGATCCTTAAAATTCCAAGAGATCAACAATAGCATAACAAATATGTATGTATTCAATGAGAGTAAGCAATGCCAACTTCATCTTCAAATGATATGAATTGCCAAATTTATCAAAATCAATGTTTTCCAAGTAGATGTAACAAATGCAAGCCAACAATAGTAATGTTCAATATGATTCTCAGCTCATCAATACTATGAAATTTCCAGTCAATCAAATGGTAAGAGAATATCATTCCAATATCAATTTTTAGCTTGCAAAATGAGACAATAATTTCTATGTAAATACCAAAGGCAAACAAGTGCTTTATATTCCAATTTAGACAATGAATAAGATCATCAAACCAATGATAACTTTCAGCCAAGTATGACTATCCCAAAATGTTTCTTCCAGTCAAAGTAAATATGCAATAGTTATGTCAATTTCAAGTTTACAATTAGAAAGACAATTGTTAGGTAAATGTAAGTGGACTACAAGTATTGTCAATTCCAACTTGGTCAATGAATGGGATTCTCAAACTAAATGTATTTTCCAGCCAAGTCAAATTTTACTATGATTGTCCCAAATAGTAATTTCCAGTCAAGCTAAGAGTGCCAACAAGTACCTATAAGATAATCCTCAACAAATATGGTATCTTGTACATGTTTTTTAGAGGTCTTTTTGGTATTTTAGTAGTGCAAATGTACTTATAGGTCACTATCAAAACGTATTATGTATGGCTAGAAATGTCAATGGTATACACAGTCCTCTAAGACTGTGTATCTATCACGAAGGAAGGTAATGTTGAGGAGGGAGAGGGTAGGTGTTAGTATGTTGGTTCAATAGGAGTTAGGGTTCAACAAAGGGCTAGATGACATTCTTCGTGAAATTCACCTTGAGGAGCAAAGAAAGTATTTAACTTTGTAGCTTTTGTGAGAGAAGAAGGCTAGGGATTGTGGCATTCGAGAAAACCTAAGGTTACTTGGTGTGCTTGTTGTGGAAGACTGAAAATGAAACAATATTACACACTCATGGAATGAATGACCAAATTCAGTTAGAAATTATTCTTACCTAGGAGTTGTTGGTAGATAGGGTTTCAGAGATCTTGACTTGTAAAGTCCTAGGAGGGATGTTAAGGCTAGAGAAGGGGTTTTAGGTTAGGTGTCTAGTTAGGTCTAGATCCTTAGGGTTTAGGTCTGCAATAAAAAGGATGAAGCTAGGTATGACAAGCCGAGACAACAAATGGAATGGTCGAGGGGTGAACGGAGGCTTGGAAAACTAGAAAAAGATATCGATAAAATATTTGGTAGAAAGAGGAATACTTCATGGGAAAATTTGCTAGATTGAAAAATTATTTGCACTATGATTTACAAGATCATGTATTCGGCATTTAAAATTATCACTGTTATTGTACACGTTTATGCAGTTGTGTATTTTTTTTGTTAACTAACCTACAGTGTTAAACTTTGTATGCATTTAATTATGAACATACATACTTTATTGCTTCATCAACAATAAGTATTGAAAGCGCATCAACTGTAATCTACTATTGCATTCGATATAATGTATGTAAATTTGTAATCAAAGGAAAAGTAATATAAAGAAGTGAAAAATGATATATTCTCATACACAAATTTCAAATCATATATAGTAGTAGTGAAAAATAGAACATCGTTCTCAATGTCTATACAATGGAAACTCGTGCCCTATACAAAATATGGCAACTCGTGCCCTATACAAAATATGGAAACTCATGCCAAAATTCCACATCATGGATAGTGTACATAGGAGGGTCTCTCAATCCTCTTTCCCACCCTTGGAGCTCCTAGGTGCACCTCCAAAATCAAGCTTCCTCTTCTTTGAGCTAGAGTAAGTTCGGTCCTTCTTGCCACTTTGACCGCCTCACCTTGGGCTCTAAAACAAAAACAATCAAATGTCAACTCCTACAGGAAATTATACAAGTATAAAACACAATTTAAAAATAAAAATTAAGTTTTCAAGTCTTAAATAGCTCACCTCAGACGAGACCGTAAGTGGTGAGCAGTTTTCCCTCCTCCATGATCCAAGTCTCCCGGCAATGCCACCCTGCAACATTTAAACATTAACATAACTCATAAAATTTATTGGTTATGTTAATTTTCATTAATATTGCACGATATATTCATAAACTTATCAATCTCACTATGAACACAACAGACTGGTCCTCGAGGCTGGCAGGTGGAGCAGTCGACTGGTCATTGGGACTAGAAGGTGGAGGAGTGGGTTGGACAACTTGCGCTGATTCTAGGTTGGATGGAATAGAGGAGGATGTAGCCACATTGACATTTTCTACAAAACTAGGTGGCACGGTGATAGATTGCATGGACTGGAGTGGGTGAAGTGGTGATGTATGGCAATAAACCCCAACTTGCTGTAGAATGGAATGGGCCACATTGGAAGGAGAAATGAGGGCGATGGGATAATATGGGGGAGGGGGATGAGGTCTGGGATGGGGTGGAGGGATGGGTGAATTTGGATGGATGATATATCGTAGTCGGAGGGGGGAGGGTGGAAACATGGTAAATTGCAAGGTAGGGGGTGGATGGGTGGGGCAGGGAGTAGTGAGCGAAGGCTGTGATGAAAAAGGCAGAGCTCGATGGAAGTGTGGGAGTGGATAGGAGGAAATGGATGGATGGAACGGGGTGGGGAGGGATGCAAGGAAAGGTACATGTATGCTAGGGGATACACCTAACATATATGGTGGGAAAAAGGCATTCGATGGACAGATAGTGATACCGACGTGCCTATGTGCTCAGACCTTCATACATATTCATGGCCTTGTATATTAGTACATAAAAAATATAGCAATAAAAAGCTAAGCCATAAAAACTAAAATTAAATTTATACTTTATTACACGATACCTTCACACGAGGGGATCTGTTGATCCCCGGTGAGGATGGCTGGTCTCTTCCTCCAGTTTTCTCTCCATGGATGGTAATTACACCATTCCATGCAAACTCGCCTCTTCGTCACATATGGAGGTTGTCCTATTCTTGGATATATAAATTTGCTCTACAATTGGTCTTTTTTGATATTCAGGTCGCTTATAGCTTCTTTGGATATACCAGTGGCATAATGTTCTCTCATTCGAGCGTTATATTGGATCAAATTGGTTATCTCATTGTGGGCAATGTTGATAGAATCAATTATGTTTTGTAGTGATGTGGAAAGGAAAACCCGAGAGGGTTCCTTGGTGTTCTTCTCCTCATTAATCAATATCCTTAATTGGTTTAAATCCCCGTGTAATTCATCTTTAGTGTTTTCTAGTGGTTCACCATCGAGCTCTTCGTTTAATTCAGGGTTTATTAGGTCCTATGATTAGCTCATTTCACTTCTTTGTTGGTATGCTTCATTGGTATTTTTCATTATGGTAGAGGTAATGTATCTACAATATCAAATTTGTTCAATTTCAATTCATTTGAAAAAAAAATTAATTTTAGATTTTCTTTGAAAAACAATGAAAAACATTAAAAAAAAACAACAAAATGCAAACAGTAATCCACCTACCTTATTCCAACAGCCGTGGGTGTCGTTTTGGGGTTCATGGGCTCTTATTTTGGGCTCCTGGGCGACTTCAACTATGCGCACACACGCAGGTTTGTGAGTGGAAATGGCCTATTCACTCTCGGTTTTTTTTAATAAAAAACACAGCGACGCGCACGTGTGTTCAACACGTACTCACTAAACATGTGTGCACGTGCCTAGGGGCACGTATGTGCTCCTAATGTCCACATCGACAAGCCGACATGGAGATTTAGAATATGCAAAGCAGCAACGCGTGCGCACGTCCAAGTGCGCATGTTTGTTTCTATTTTTTCCCGCTCGCGCGCTCCCATTGCATCATATTTGGTAGTAGTTTCTTGTGGGAACCCTTAATAAAGAAATTTATAAACCATTAAAATATATTATCGTAAAAATAGGTAAATACAAATTTCTATTCAATCCATGATGGTAAAAGTAGGTAAATAAAAATGATTTTTAAATTCGTGGTGACAAAAATAAGTAAATAGAAAGACATATTAAATTCCCACCTATTAATTTGTATAAATATTATATAATAATATTAACTAGTATAAGTATCATATAATGATATATATTGGAATATATATATACATATTGTATTGAACATTTAATGTTAATTGACTTGTATTTTTAAATGAGTGGAACGTTTTATCTTAGAGACATTAATTTTTTTTGGAAAACAATATCTACCATGCAACTTTGCATCCATACCAATATAATTAAGGTTTTTAGCACTTGTTATTTTAACCATGGTGATAAAGTAGATAAATAAAAGTAACTGCTAAGAATTTTGCATTAATCCCAATATAATTAAGGTTGTGAGCACTTGTTATTTAAACCATGGTGGCCATGGTGGTAAAAGTAAGTAAATAGAAAAAATTGCTAAATATATGATCATAAAAATAAATAAATAGAAGTGGATGTAAAATTTACACAGATTGCCTATAATATAATATGTAATATATTNTATATATATATATATATATATATATATATATATATATATATATATATATATATATATAAAGGGAGAGATATATTTCATTAAAGCTTAGAAATATTAAATTTACTTAGTTTAACAATATGTATTAGTTTAGAACTAAGAAAATTATCTTGATAAAAAAAACAAGAAGTATCAAGTTTGCATCAATTCCAAAATAGTTAAAGTTGTAGACATTATATTTCCAATTATTCTTCTCACACCAATGGAACCAAACGATTTTCAAACTTCTTTCTTGGAATACATCACATTATTCAATCTCAAGTACCTTGGAATGGATGTAAACTTTACATATCAAAGTGTGTGTACCATCTTCCAAAAAATTGAACCAATAGCTTTCAAGAGTGCTTACCCTCTTCTTACAAATGGTACAAATTGATTTTATGCCACGGGGACTTCACTTAGTGAACCTGTCACATAGCATGTGCGATCATGGGATATTAAAGAATACCCTTAATTTCGAGAGATATTGACCCAAACTCTTTTTTGTTGAAACCCCCTCCCAATACTTAAAACCTACTCCCCACCCCTTTTTATACCTCAATCCTTATAAACCACCCTACCCACCCCCACCTTAAACCCCTCACCCCTCCAATACCTGCAAATTTATATTGGTTCAATTTTCGATAATTTTAAAACCCACAATATGAACTAACGTGATAGGATATTTGCCAACAAGTGAAGCCCCCCGTGTTTTATGCCAACTCATCTTCTCACAAATGGTACCAATTGATTTTACAGCTTAAAATGATTGGTTTTCCAGAAACACTCCAATACAATCTTTAATGCTATCACTACAAAGATATTAATTGTTAGATTGAAAGTTAGATCAAATTTAATAGTTGATATTAATTAATGTTGGGCTACTTAATAAACGCAAGATTGGAATAGCCTTAGAATCAGTTTAGTAACATGGATTCACTGCAAAGCAACGGCTTCCATCCAAATTTATCAGAAAATGTATGTTTTGACAATGAAAATCATCTAACATGCAGCAGCAGAGTGTTGCGGGTTGAGATCCAAAGGCCCAACAACCGAAAACATCGATGTGGCAACATTAAATGGGCCCACGCATGTAGCATATTAATGGATTATTAAATGGGATACCACATGAAAGATATTATTAGCTTATTTAGACAACCAAAACTTAAATCAAAGAAAGGAAAAAAAACACCCATATTGAAATATTTAGTAATGATAAAACCGTTGTGGGTATTTTTCATTAAGGAAAGAATCGATGATCAATATCTAGTATGCTTGAAATATAACGGGCACCATGTCTGCTATTACTTCATTAATTTTCCTGTGCTATTTCACCAAGGGAAACTTCGAAGTACACATTGATATGATTGTGGGAACCTGCATGTGACAGGTCCACTAGGTTATACCTATTTGAAAGACTTGACATGCAAAAGAAAGCATGCCAAGACTTGAGATATAAAAGCAAGCATGTAGTTTTGCATTCCCTGTATAGATTCATTGTCTGTATGTCATAAATATGAGAGGTGAAAGCTCCAAGTGGTGTACCAAAAAGCACAGGGGTATAGCAATGAAAGAGTTGTATGAGAGTAGTAGTAATGGATCAAATGAAATAACAATGACTGGGGAAAACAAATGGATTTGAAGAGGATCAATGCATGGAGACCAAGATATGTGCAAGGAAATTGAGGCAAGCAGGGAAGAACTGCAAAACCATGAGGAGGTGATGGCAGAGTTAGGAAAAAGAGTCCAGAAAACTATTGAGGAATTACAATGAGTCATTGGAAAGAATTAAAGAGATAATTTTTCAAATGGAGAGGTACATGAATCAGATAGTGGATATAAACGATCAGATTGTGGGTTGAATACGAGAACTGGAGGCGTTAAATCGCATCAAGGATAAGTTGATTGGCGCCCACCTGAACATGGTTTGCATCCGTTTCCTTTTGTCGGATGAGGGAGATGATCATGGCATGTCTAACAGTTCGGATTTGGATTGTTGATGGGAAGAAGAGAAAGAGGGAGCACCAATCGAAAGCCAAATCTACTTCACCACCACCAACAATTCTAACTTTTGGATTTTCTGATAGTCATGGTACAAACGAATCTTAATATAGTAGGTTTTATTTTTCAATAGTTAAATCCCACTTGGATTTTTGGAAATGTGGGTTGTTTCTTACATGATACCTTAGTGGGTATTGGATTTTGGACATTGTGTTTTTGAATTTTCAATGGGTTAAGCACATCTCTAGAAGCTTATCCCCATTTTGGCACTCTATCCATGTAATCTTGAATGGAAATACAAACTTCTCAATTTCGTGTAACTCTAAGATTGATTGAATGTGTTATTTTTCCTTAAAATTTTAAGAGTTGTATTAAAATGATTGTGAAGCCTTCGACTTTTTACTTATTCTTAAGTATTTCTTTCTATCAAGTTTCAAAATTTTATTAGCTATCGCTTTGAAAAAGAAAAAAAATACTTGAATACATTGTTTGCGACTCTGTTACGTACTAATTATAGCACTCTGGCTCATAGGCTCTGGAAAGTTGGAAACCCCTCAAATTAAAAGTTGCCTAATAGTGTTTGTTAGGAAGTTGATCTCGAGTGATCTAGCCTTTTGGAGAAATTAAGTAGCAAAGGCTCAGCCTTACCAAGGTCGGATTCCACCATATTACATGGTTGGCTGCTCTGGGAAAGAATAATCAATGATATCCAACCAAACAAGGAGACACCAAAGACCTCAAATTCCCATCTTTCTCTTACTGAAAACTCGATGGGATTGGAATTTCGATATGGCATAGAAAGTTGTCAGGTCTGTAGAAAGTGAAGGTAGAATAGAAAATTACTACTAACCATCCTAGCATAAATCCTAATCCCAAAATACTCAAGGCTCGAACCCATAACCTCCCCAAAACTTAAAAACTGAAAGAGTGTGCACAAGTCTTACCAATTAAGCTAACCCTTAAAACTGACTATTGACTTTGATGTAATCGAATTAAAACCTTTACTTCTAATCCTATAGATATTCTCTTTTTGGAACATTTTGAAGATCTCATATCCAATGTCCCTAGCTTGGTAGTAATCCCTATACTTTCAAAATTAAGCGACAACTCTTTGCGCATACTGTATTGCTATGTAGAATAGAATTTCAAGTATAGATAAATGACACTGCATTGGAGCAATTCAGATATACATTGCGAATACTAATATCCATAACCATAGTATTATAATTTCATAGGAATATCAAATAAAAATATAAAATTTTAAGATATTGACGAATTTACTATAAATGTGTATATACATTTATATAATAAAATTAAATATATATTTAAGAAAATATATATAAGATTTTAAGGACTTGGGATATGGGACTATTATAGAGAAAAACTAATCATTATATATAAATATTTTAATAAGAAGGTATGAAATTGAATAGTATTTTTGTTTTATAGTTTTTAATAAATTAAAATTTGGTTTTTTAAATTTTTTTTTCAAAATTTAATTCTCTCCTAGTAAAAATGAGGTATCCATATTACACCTACACAGAATATTCTATGAAAACTAATTTGTTTAAGATTTTAGTACACTAAATATCAATCAAACTGAATTAAATGTTACTATGATAATATATCACAGCCCAAAGATTGAACTTCTAATAGATAAAATGAGGATTAAGGATTTTTATTTGGAATAATTAGGGAATTCAAAGCAGTTCATAAGATGCCCCCAGACAGAACCTAACCTAGATGTTGACCTATGGCATATTTTTATCTTTACTTGGAATTGGGGAATGACAAAGGTTGTATGTGGACAAATGGGTTGTAAGTGGGGTGGCTGGGAGGGTATGTTATCATCCTCCCTACCAATTTTCAAACCTTTCTCCTTATTAAACTGAGATACAAAATAGAGATAAAAAATATGTTATACAAATGAATATTGGACGCATAATTTAATGTGGTAAAGCCCCATAAGGGGAAACATCCACTCAGGAAAAATATCAATGTCTTATTTATCAAGCATACATAGATTACATGATAAGCCTCACTACTTCGTTTTTATTACCACTGCCAATCCGTATCCAAGCCACACAATATATACTTCATAAAATAAGCATGGGGGTTCACTCAATGAACTTCTTACGTAACACAAGCATTTGTAGGATATTAAATAATATCCCTAATTTCACTAAATATTGAAAAATTCCTCCTAAAATTGTATTGTTGAACCCCCCTCTCAATATCCCTTTCCGATCAAGAAAACCCCTAGTTTCACCAAATATTGTAGGTATCCATTTTCATCAACCCATTTTTAATACCCCTTTATAGCATATTATCAAGTTGTAACAAAGAGGATCCCTAATGAATCCTAGTATAATTAAACATGATGCTAAATCAAATAACAATATAATGCTAATAATGATCCCTCAAGGATTTCAATGGTGATTGATCAATTTGTAGCGTTGGAGAGTGGAATACCCAAAGAAATAGTAATGAGGAAGGAAAAATGCGTAAAAGGAAATCCAGTTAAGAGATCAACGTAACAAAGAATGAAAAAGACTAGCATCCCAATAGTTAGTGCAATGCTTATAAAATATTATAAATATTATAGATGTTTCACACGACATCCTACCAATCTACCAATTTTATACCATGTAAATACCAGTCATAGAGAGGTCGTGTTTTCTATAAGATTAATAAATTAAACTCCATAAAAATGAAAAATTGAAACCCTTTTGTGGATGAACTTCCCTACCCTCCTATCAAAGAAAATATAATTGGCGTTTGAACCCAAATGAACATAGAAAAATTCCTCTTATTTTCCAATAACACCTTGTGATCATGTGCATATATTGGACTTTGGTCATTCACAAGATGCAATGAATTGCCTCCACTTCCTCTACATTTATTCTTGCAATCAAGGGAATTAACTACATTTAGTTACCTTTTATGTTCCTTTTCTTGGGTTATATCTAGTTTTATTTATCTTTATAGGAGAGGGGGGGGATCTCCATTGTTAAATTTTTAACATGCAATAGTTATAAAGATACACAAATGGTGAAATTTATATGATACCATTCCATGGTAACAATAACACATAGGGCGTGTAAATAAGGATTTAGATTCCCACCAAATCCTAATCTAATTGTGTTAGATTCCCACCAGAACAGCAACGTGACCATGTGATTATTGAACATCCTCTAATAATCAATGATTGAGTGATTATTGAATTAATTTACTTGATTATTAGCGGTAGATAGGCTAAATTAATATACCTGTAACGTTTCAAAAAAAATATAATATGGCACAACCCTCTACAAATTAAATTAGAGTATTAAATATAAAGGTTCAGATGTACCCATGAAATTACCCATCCATATGGTGATGGTGAAGAGATCTTCCCATACACTAGTATAAAACCCCTGAAAAGTGATTCAAGTTACTATCCATGGTCAAAAATTATATACTCATTATGTGCAAATGAACAATTAACTTGGTAATGCACTTAAGGAGTGTACTTACCCAAATACAGTTCAGTGGAACTAAAATATGGATCGATGGTTTAAATTGAGGGCAATGCAAAGTCAAGGAGTAGATACCAAGCCAACACTCCATCGAAAAACCATGGTTCAACTCATGTTGCAAGAATATATAGAGAATGTTAACAAAGAAAATGGATATATAACTTAAAAACTTGTTATTGAATGCATTGACAATCTATGAGAAATACTCTACTCTCTTCATCATTGGTTTGATGCACAAACCAAATCAAAATGTTCCATGTAGAATTTGGAGGAATAAACCTTAATATGTGCCATAGGTACCAAAGGGACATTAATAGAGATCATTTGGAACAAACGGGAAAATTGCAAAGTTGTGCTTGAAACCTTAATGCTAAGATGAAGATTTCTTATGAGTATGCATAGAGCTTTTGGAAAGTAATGGATATCAAATTACATGCAAATCCCAAGATACTTCATTAAGGTCCGTAAGCTTGATTACTTAGGTAGTAGTACCAAAATTGTAGTGCCCCTCTGTTGGGGGGACACTAGATCTAGCAATGATATTCATCCTATGTACCAAAAGCTAGTTCAGGGCTATGATCAATACTAATATGCAATTTTGTTTTCTTTAAAAATCAATATTTACAATTCAAAGGTATATCTATTGTAATATCTATTGTTTAGTGTTTTCAACATTCAACTCATAATATCATAGAATTATAGGATTTCTAGCATATTTAGGAGTGATTTTGCATAAAATGTACTAGATACAACATTCAATCATTTTAATGCTGAAAACATTAAATACAAAGAAAAATTTACATATTCACAAGTAAATTAGCTGGTTTTGAGCAAGCTGGAAATGGATCCCTTCGTTCTTGTGAATTGTCTATTTTTCTTTTACCGCTTAGCAAATATCCGCAAGTGATTATCCACCCTACTGGCCAACTAAAAGCATGTTATCCCTAGGAAATATATAGATTTCCTAGCCCCGGAGCTTTCAGACCAATAATCCCACAGCAGAAGCAATAAATCCTCTTTTATTCATCCTTCCTCCTCTCGACACTCTTTCCACTTCCCAATTTCTGAATAGAAAAATAACCCCCCCCCCCTCCCCTTCTCCTTCCTTCACTCCTTTCTATATAGTTTCCTTTTCCCTGGAATACTTCCAACTCACTCCACCTCCTCCCATCAACTCCCCCCCATAACTTAATAACACTATTGCTTAAATTCTTTTTGATCTTATTTCTTAATTATCTCTTTTAATCATTTTTATTTCGTTTTTATTTTCATTTGATTAATAGTTTTCCTCAATCATCTTTATAATGATTGAGTTTCTCCCCTATACTCTTAGGGTAAGGGAGAATTCAATCATCATTAGTATTAATTAAAAAAATGATAAAATAGCAACTATAATAATAAACATTAATTTGTGTTAGATAAATAATCATAATAATTATTGATTTATCTAACTATTTACCCGAGTACTAGGTAACATCCTAGCATTTGTAAACAAACACTCGCCAGTGTTTTAAACAATCATGAAAATGATTTAAACAATACATATTCTACTACATATATGGAACAATATTTTAGGTTTTAATTATTATAATTCCCTTAGGGTTATTCTAATTAAATATCCTTAATAAATTTCCTATTACAATGTTCACATATACTTAACAACTTAAATGCTTATTATTTTTATTGGATTGTTGTATAGTTAACTTAATTATTCATCCCTAACTTATACAATTATTTAACATCTCTAGTATTCATATATCAATACTAGTGTACATTTGCAAAGTGTGCATACGTGGCCAATGTATGCACAGGTCAAATATGTACTATAAAAAAACCCCATCCCGCCTATGCATACCATCTAACTAATAATAGTGTTCCTTCCCCCATGCAGAGAAATCATATATATACAATACAATTACTTTAACATTCTCATTTATATAATAATTAACCTTTTAAGATTACATATCATTACCTTTATGTTTATGTTATTTTCATCAATCAAGTAAAATGAGGGTACCTAATACCACTACCTAAGATCCAGGAGAACCCAATTATCAACAATACTAACTAACATATCCTCCCATCCTAACCTATGTCCACATCATCCCTATCCTTCCTCTGCTAGCACAAAAGTGGATGTCGACTCCACCGAACTGACCACATAAGAACCTGAGAGCGATAGTGTCG
The DNA here is from genome assembly GCA_001517045.1 of Pseudotsuga menziesii. NCBI lineage: Eukaryota > Viridiplantae > Streptophyta > Pinopsida > Pinales > Pinaceae > Pseudotsuga > Pseudotsuga menziesii. The sequence continues at coordinate 412,443 of LPNX010412826.1, read as the reverse complement.
GCTAAACAATGGACCTAACCTCTCCTAGCATGCGTCCAACCATTGTCATCGCAACAACATGGGGAGCATGTCTCAAAACAGCCCTCCCATGACCTTGGGTATAATAGAAAAATAGGGTGGGAAACACATCCATCCCTCTCAACATACTGGGTCTGTAGCCTTATCAACTCATACTCTATTGCTCTCGATATTATTGGTATGTGTCATTATATCATCACTTTTGGTTGCTAAGGTTTAAGCTACATCAATTTCTTATTCCACTTATCATATCAAGTTCCCATCTATCTCATAGTTCCTGTGTCATGTGGGTTAGTATTTCACAAAATACACATTTATAGACAACATTTCCACTTGATCATAAGTTGATTCACATCATTATCACCATTTCTTTTCCATGTAACAACATTAGTTCATCATAGGAAAACATGACATATAATACTTCAATCAATATCATAGAAAGAGCGCATCCACGTACCACATCATATATTCACGTCTCAATAATGAAAACATATACGTAAACTAAAATCTTAATCAAATTGCTTTTATGGTAATCACGACATGGTAACCACATACATAAAACAATAACATGAGCATGGTGACATCATAAACATAGCAACATTGTAATATTAGTGACATCATAAAACATGGTAACATCATAATATTAGTGGCATTATGAAACATAGTAACATCATAATAATAGTGAAATCATATACTCGAGTCCATAATGTCATAATAAAGTTTACTTAGTTGAGCTATGTTCAATAGATATTAAGAAAATAAAGTGCAGTGTGTCTGACTGATAATATGCCTACAAAATATGGGGCATTACATATACCCACCCTTCGGGAAACTTTGCACCGAAGTTATGGTCAAAATAGTGATGAAAAATATCGACGCTTGATCTCTGCGTCCTCCTAGGTAGCAAACCCTAGGCTATACTTGTCCCATTGGACCTTAACTTGGTCCACATGGAAACTCCAGAGCTGTCAAACCCTACGATTGAGTATACGTAATGGTTCGACCTTGAAAGTTCCCTCGTCTGAGACCTGCAATTCCTTCCAATGAAGTTTGTGAGTCTCATTAGCTATGTAATGTTGTAATACAGAAACATGAAATACATTATGAGTTTTATGCAATAGGTCCAATTCTTTCAAGAATCTCAAATGGCCCTATGAAGCGAGGTGACAACTTAGTCCCTTTTTGGAATGGGGTGGTACTTTTATTTGGTTTGATGCAGATAAATACATGATCCCCTACATCATGACTTTTTTCTGACCTGTGTGCATCAGAGTAACTCTTTTGCCTATCATGTGCTTCCTTTAACCATTTCCTAATTTGCACTACTTGCTCCTCCATTTCCTGAATCAACTCTGGCCCAATTAGAACCTGATCCTGTAACATGTCCCAACTCAGAGATATCCTACGTGGTCTCCCATACAATGCTTGATATGGAGGCATTCCAATGGAGCATTACAAAATAGTGATATGCCTACAATGCTTACATTGCTTGATATGCCTACAAAATATGGGGCATTACATATACCCACCCTTGGGGAAACTCCGTACCGAAGTTATGGTTAAAATAGTGATGAAAAATATCAACGCATGATCTCTGCATCCTCCTAGGTAGTAGACCCTAGGATATACTTGTCCCATTGGACCTTAACTTGGTCCACGTGGCAACTACGGAGCTATCAAACCCTACGATTGAGTATACGTAATGGTTTGACCTTGAAAGTTCCCTCGTCCGAGACCTACAATTCCTTCCAATGAAGTTTGTGAGTCTCAATAGCTATGTAATGTTGTAATATAGAAACGTGAAATACATTATGAGTTTTATGCAAGTGGGGTGGAAACACAAGTAGATAAGCAACAGGTCCAATTCTTTCAAGAATATCAAATGGCCCTATGAAGCAAGGTGACAACTTAGTCCCTTTTTCGAACGGGATGGTACTTTTATTTGGTCTGATGCAAATAAATACATGATCCCCTACATCATGACTTTTGTCTGACCTGTGTGCATCAGGGTAACTCTTTTTCCTATCGTGTGCTTCCTTTAACCATTTCCTAATTTGCACTACTTGCTTCTCCATTTCCTGAATCAACTCTGGCCCAATTAGAACCTGATCCTCTAACATGTCCCAACTCATAGCTATCCTACGTGGTCTCCCATACAATGCTTGATATGGAGGCATTCCAATGGAGCTATGATGACTATTGTTATATGAGAACTCTACTGGAGGAAGGTATTTCTCCCATTGGTTCTGTTGATCCGTCACATATATCCTAAGCATGTCCTCCATTACTTGATTTACCCTCTCAGTTTCTCCATCCATATTTGGGTGGTATGTTGAGCTAAGGTTCAACTACGTCCCCAATGTTGACTGCATGCTTGTCCAAAATCTGGAAGTGAACTTAAGGTCTCTATCTGAAATTATCTTTTTCGGAACTCCATGAAGACATACAATCTCATTTATGAATACCCTTTCCACATTTGTCACATCATAAGTGTCTCTGATTGGAATAAAGTGGGTGTTTTTTGTTAATTTTTTGACCACCACTAATATAGCATTGTGTCTCAAGGATGTAAGTGGAAATCCAACAACGAAGTCCTTGGAAATGAGTTCCCATTTAGTCGTAGGAATATCATGAGGTTGTAAGAGATCGGCTAGGGATGATGATCTACCTTAACCTGTTGAAACTAAAGGCTCTTCGAAACAAAATCCATTACATCACCCTTCATACTAGGCTAGAAGAAAAGCTTCTTCATGTCAGCATGCATCTTCTTCACTCCTGGATGTGCACAGTAATGTGCTCTATGGGTTTCTCTAAGGATTATTTCCATGATATCCCCTCCCTTAGGCACATACATTCTCCCTTAATATCGTAGCAATCCATCCTTTTCAAGATGGTACCCATCATACTTTGACTCTGGTTTTCTCCCGCTTTGAACAACTGAGGTTACCTTTAGATACCAACTGTCCCCCAAAACCTATCCTAGTACTCTTTCCTTCAAGTCAACCTTTAAGGGAATTAAGGAGAAAATCCTTGGTCTCCAGCTTAAGGAATCCGCTACCACATTATCCTTTCCTTTGATATATGAGATGCCAAAGTCATACTCACTCATGAACTCACTCAATCGCCTCTTCCTAGCATTCAAATCCCTTTGCCTAAAAATATACTCTAAGCTCTGATGATATGTTTTAAGTGTGAAACTCCTACCAATAAGTAGTGCCTCCATAATTTTAGCACCAACATTACCGCTTCCAATTCTAGATTGTGGGTGACATACTGCTCCTCATGAGGTTTCAACTTACAATATGCATAAGCTATTACCCCGCCTTCTTGCATTAGGATTTCTCCCAACCCCTATTAAGAGGCATTCGTGCATACCATGAAGTCCTTATTTATATTTGGCACACGCAGGATTGGAGCACTTGTTAGCAACCTATCCAATTAGGAAAAAGCGGCATCACATTCACTGGTCCACTCATAACGGATTCCCTTTTGCTGCAGGGTTGTGATGGGTTTTTCAATATTGGAGAACGCTTCCACGAATCTTTGATAATACCTTGATAATCCCATGAAGCTACACACTTCATGTGCATTCCTCGGAATTGGCCAATCCTTTATGGCATTCACCTTATCTGGTTCCATAGAGATCCCTTCTCCAGAGATGATATGCCCTAAGCAGTGAATCTCCTTTTGGAAGAAGGAACACTTCGATAATTTACCATACAATTTGTGTTCCTGTAATCAATTCAATACTAGCCGCAAGTGCTCCTCATGATCCTTATCATTCTTAGAGTAGATAAGAATATCATATAACAAGACCTAAACAAATTGGTCCAAGTACTTTTGGAAGACACCATTCATGAGGCTCATGAATACAACTGGAGCATTGGTCAAACCAAATGGTACCACTACAAACTTGTAATTCCCAAATCAAGTTCGAAAAGCATTCTTATGAATGTCAGTTTCCTTAATCCTAAGTTGGTGATACCCTAATCGCAAATCAATCTTAGAGAATACCAAGGAACCCTTCATTTGGTCGAAGAGGTCATCGATTCTTGGTATTGGATATCTATTCTTTATTGTGGCTTTGTTCAAATCCCTATAATCTATGCACAGTCGTAGAGATCCATCCTTCTTCTTAGCGAAGATTACCGGTGCTCCCCACGACAAGATACTAGGTCTAATCAGTCCCAAATCTAGCAACTCTTTTAACTAGATATGTAACTCTCTAAGCTCTAGGGTTGTTATTCTATAGGGAGTCTTGGAGATAGGCTCTGTACCAGGTTTTAGTTCGATCGTGAAATTGAGCTCTCTTTCTAGAGATAACCCTGGAAATTCCTTTCACTAGTAGAAAATGAGAAATTAATGACTAAAAAAATGACTAAAATCAGGATATAAACGACTATTTTTGAGTCAGTGACTAATAGTAGCAAATTTCCACTATCTTATAGCTAGTCATAATTCACTAGTCATTAATAGCTTGACTTAGTAGTCATTGATTTAGTCATTGATTTAGTCATTGATAGACAATGATTTAGTCATTGATAGACAATGCTTTAGTCATTGATAGTCAATGATTTACTCATTGATTTAGTCTTTGATAGTTAATGATTTATTCATTGATTTAGTCATTGATTTAGTCACGGATTTAGTCATTGATTTATTCATTGAGTGAGTCATTGATTTAGTCGCTGATTTAGTCACCGATTGTAACCATTAATGACCAAATATACGACTAAATAAACTACTAGATGTTAACATATTAATGACTAAGCTAAATACGACTAAGATACGGGAAATTAGCTACTAATAGTCGTATATATGTGAATTTAGTCATTTTTGTAGTCACAAATTTATGATAGGGCATGGAGGAATCGAACCACCAACCTCCTGCCTATAATTAGGCAGGCGCTCTACCATTGAGCTAGCACCATTTAAGAAGTTGTTATTACTTGAAAATTATGATATTCAAACAAATTTATGATAGATATCAATCTACAAACTACATAATTATTAATATTACAACTTACCAGTAACTAGTATTTATGATAAACTAATTCCTGAGAGCTATGTACAATTTTCCCTGTAACTAAAGCTAATAAAAATACTACAAATACTCTTACCAAAGAGATTTATTGATGAGTACCTCTTCCAATTCTTCATCACTATCATTCTCATAGTCCAAAGAAGAGTCCTTGTTGAAAGGATTTCGAAGCCCAATGCCATCACTGCATCAAAAACAAAGAGTCAGAAACAAAACTTTCCCTCTTGTCTACTGAAATATTAAGAATCCATGAGCTTCAAGGTGTTTCAGATGTTCCTCATCATGGGCTATCAAAATTAAAACACAACCTGTTGCTTTGATAATTAATAAACTTAAAATTATGCAAAGTATATTCACCTTTTCTTAGAGAAGGTTCCATAATAAGCAGGTCTATCATTGTTATTAAAATGAAAAAGGTTTCTTCTCTTATTGTGAAGCCTATTTTAGCTTTAAATCAAGTGATAAGCATTCTAAGACCCAGGTAGATTTAGAAACTTATTGCTAATGGAGACTCGACGATTATCATTTGCAAAATTAGAGACTTGACTCCCTATGCACCGTAATGTCTTGCAAAAATGATCTCTAGACCTAGAATTCAAAGAATTTCAAATATTTTGACTTGGGGAATTGCAAGTATTTAGCATTGAACCATTTACTGTTTCAAAGGTACCATTTTGTATGGAGGAGTTATGCTTTGTGAATCATTATTCCTCGGCTATAAGGGCACCTAATAGTGGATTCAATAATTAAAGATTCATGTTGCAAATATAAAGAGAAAAACTCTGCTCCTACAACGTTGCATCTTTAGAGAAACCTTTAAAGGGTTGTATATTTGGCTTCTAGGTGATCATACCAGTTATTTGAAAGGTGGGACAACTGGTTAAGCATGAATTAAACTTGAAAAACTTGCAAACTATTAGGTGTAACAAAATATATATCAGCTCTGTGTTGAGATGTACAGAATCTGAAATAGCTTCCATGATGATTGGACAATAGTTCACAAAGAGAAATAACCATTGATAAGAACTGAACTTTCCTTAGAATGTATGGTCACCTAAAATAAGACTACACTAAAATTTAGATTCTAGTAAGCTTTTGAGATTGACTAAACCTATCGAAAAAGTTGGAGAGACTGGTATTCTACAATGTTCTTATAATGCACAGTTGCATAAAGGCATATTCTTATCAAGATTTATGACTTTCAAAATGAATGAATTTACTTGACCATGAAATGCACATTTATGATGAAGCAAAGGATAGAGAAAATCATGATGAGGTTCATATTCCCCATTGGAACTACCTACAAGGGTAATGAAGCATGTCTCCATCCTGCTTGAGTGCAATGTGAAAGTGCCCTACCCTGATTATCTGATTATGAATTAGTTTTAAGTTCCAATTCCCTTCAGGCCCTATGGCATGTTTACGCCTTCCACTCTGACTCCCCACGTGGGATGTGTTGCTTCTTCAATGGAATATAAGAGCCTCACTAAGACCTGGGTCTCATATTTTGGTGTGGAGTTATATTTACAAGTAAAAAGTTCAAGGTTCACAAAGAATTGTTCAAAACCTACCATTAGTACAACATTATAACATATGGGTATGTTTCTATGGGAGGATAGAGGCAAAGCAGAGTAGACGGTAAGAGTAAGAGAGGGTCTGACCTCCCCAATTACGTTTTTTACTTGCCAAGTCGAAGAAGTTCAATGCAGAAGTAAACTTCGGCACTATGGACATTGAAGAACTCAGAGCAAGGGCTATGGCTTCCATGCCCAACAAGAAGAGGAAGAGAAACCAGCCACCGCCACACCCACTCTCATCCGAGAAATTTATTTCCACAAATAATTTGTTTGACAGAAATGGGATAGAACTACAAGTTTCTAGTGCACTATCAATTCCATTATGTGGCCGTAAGGAAAATGATGTCTTCTTATCTAGTTTACAATATCTACATCCTTCTATTAGATCTCCTGTAGTAGAAGAGAAAGATGATAACCCTGTGATTAGATTCTCTGATGGAGATAGTGACAGTGAGGGTGAAGAACAGAGCTGGAGAGTGGATCGAAGTGAGAAAGATGGATCATCAAGGGAAAATACAAGTGGGACTTCCTTCAAAGTAGGGCGGTCCTCTAGGTAGGTGTGCTTTGACCCCTTTTCCATAGAAAAAGGCATAAAACCTCTTATAATATCCTCAAAATAGGGTCTTCTTGCCTAGTTACATATGCAAAATAGTGATTAGGGTCCACATTCCTTTTCCTCAAAGCTAGCGCCCCTAAATTAGACTATTAGCCATATCTTACCTTTTTTCATGCAAGGAATGTGGCTTGGTCCCACATATCACTTATTCAAGAAGGGAACTCTTCATACTCTCCATGTTTTGAGGTGTGAAGATAGTATTAGGACATCCTCTAGACTAGAACTCCTCCAAATATGTAGCCAATGACTCAGGTAATGTGTGACCTACCCCATAACTATCTTCAAAATCCCAGCACTCCTCCAAAGGATGATATGCCTTCAAATATGTGAAAAATCCTAAAAGCTCCTGATTTCACAGGTGACATGGACATGGACCATGGGACCCCCTGAAACTGAGCCATATCCAAGTGCATGCTATCTAGCATCAAAATAACCTTTATGCCTTTTAGGAAATAATAGTATCTAAGCAATCATTAAGCCCAAATTAGAAGATAATAGCAACTCTATAGCATGCATTATAATCTATTATCACAGCAACACCACCACCAATGCTAATAAATTTCTTAACCTTTGATACAAGCAAAAACAGGCACTTTCCTTAATCAACTTTAAGAATAATATATTTTCAAAAGTAAAGAGATGTCCAAACCTGCTCACATTTTCCCAGATTCTCTCTCTCTCCATTATATCCCTATAATTGTAAGCCAAGTAAAGTCAATAAAACAAAGAGTAAATCAGGAATCAAATGGAAAATATTATGGCAAACTGCAGAAGAAAGGATTATTTGTTGTTGCTCCTTTATAGGATTAAGTACAGAAGCCTAGTAGTCAAATATTTAATTGGAAAAATTCTAAGATGCAGAGGCATCCATGTATCTAACGGTGAGACACGCAACATACCATAAAATAAAAGGATTCTTGCAACAACTTTTCTGAATGGTGCCTACCTTGAGGAGATCCATTTCTTCTTTTGTGGGGAAAAACTTTATGAGGTTTTCTACCTAATCAATATCTAAAATTATGTCATCCAAAGCGAGTACTGCACTCTGCAACCACAGCACAACAAAGAAAGATAATCAGCAAAATAGAAAGGGAAAAGAGTTGCATATTGCTTACCCTTACATTTTTTCCAAGTAAACTCATTCATATAACCTACTTGGAATTCAAAACTGCAGAATCATAAAAACAAAATAGTGGAATAGAACTTAGAAAATAACAACCTAACAAACTACGTTGACAGTAAGGAACTACTAGATGGAAAGTTCCTATTCAAACAAATAAGACATTTAAACATTCCCCTCTCAAGTTGAGCAAAAAATTAAAATACATTGACGTTGACAACTTATGAATTCAAGGTGCCCGGAGATCATGCAAGTATGAAAGAAAATAATGCTAACATGGAAAAAAAACATGCAGATTTAGGTATGAAATATCAAGGACAAAAAGAAATTTCTAATTTTTTGCTAATATTACAAGTTACATGCTTATGCTGCCAACAGTCAACTGGTAAAAAAATTCTTGATTATAATCATAGAGAAGATTTCCAAGTTAAGATTCAGTTGGCATTATTAGCTATAAAAAGATTACCAAATTACAAGCTACCCATTATCAAACCTTAAATAAACATAATTGCAACATGCATTCCATCACAGTGTTAAATTGGTTACCATTACATCCGGTAATGGCATTATGACTTTGGTAAGCATAATTTTGCAGTTATTAGCCCTTCCTAAATCAATCTGCACACGTCCATTATAACAAACTTTCTTATAACCTTAAAATAATACAAATGCTTTTAATGTAAATTTATCCTGTCATGTCAGACCACAAATACTAGCAAAGCAAAGATTTCAACCTGTATAAATATCACAAAAGTCTTCTAAAATAATATGTTTGCATTTCAAGTTGTAGAACTCCTCTCCTTGTTTATAGTGCTCGGGATTCTAATGAGTTCATTGACCAGGATGACTTCGATGCACTTGTGCAACCTATAGGCAAATTTCCAATTATGTGAAGGACTTGGCAGTTGGAACCAATAACACCAGGGTGTGTGTATTTAAATCTCTCTAATATTCACTAACTTTAAAATACTAATTGCAGCAATTGAAGACTGATAGCTACAAATCAATAAGTGTCTGGAATACATTACTATCACTTTTATGCATAGATTGATTTGTTTCTTAAATGAATTTAGCCATGAACTAAAACTTTTGCCAATTCCATACCATGCACGTGTCTCATAATATAGCTATTTTTCTATCCAAGGCACATGAATTTTTACCATAAATGTTTTCCAACAAAACATGTTTAAGAAGTCCAAACTTTTATAGGTTAAGCATTTTACAAAAATAGAATCATGGACAGGTCACAGAATCATCAACTTCTAAAATATGGTTTAATTCCCCATTTAACCTAGCACTTTTAGTGAACAAGCTTTAGACATGTATTGATCTTCAAGCATCATTATCTCACTCATTTAATCAACATATAACATTAAACTATACAAAAAGAGAAAGAAGAAAACGGTTATGTATGCATACATGTTTATGTAGGTAGGTGGTCAAGTGTGTGTATCCTCTATAAGAGAGGAAAGATGTCTCTACATATGTGTCCATGAACATTTTTTATATTGTTACCGAGGCTATATAATATTATAAGTTGGTGTGCTTTACTGAAGCTTCAGTAATTGATAATCACTGAAAACCCAAAATTATTAAAAAGAGAAGGGGAAAAGTTAATTAGATCAAAAAGGAGCAAGCAAAACGGAAAGAATTGCAGTATTTCCAATTACTTGGACAATGCCACCTTGGATGTATCTTCTCATCAAGAGAGAAAATATTTTAAACACACTCAGGTTCAAGGGATGCAAAAAAATTTATTACATGAAAATAAGAAAGAAAATGTGGAGGAACAATTCGTTGAGCCTTATGAGGATTGTGTTGTTGTGGAGGAATTAAGTGGAGTCTCGAGAAAAGGTGCCCAGGAGGCTATTGTAGGAGTGGCAATGAGAGGAAACCCAGAATCTTTGTTAAATGAGAGTAATCAGACACATTCAGTTGTTTCACCTGAGCATACTATTCTGGCAGACATCGAGGAAATGCCAGATTTGATATTTGATGTAAGCAAGGAATACAGTGTACAAAGTTCAAAACAATCTGACTTGGAGGTAATTCTTTTTTCTAATTTACAAGTTAGTGCTGAATCTGGGAAAAAATCCCCTTGGGAAATTTACCCATGCCTATTTTGGTCCCATTAAACATCTATCCACTCTTGCAGCATGAGCAAACCTAACTACATAATTCTCAACCAAAGTTTGTACGTGGTGGCCAATTTCAAGGCTACAACATGCAGGAAATCCTTGTAATGTTGATATAGGATGAGTTTCCACAGTAATTTTACATTTATAATGTTCATTTTTTCAACAGTTTCATTTATATTCCTTTTTATCATTGGTACTAGATAAAAAGATATATCCATAGAGATAAATATATACACGACCCGATATTATGTGAGAATGGTATTTTTTTTTACTTGTAATTGATTTTGTGATTGACAACAATGCATGCCTTTGAAGCATTTTCTATAGCATATGAATGCATGGTATCACCATGAAAATAGAATATGAGATTTTGTCTTTCTAGGAAATTCCTTATGACAGGTAAATTTCCTTTCAAGGGCACAAAAGGTTCTTTAATTTGATTGATCATAATATCTATTAATATGGAGTCGCCAGATATGGATACACTATACAATCAAGGTGTACATACACTTTTCCTAAGGACTTTTTTTTTGTTCCTTGTGACCTATTTCTTGGGGATATTATATATCCCATAGAGTCTTGATACAAACTTAAACTATAACCTAATTCAGCCAATAGTCTCAACCCTCTTCCCTATACTACTCCCTAGCCTACCCTAAGTGACTGCTTAACCTACATCCTAGCTATAAACCTTAGGACAGACCCTTACACAACCCTAGTTCCCAAAACTAAACCCTATCCTCTGTCCTACCCTTAGGCATGTCAAGGAAACATTTATTTCCTAACATCCCTAAATAACCTAGATACTAAGCCCTAGTTACTAATTCATAAACTAAAATCCCTTGGACCCTTTTCTTTGTCCTTGTCCATACCTTGGCCTATGAGAAAGGATCGCTAATAGTCCATATTAGAGAAATAAAAGTCTCATTCAGACTTGAGGCCTTCCCCTTTTGCTGTCTAGACTTGGACCTTTACCCAGACCTCATCCTAAATTTCTTGGCCCTCCTCTAAAAACACCCAACATTCCTCCATTTTTTGGGTGTTGTCTATTTAGGATAGTCATAAATATGCTTCATAAACCCCCTCCTAATTCTGTACAAACTAAATCTCAGACCCCCATTGTTCTTGTAACTATTTAAAACAGTCACATACCCTTCAATCTGAGTTTAACAAACAACATATCCCTGATGGGACCCTACATAAACTCATATTCAGGATGACCATTATGCACCTCGGTCATAGCTGTTATAACATGTAATTAGCAGGCCTTGAAGGTTAGTTGCGTTCTGGTCATAAATCCTAACATTGGGATAGTCTTGTCTCAAATTTCAAGAAGCATCTAGCAACACATATTGTCGATGTCCTACAAGTTACTCACAGTCCACAAATAAATGAGGCCACAACACTCTTATTCATACTTTCACTTGTTTATCACAATTTTTATTTAAGATACAAATAATAGTTGTTTATTGACATACTGTGGTTACTACTGGAGATTGCATTTCTCATAAAAAGTGTCACAACTATGTCATAGTTGATTGTAAGTGTTTAGAAGTTGATAACAATTGGTGCTTGATTAATTTTTCACATATTGGTAATAATTTAAGGATCGGGGTTACATTTCTATCATATATCAATTGGTATTGTATATTTTCCACACATTGTTTTCATAGTAGTAAACATACTTTGCAACAATTTAGATTTGCTAAGTAACATTTAATATATTCATTGTTGTTTCTTTATGGATACTATTTGCTCAATTGAATTTGTCCTTAGATTCCTTGGAGCATTACTATGTGAATGTGCACTTGCAAGCACTTTCACCCTTTCACTTTTTCATACAACTAGTTCTTGATCAGTCTAAATATTATTGATATACTTTTTCCACTATTGGAAACTATCAAATTTTTGAGTTTGCATTGATTATTGGCAAGCAAAGTATCTATTCTGGGATCTAAGTTCAACAAGCTAAGCACAGTCTATACTAGTTGAGTTTCTTCCATTTTAATGAGAGTGGTGTCCCTAAGTGGGCATAAATCACTTACCTAAATGGAAGATAAATTGATGTTGAAATAGATTTTATGCTTCTTACACAATTTAGTATTTCTGCTTCTCACACAATTTAGTGTGTCCTAGCATAAAATGGCATCACAACCTTCAATTACCTGGACAATTTCTCCACCGTCAATAATTTTTTGTACTTGTTGACAATTGTTTTTCTTGCAGGAGGCATTTTCTGTTTGTGATCGAAAAGTAATCAAGGTGAGTTATCTATTTGGTTCTCAAATTTTCCAACTTTATATGTAGGCTTCCTATTTCTGTTGCTCCTCAATTTAGTTGTATACAAATGTTTCCCTTCCTATCTAATTAGAGGGTGTGTAATGCCCCATATTTTGACTCCAGCATATTTATCACTTAGACTTATTACACTGTATTTACTTATTATCTGTGGACTCAACTATACTTCATAAACTATACTTTGGCATGTTATATGTGATTATTTACTGATGTTATGATGTTATCAGGATTATGCTCTAATTATGATCTTATGATGTTATCATGCTTATATTATGCTTTGATCATGATGTTACGACAATTAACATGCCTATGTAGATGCTATGATTATGATGTTATGATGATTATCATTTATATGAAATTATTGTGCTTATGTGATTATCATGCAGTAGTCGTCATTAGATTCATTTATTTCATAACAAAAACATATAGTCGATTGTAATCCTTGGTATGATGTGATATGTATGATGTGGTACATGGGCACCCATCCATGATACGATTTATTTTGTGATTTTATGATGAAAGGAAATAATGTTAATGATATGGACCAGCTATTGATTTAATATTGTTATGAATACATGTTTTCATAGTGCTAACCTGCAGGGTACAGAGGCTATGTGATAACCAAGTGTGTGATGCAAAGTATGACTCAATACATATCTTGAAGAAGAGCCTTGATTGCCAAGTGATGATACAATGACAAGTACCAATAAACTCGATAGCAACGCAGTATGGTTTGATGAGTATATACCTAGTATGTTGAGAGGGATGGATGCATTTCCCACCCTATGTCACCTTGATATCCGAGGTCGTGGGAGGGAAGTGCTGAGACACGCTCCCCAAGTTGTTGTGATGACGATGGTCAGATGCCTGCTAGGAGAGGCTAGGTCCACTAGTTAGCCGACGCTACTGCTCTCAGGTTCTACGTGGGAAGGTCAGTACAGCTAGCATCCACTTTGTACTAGCAGAGGAAGGATAGGGAGGATGCGGACGTAGGTTAGGATGGGTGGACATATTAGTTATTATTGTTGAATGTTGGACATTTATGATACCGGATTAGTGATGGTAGGTACCAATCTTAATTGACTGATTAATAAGAACATAACTGTTAAATAAATGTCAAAAGAAATCATATTATATCTGTATATTTGTCTTGTTGCATGAAATATTATTTGTATCAGCTAGAATTTAGGTGTTTTGGTTATAGTACATGTGCAGCCTATGCATGTACTGGCCATGCATGCACACCTCACACATGCACGCTAGTATGAAATATTAATTGAAAAACATTGAATAGTTGGATGGGTTAACTAAGTAATTGTGTATTATTTTAGACGTGTAAATGTACCTTATTTATAAAAAAAATCAATGTGCAGGGGGAATTAACAAATAAACATTAACATGTCAATGCTATCATTTCAATCAATTAATCATGAGACTACAATTGATTAATTATTGGTTAATAATATTAATTACATTTCAATCAATTAATCATGAGACTACAATTGATTAATTATTGGTTAATAATATTAATTACATTTCAATCAATTAATCATGAGACTACAATTGATTAATTATTGGTTAATAATATTAATTATTATTTTACTTCCGTTATTGTTATCTATTATTATTATTTCATATTATTAATGTTTATTATTAAGTACTTATTATTTAGTTATTAATAAATAATAATTAACAATACTATTATTACCATTACTTTTACCGTTCAGTATAAAACTTAAACAAACAACATTGGTAAAATTCTATGACAATTAGTTAGGTTTTAAATGTAACACGTACAATTCAATAGGAAAAACATTTAAGTAATTTCCACCATCTCATCGGGGGCGAGGAATTGTACAATTCAAGAAAATTCATTAATACATAACAAATGTCAAACAAATCTGAACTGGACTGCCCAAGATAGAATTAAATAAATTAATTTAATTATGAAGGAGGAGGTGGAAGAAGGAAGGCAGTGGAAGAAAGGAAGGGAAGGAGGTATAAGGAGGGGGATCAAATGGTTCAAAGGGGATGATTTTTGGGGATTTTGGGGAGAGCAGTCAGAAGAAAATTTATAGGGAAGAATAGAGGAAAAAAAGTGATGGAGCAGAGAGGGAAGAAAGCTGGAGGAGGGGGTTAACTCCAGGGGGCAGATTTACACTCAGAGAAGAGGGAAGTTGATATCGGGTTCATCGGCTCGTGGACTCGAGGGCTAGGAAACTCGTCGGTTTCCTAGGGCCAGCAGGTTTGCTGGTCGGCAGGGTGGATCATCCGGATTGGCATCAAGGCTCGAACAAAGCTGAGACAAGGGAAAGGCAAGGCTACAGGAGCAGGATTAAGTCCAGGTATTCTTCGATGTAACCCTCTCTTTATTGCACAAATAAAATGAAAATCTGAAATCGAAGTAAATATCATTTTACTGTTTAAGTATAGGACTTAGTGCTCTTCCCGGCAAGTAGAGCACTACAGAATGGTATCAGAGCCAACGGCTCAAACACTGAGACCATCAGGCCTACTCACACCTAGACACACAAAAAAAAAACACATCTTATAAATAAATATATATATATATGCTATACGAATATTCTCCAAAGTTCAAAGTACTGTTAATATGGCCTATTCTTACTACTATTCGCTACACTGTATTTTTTTTCTATTCAAAATAAACCGTGAAGCATATCTCAAGAGAAATAATTCCATGTAACTATATGGCTAAGGGTAAATGGGGTTAACATTGGTAATTTTTAAAAGTAACTTTACTTTGGCTACCTTTTTCTAAAAGCATATTACTTTTAAAAATAAGAAAAACAACCGGAATCAACGCAATCCATCAATTTAGCTATTTTTCATTCTAGCAACTTTAATTTTATGACAAAACTTATACAAGGATACCTTGTAGCATGGAAGTGAACAATAGCGCACATTACAGCAAGGGCAAGTGTATTGTGAAAATTGCCTTTGACATACTTAACGCAGATTCATCCCAGACCACTCTGTGGGGTTTTTATTTCCATCCTACTCAATCTAGCCAGCTTGGGGCTGTGCGTCTTCTTTTCCTTGCGTGAACATGGCCTGAGTTTATCACAGCATGATTTTATCTCAGCACTACCCTTCTGTGGATTTTACTCCAAGGCCATGACTGAAACAAAGCAAGCATTTATAATTCCAGCCTTCCACGAATAGTTCGACTCGTTGTAGAGGACATAGAATCCATATCTAGATGCACCCATTAAATAGAAACCCTAATGCTATGGAAAATTCTTGAACTTTAAAGAGATTTATACCATACCATCGATATTATCTGTAGCATAATAAGCAACTTTGGATTTGGGGAGGCAGCGATCACAAGATAACAAGGTGAATTTGGATTTGGGAAGGCAGCGATCACACGATAACACTGCAGAAACCATAATAGCATCCATTCTACAAAAAGCAATAGATTTCTATTCATAATATTCATTATAATAATTTCTTCTTCAAACGAAAAATAGACTCCAAGGAACAAAATGATATTCATAAGCAATCAGCGCAGATAGATAGCTGAAATGATAATCTACAGTTCATAATTGTTTTGGGCAATTGCGCCATGTTGGGGTTGAGCGTAGGAATTTTTGTTTCAGAAGAAGACGTTCTCTCAACTGAGCTACAGGCGCCATTATAATCTACAATCATTTTGGTTTGGGCCATATAGCCGCCAGCCATGAATCTTTCTGATTCGTCTTTTCCATTTGAGTATCAGAACGAGAATGACAGCCAAAGATTCTTCTACCATGGCTGATTAGGGGAGGAATTGATGTGGGTTTTACTCCAACGTGACCAATCCTTCACTTCTTCTCTCGGTCTGGCAAGGATTTCTTCTGCTCAAAATGATGGCTTCAATAAAGCTCTCTCCACTCCCACCTCTTCTCCGAATTCGGTCAATATCACCGCTATCCTCCTTCCTGGTCTGTAGCCTTCGTACGTTCCCCGCTTCCCAAATTTACACTCCATCCAAGTTGCGCCCAACACTTACACGGGCATCTCTGCAACTACCTTTCCACCTTGATGCAACCCTAATCTCCTTTGTTTTCTCGCTGCATCTCCAGACAGCACGGAGATCGCAGCTACTTTGGCGCTGGTCCCATTCTCTTTCCATAGGAATCTTCCATCGTCCACATCCCTTGCTATCTCGGCCAGTGCATTCCCCTTGTTTACTCCCACGCTGTGACCTCTCCCACTCAGCCTGTCTTTTCCACATACAACATATTACCATTGCACCCACTCGCAGCCTCCGTTTTCCCACTCTGCTTCATCCTCGCCTACGACCGTGATCCAATATCCACGTTGGCCTCTCCGTTGTCCACGATCCAATTTCTTCCCTCTCTGCCCATGTTTTGCCTTCAATACATAATTCACCAGAGTGGATCTGCCAGCACCCAAATTTGTGAGATTTTGTTATAAACCACGAATAGTTAGATTTGCCAGTACTCCTGAAAACCTGTTGAAGGGCGCAGAGAGCTTCCGCAGAAATGATATATTATATAAATCCTTTGGAAGAAATCCCATGAGGTTGTTGAAACCAACTCCAAGCTCCTCAAGTACCCTACATTCATGCAGCCCTTCAGCGAGGTGTCCCTCAAATTTATTCACCGAGAAATCAAGGATCCTGATTGAGCTCAAATTCCTGCAAATATCTGTTGGAATTGGACCAGGTAAAGAATTATTACTAAAATTAAGACCTCAACACCCTTGGCCTGCTGGGCAGAGAAGGACCTAGCGCGTGGGTAAGAACGAAAGAGTTCTTGAAGGGGGCGTGGGAGGACTCCAAGCCATGCACCAGCTGCCTTGGCTGCATACTGGTGGATAGGTGGGGCGCATGCAGCCTCAAGTCATGTGGGCATTGGGCTGCATGGGAGAAAAGGGAACCATGGAGAAGGACAGTCTAAGACTCTGATTGGTGGAGCTGGGCGGCAGACCAATGGAGAAGAGTTGGACACTTGAAGGAATGAGCGCAGGTGAGCTATGTGGCACTAAGCTAGAAGCTAGGGTTAGGTTAGATAAGTAGGCTAACATGTGAAATTCAAAAGTTTATTTTATTTTTATTTAAGCTTCAAATAAATCTAATTTGAATTTTATTTAGTACTTAATTAAAATTACTTATGATTATCTATTAGGTTTTTTTTCAATAAAATTTATTATAAATTTGTATTATTATTTCTATTTAACACGTGAAGGATCATGTAAAATTCGAAAGTTTATTGTATTTTAATATTATTTAAGATTTAGTTAAATCTAATTTGAAGTTTATTTTATTATTATTATTATTATTATTATTATTATTTAATACTTAATTAAAACTACTTATGATTATCTATTAGGTTTTCAGTAAAATCTATTACATATGTGTATTATTATTTCTATTTAACATGGGAACTTGTTAATTTACTAACATTTCATTTAAGTTTATATTTAAATGATTAATTTATTATTAAATTAAAAATTAGATGTTATAAGTAGTTTGTAAGTTAAATATTTAAATTAGATGCTATCTTCAATTAAGTTAAGATAAAGGTTCTCATTAAAATAGATGTTAGGATAATTAAATGTAGTATTTAATGTTAGTTTGCTTTAATCTAATATTAATTAGTTAGAAATAGCATTTAAATGTTAAATGTTGGGAGTTAAATGTTAAATGTAAACCTAACAATATAGATAACACTAAAATTTAGATATGGTAATGTTAGTTAGTCTATGTTATTTCAAATACTAAGCTTAAGGTATTACCGAGACTTTGACTGATAGTCGAAGAGGCAAGATGGATATGAAATAAAAAAAACAAGAAACTGTTAAGACTAGCATTACGAGCTGAACGTTAAGGTACAGAGTAAACCCCAAGACGAAATCGTTTAATGAAAATGACTATGCAAGTTTTACGCGAATATTGACAATTTGTCTCTATGCCTAAATATAAGCATTGCATAACTAGAATTTTATCTCTGCAATTATTAGATTGAGATAATAATGGCATAATGTTGTTGAATATGTTAGAAATTATCATGGTTCAAACACGCAGAGGTCAAGGTTGAGGTCGAGGGTGAGGTCGAGGTCAACCACCCTCGCCGCCACCACCGACCCCAGGTCAACCACCCTCGCCGCCGCCACCAACCCCAGGTCAACCACCCTCATCGCCACCACAGATCCCACCACTGGCACCGCAAAGGAAAACTTCCAGTCTTGAGATGGGGGTGATACTGAGATCCTTGGAAACCATCATGGCCACACTAAACAAGCAGTCGGAGAGGATCGTAGATGTATAAACGACACAGGTGAGCCGAGAAAACTCTGAGAGGGAACAGGGTCCAAGACAAGAACCGCTTCAGGATATTTCTAGAGAGCTGCAGAAGATCAAAATTCCCAAGTTCTCAGGAGGACGACTGGGTAAGCACTCCGAAGCATGGCTCGAGGGTATGAAGAGGTCCTTTGCACTAAACGAGTATACTTCGAGCTCCAAGGCTAGAATGGCCATCTTCCAGCTAAAGGACGATGCCCTAAATTGGTGGTCATACCTTGAGAAACAATTGCACCTTACTCTTTTGTCTATTTCATGGGAATTATTCGAGGAGAGGTTCAACATGAAGTATCTTCCGGCTTATTATAGGGAACAACAGGTAGGTTCCTTTCATGCTTTGGTACAAGGAAACATGACAGTGGAAGAATATGAATCTAGATTCATGGAACTAGTAAAGTATGTTCCATACTTGGACTTGGCTGATCGACAGGTGGAGCGATTTGTGTATGGACTCAAATACAACATCAGGGCTGTCGTACGAATGTGGAAGCCATCTTCAGTTTCCATGGCGGTTGAGTATGCTCGCTATGCTGAGGATATGTCAGATGTAAAGGGAGGAAGCAAGTTGATAGGATCAAATCAGTATGTTACAGGGAAGGTCCCACGACCATACTTCAGAGGAGGACAATCCAGACTTGCTCCTTATGGTAACAGGTTCACCTCGAGAGGTAACACTTCAGTTAACTCAGTATCGTAGGCTTCGTCAACAAACCATGGGAACCGAGGACAAACACAAGGAAATTCCTTTAGAGGATCGGGAGGTTTTAGAGGATCTCGGGGAAGGAACACATCCCAGAGGACTCCTCCCAACAACATGCAAGCACCACCTAATGTCTCTTGTTGGGGATGTGGAGGTCCTCATTTTCAGCGGGATTGTCCTAAGGGGAAGACCAGCAGTAGGCAGAAGGAACGAAAAGCATCCATGAGAAATTCTGACAACACGCATCAGATTCATACAGCTATTCACAACCACCAGGCAGAACATCAGTCCACCATCGTAGAATCCACTGGTAAAGTAAAAAATGTCAAACTTAAAATTTTATTTGATCCCGGTGCAACAGATAGTTTTATTTCACCATATGCCTTAGATAAATGTGGGTTGGCAGCCTGCGAGCACGATGATTTTGAATCGGTCGAGATGGCTTCAGGGGCTAAACAGGCGGTAGGTATTAAGGTAAAGGGGTGTCAAGTTGACTTAGGAGTATGCACCACTAAGTTGGATGCTTATGTCACCAATTTGGGAACCTATGACCTCATTATCGGCATGGATTGGTTAGAAGACCATAGAGCTTTCATGGATTTCTATGCAAAGAAAGTCTTGTGCCTTGATGATGAGGGTCGAGCAATTCAAATCCAGGGTCGAAAGAGGAAAATATCCCTCCGTTTCATCTCCACGGTGAAAGCTAAAAGGTGTTTAAGACAAGGATGTTAGTTGTTTGTAGTTGAGATGATGAGCAATAGTAAAGGACCTTCCTTGAATTCTTACCCAGTATTATCTGAGTTCAAGGACATCTTTCCAGAAGAACTTCCAAACCTACCTCCTGTACGAGAGCTTGATTTCACAATCGAACTGAAACCCGGTGTGGAGCCGATCTCAAAGACTCCTTATAGGATGACAAGCCCTGAGCTTCGAGAGTTACAGATCCAGTTAAAAGAGTTGCTAGACTTGGGACTAATTAGACCTAGTATCTCACCATGGGGAGCACCAGTGATCTTTGTTAAGAAGAAGGATGGATCTTTGTGACTGTGCATAGATTATAGGGATTTGAACAAATGCACAATGAAGAATAGGTATCCTATACCAAGAATTGATGACCTATTTGATCAGATGAAAGGCGCGTCAGTCTTCTCTAAGATTGATTTGCGGTCGGGGTATCACCAGCTCAGGATTAAAGAAAATGACATTTCTAATACTGCTTTTCGAACTCGATTTGGGAATTATGAGTTCGTAGTAGTACCATTTGGTTTGACCAATGCTCCAACAGTATTCATGAGCCTCATGAATAGTGTCTTTCGGAATTACCTGGACCACTTTGTTCAGGTATTCTTAGATGACATTCTTATATATTCTAAGAACGAGAAGGAGCATCAGGAGCACTTGCGGTTAGTCTTAACTTGCTTAAGGGAACATAAAATATTTGGTAAATTGTCAAAGTGTTCTTTCTTCCAAAAGGAGATTCACTACTTAGGGCATATCATCTCAGGAGAAGGGATCTCAGTGGACCCAGAAAAGGTGAAGGCCATCGAGGATTGGCCAATTCCGAAGAATGCGCATGAGGTGCGTAGCTTCATGGGATTAGCAGGGTATTACGAAATATTTGTGGAAGGATTCTCCAAGATTGAAAAACCCATCACCACCTTGTAGCGAAAGGGAATCCGATATGAGTGGACCAATGAATGTGATGCCACTTTTTCTGAATTAAAGAGATTGCTGATGAGTGCACCAATTTTATGGGTACCAGACATGGATAAAGCGTTCATGGTATGTATCGATGCCTCGAAGCAAGGGTTAGGAGCAGTTCTAATGCAGGAAGGTGGGGTAATAGCATATGCATCTCGTAAGTTGAAGCCTCATTAGGAGAAATATGCCACCCGTGATCTGGAATTGGCAGCAGTTATGCTGGCACTAAAATTATGGAGACACTACCTGGTTGGCAAAAGTTTCACACTTAAAACAGATCATCAGAGTTTGCAGTATATTTTTACACAAAGGGATCTAAATTCTAGGCAGCAACAATGGAGTGAGTTCATGAGTGAGTATGACTTTGGTATCTCATATATCAAAGGAAAGGAGAATGTGGTGGCAGACACTCTAAGCCGAAGGCTGAGGATTTTCTCCTTAATTCCCTTGAGAGTGGATTTGAAGGAGAAAGTTCTCGAACAACTTTTGGGAGATGGTTGGTATATAAAGGTAACCTCAGATATTCAGAGTGGGAAGAAGTGTAAGTCAAAGTATTTTGGGTACCATATTGAGGAAGATGGGTTGCTGTGGTACCAAGGGAGGATGTATATCCCTAAGGAAGGTGGTCTCAAGGAAGCAATCCTTAGAGAGGCCCATAGGGCACATTATTGCACACACCCGGGAGTGAAGAAGATGTATGCAGACATGAAGAAGCTCTTATGCTGGGCTGGTATGAAGAGCGATGTAGTTGATCTTTTTTTGAAATGCCTAGAATGTCAGCAAGTCAAGGCAGATCATCGACACCCAGTCGGTCTCTTACAGCCTCATGATATTCCTGAGACTAAATGGGAATTCATTTCCATGGACTTCATTGTGGGATTTCCCCTCACATCCTCGAGACATAATGCTATACTCATGGTGGTCGACAAGCTGACCAAAAGTGCCCACTTCATTCCAGTGAGAGACACTTATGATGTGACGGATGTAGCAAGGGTATTCATAAATGAAATTGTACACCTTCATGGAGTTCCAAAGAAGATAATTTCTGACCGAGACCCTAAGTTTACCTCCAGATTTTGGACAAGCATGCAGTCAGCATTAGGGACCCAGCTGAACTTGAGCTCATCTTATCATCCTGAGATAGATGGGCAGACAAAGAGAGTGAATCAGGTGATGGAGGACATGCTTAGGATGTATGTTATGGATCAGCAGACACAGTGGGAGAAATATCTTCCTCTAGTAGAATTTGCTTATAACAACAGTCATCATAGCCTCATTGGTATGCCTCCATACCAAGCATTGTATGGGAGACCTTGCAGGACTCCACTCAGTTGGGATAGGTTGGAGGATCATGTTTTAGTTGGGCCTGAGTTGCTTCAAGAGATGGAAGAGCAAGTGGTACAGATCAGGAAGCAGATTAAAGAAGCACAAGATAGACAAAAGAGTTATGCTGATACACACAGAACCGATAGAAGTTATGAGGTAGGGGATCGCTTATTTATATGCATCCGACCGAATAAAAGTACCATTCGGTTTGGAAAGGGGACCAAGTTGTCACCTCGCTTTATAGGGCCATTCTATATTCTTGAAAGAATCGGACCGGTAGCTTATCATCTTGCACTGCCACCCCACTTGTATAGGACTCATAATGTATTTCATGTTTCAGTGTTGCGACATTACATAGTCGATGAGTCTCACAAGATTCATTGGAAGGACTTGCAGGTCTCGGACGAGGGAACCTTCACGGCCGAACCATTACGTATAATGGATCATAGAGTTCGACAGCTCTGTAGTCGACATGTGGACCAAGTCAAGGTCCAGTGGGACAAGTATAGCCCAGGATCTGCTACCTGGGAGGACACAGAGACTATGCGTCGATATTTTCCCTCACTATTTTGACCATAACTTCAGGACGAAGTTTCCTGAAGGGTGGGTGTATGTAATGCCCCATATTTTGACTCCAGCATATTTATCACTCAGACTTATTACACTATATTTACTTATTATCTGTGGACTCAACTATACTTCATAAACTATACTTTGGCATGTTATATGTGATTATTTACTGATGGTATGATGTTATCAGGATTATGCTCTAATTATGATATTATGATGTTATCATGCTTATATTATGCTTTGATCATGATTTTACGACGATTAACATTCCTATGTAGATGCTTTGATTATGATGTTATGATAATTATCATTTATATGAAATTATTGTGTTTATGCGATTATCATGCAGTAGTCGTCATCAGATTCATTTATTTCATAACAAAAACATATAGTTGATTGTAATCCTTGGTATGTGTAGAAATAATAGATCAATGCATGAGAAATGATGCTAAGAAGAAGCACAGGAAATAGATCTTGCTACTAAGAATTCTCACAAGCATACACAGGAAAACTAGAGAGAAGAAAAGAGACTGAATCATATGAATGAAGAGATGAATATTTGTGTGTATCCTTCCATTGAATAATTATGAATAATAGTGTACATAAATAGTACATCCCTCATAGGAAAGTCGAATTGTATGAAAACAACTCATAAATCTCAAAAAAGGCTGACTTACCAAAATATAGCAAACCCCCATAGGTGGATAAAGCACTAGCTAAATCTATCAAGGACCTCACGAGTTGGAAAAAGCATGAGTGAGTTGTGAAGGAGATGGAAATAACATGATAATCCTAGAAAATGGAGAAAACTAATGGAGGATGGGTTGGAAACAAAATCTCCCAGTTTCCTAGTTGACTAGCTTTTATCTTATCCATAGAAAAGCAGGAAAAAGCAGAAAAAGCAGAATCTACTGTAAAGTCCTGTATACTAATTCTGGATCAACCCAGAATCAGAAATAAATCATTCCTAGGATATAGATGGCATGTATTGACTTTAAGGTGCAAGTGGATGCCAACTAATTAAGCTAGTGGGTGAATAATTAATCAAATAATGATTAATTATTTTATCCTAAGTTGTGAGTGGGTTTAATATATTCCTACACCCCCCTATAAGTCTGAATTTATGATGGTATGACAAAAATATGGATGCATATGGATGCATATAGGGCCAGCAACAAGGCTATGGTCACCCTTTAACAATTATTATGTCCAGAAAAGTGAGGAAAGAGGCAAAACCACATGGGGAAAATCCTCCCTCAAGATAGGACAAGGCACAAAATTTGAATAATATGTCTTCAAAATATCTTCATATTCACTTTAATGATCTGACTGAACTGCTTCTGGATGAAGGACTTTTTGAAGAAAACATGAACTCCATGATCATGCGCTGGAGTGTAGAACCTGCAAGAAGGAAGAGGAGAGACTCCTTGTGTCTCATCATCTGATGAAGTAGGAGCATTATCTGAATGCTTCTTTATGATATCAAACTCTGATCTACAAACATAATCTGAAATGCAAAATAGATCTGTGCATCCTCCTTCCCAAAGAGTTAAAAATTTAAGACAATTTATTTCACACCCAATTCCCTGAATAGCTGCAAAATTGTGATGTGAATCACATGTCAATCTTCCAATCTGTTGTAGCACCTATATAGATCTGATATGAGGCTGATAAAACTCTGATATATCAGAAACATTAGCATATGGAACAGCAAAGATAAAGGCTTCAATGGCTCCATGAGGATATAGGGCTAGACTAGGAAATTTATGAGCAACTGGGGAAAACTGATAGGTGTAAAAATCTGAATGATGGATGGGCATAAGATCTGAATCATAAGTATTTATAACAGATCCAAAAATGTTTAATATCATTCCATATATGGCTAAGGTCATGGATAACCAGCCACTGAGAGTTAAGAAAGACTTCAAATCATGTAAGATAAATATCATTGCATAAGAGACCAATGAGGAATCAAGTAGTTATCTTGGGATTTGTATAGTCTTTGGATTATTCAGAGGTATGGTAGATGGCATGGATGGTGGTATTATATGTGTGTCAACCTGAAAATATGCTTCTAAATCAGAATCCAAAGGATCACATATAAGCATATCAATAGACTCATGGGAATACACTAGTAATGAATCCTCTGTATGAAAGGAGGAAATAATGAGATGTTCACAATCTTCAAGAAGGATCTGAGTATTGATGCCAAGAACAAAAGAGGATATGTTGAAGAACATGAGATCAATTAAGGTAAGTGGTATGACACAAATAAGGCTTGATGTGGCTAAGCAAACATCCTGGAAGTCACTGAGTTGCGCACCATCAATGAGAGAGGTATGCACAAGGTGTGAAGAATCTGGCACATAGATATCAGAATCTAAGATAGGAGATTTATAGAACAATTAATGGGTTATAGGATCATAATCAATATCAGCAGCAGCTCCATATGTTACTTCTTTTTCATCAATAGTATCACAAGAAAAAAAATCACCTTCAAGAGACACAGAAAAAGATGGCTCTTCAATATTTGCTTCTTCATTGAAGGAGGAAGCATTCGAATGAAAGAGGGCAGCAGCAACATGAACTGTATGAGAAAATTCTTCATCATGATTAACTTCATCAAAGAATGTAGAGGCCAAGAAATATTGAGAGAGAGAACAAGTGGAGAAGCTAGGTTCGCTCCATGCTTCATCTTCAATTTCCTGCAAACCAAAAGCTTTGTCCAAAATTTTCCAAAGCTCAAATGGAAATTCAGCAGAATCTATGAGATGATATATATTTGGAGACATTCCCAAACACATAATTCCATAATATCTATCACAATTATTTATCCAATCAATCTTCTCTTCATAAGACTCAGGTTCACTCAATGCACCGATGGAGACATCAAAGAGACATTGCCTCTTCAAGTATGCACTCATCTTTGGCTTCCAATCAGCATAGTTGAAAGGAGATAGTAGAGGAACTTTTGAATCCATATTGAATTTGTTGATATGCTCTAAGAGATACTCTCTGCAACCTGCAAAACAAACTAGGAGAAAATCTTGTAAGCTAGACAAGCTCTTCTTCAAAGAGGGATAGGAGACTGGAAGCGCTCCTCAACTTTGTAGAACTTGATCAACCTTGTAGCTTTGATACCATGTAGAAATAATAGATCAATTCATGAGCAATGATGCTAAGAAGAAGCACAGGAAATAGATATTGCTACTAAGAATTCTCACAAGCATACACAGGAAAACTAGAGAGAAGAAAAGAGACTGAATCATATGAATGAAGAGATGAATATTGGTGTGTATCCTTCCATTGAATAATTATGAATAATAGTGTACATAAATAGTACATCCCTCATAGGAAAGTAAAATTGTATGGAAACAACTCATAAAGCTCAAAAAAGGCTGACTTACCAAAATAGGTGGATAAAGCTGACTTACCAAAATAGGTGGATAAAGCACTTGCTAAATCTATCAAGGACCTCACGAGTTGGATAAAGCACTTGGTGGATAAAGCACTTGCTAAATCTATCAAGGACCTCACGAGTTGGCAAAATCACGAGTGAGTTGTCAAGGAGATGGAAATAACATGCTAATCCTAGAAAATGGAGAAAAACTAATGGAGGATGGGTTGGAAACAAAAGCTCCCAGTTTCCTAGTTAACTAGATTTTATCTTATCCATAGAAAAGCAGGAAAAAGCAGAAAAAGCAGAATCTGCTGTAAAGTCCTGTATAATAATTCTGGATCAACCCAAAATCATAAATAAATCATTCCTAGGATATAGATGGCATGTATTGACTTTAAGGTGCAAGTGGATGCCAACTAATTAAGCTAGTGGGTGAATAATTAATCAAATAATGATTAATTATTTTATCCTAAGTTGTGAGTGGGTTTAATATATTCCTACAGTATGATGTGATATGTATGATGTGGTACATGGGCACCCATCCGTGATACGATTTATTTTGTGATTTTATGATGAAAGGAAATAATGTTAATGATATGGACCAGCTATTGATTTAATATTGTTATGAATACATGTTTGCATAGTGCTAACCTACAGGGTACAGGGGCTATGTGATAACCAAGTGTGTGATGCAAAGTATGACTCAATACATATCTTGAAGAAGAGCCTTAATTTCCAAGTGATGATACGATGACACGTACCAATAAACTCGATAGCAACGCAGTATGGTTTGATGAGTATATACCCAGTATGTTGAGAGGGATGGATACATTTCCCACCCTATGTCACCTTGATACCCAAGGTCGTGGGAGGGCAGTGCTGAGACACACTCCCCAAGTTGTTGTGATGACGATGGTCGGATGCCTGCTAGGAGAGGCTAGGTCCGCTAGTTAGCCGACGCTACCGCTCTCAGGTTCTACGTGGGAAGGTCAATACAGCTGGCATCCACTTTGTACTAGCAAAGGAAGGATAGGGAGGATGCGGACATAGGTTAGGATGGGTGGACATATTAGTTATTATTTTTGAATGTTGGACATTTATGATACCGGATTAGTGATGGTAGGTACCAATCTTAATTGACTAATTAATAAGAACATAACTGTTCAATAAATGTCAAAAGAAATCATATTATATCTGTATATTTGTCTTGTTGCATGAAATATTATTTGTATCATCTAGAATTTAGGTGTTTTGGTTATAGTACATGTGCAACCTATGCATGTACCGGCCATGCATGCACACCTCACACATGCACGCTAGTATGAAATATTAATTGAAAAACATTGAATAGTTGGATGGGTTGACTAAGTAATTGTGTATTATTTTAAACGTGTAAATGTACCCTATTTATAAAAAAAATCAATGTGCGGGGGGACTTAACAAATAAACATTAACTTGTCAATGCTATCATTTCAATCAATTAATCATGAGACTACAATTGATTAATTATTGGTTAATAATATTAATTACATTTCAATCAATTAATCATGAGACTACAATTGATTAATTATTGGTTAATAATATTAATTACATTTCAATCAATTAATCATGAGACTACAATTGATTAATTATTGGTTAATAATATTAATTATTATTTTACTTCTATTATTGTTATCTATTATTATTATTTCATATTATTAATGTTTATTATTAAGTACTTATTATTTAGTTATTAATAAATAATAATTAACAATACTATTATTACCATTACTTTTACCGTTTAGTATAAAACTTAAACAAACAACATTGGTAAAATTCTATGACAATTGGTTAGGTTTTAAATGTAACACGTACAATTCAATAGGAAAAACATTTAAGTAATTTCCACCATCTCATTGGGGGCAAGGAATTGTACAATTCAAGAAAATTCATTAATACATAACAAATGTCAAACAAATCTGAACTGGACTGCCCAAGATAGAATTAAATAAATTAATTCAATTATGAAGGAGGCGGTGGAAGAAGGAAGGCGGTGGAAGAAAGGAAGGGAAGGAGGTATAAGGAGTGGGATCAAATGGTTCAAAGGGGATGATTTTTGGGGATTTTGGGGAGAGCAGTCGAAAGAAAATTTTTACGGAAGAATAGAGGAAAGAAAGTGATGGAGCAGAGAGGGAAGAAAGCTAGAGGAGGGGTTTAACTCCAGGGGGCAGATTTACACTCAGAGAAGAGGGAAGTTGCTATCGGGTTTATCAGCTCGTGGGCTCGGGGGCTAGGAAACCTGTTGGTTTCCTAGGGCCAGCAGGTTTGCTGGTCGGCAGGGTGGATCATTCGGATTGGCATCAAGGCTCGGACAAAGCTGAGACAAGGGAAAGGCAAGGCTACAGGAGCAGGATTCAGGAGTAGGATTAAGTCCAAGTATTCTTCGGTGTAACCCTCTCTTTATTGCACAAATAAAATGAAAATCTGAAATCGAAGTAAATATCATTTTACTATTTAAGTATAGGACTTAGTGCTCTTCCCGGCAAGCAGAGCACTACAGGGTGGATAATGCATCGCTACTGCAAATAGACACAATGTGGTGTTATTTCATGCAACGTGACATATCCTGTTTGGTTGTGGTTGGAATGCAGTTAAAAGAGGCCTGCAAAGGGATTGAACATTGATATGGTGCAAATATGGAGAGAGCTAGGGTTCTACAAGGAGGATTTTGTCCAGAAATTGCCACGTAAACTCTCTTTCAAGCTTGATCCTATCCTAAAGGAATATGTTCATATGGATCATTTGTTTTGGTAGAGTTTACTAGAGATTTATTCTAAACGTCAACTAGCTTATGGTTTTTGGATTCTAGGAGTTTAAATTTGTTCACCTTACAGCTAGGAACCATGTCATACTGAGACTATACTTTGAACATGCCATATATGTTATGAGTGGACCTAAATGTTGTTAGTATAGATTTGTTCTTTTCCACATTTGGATTGCATTAGAAGGTGTCCTTCATAGATTTAATTGCTAAATAATAATGATTTGACAGAAACACACGACTGGAGCTTCTGGAAGGTGTTGTGGCTTACCACACAGGATTATTGGAAGAGTCTTACAAAGCACTAACAACAGCTCAAGCCAAATATCAGCAGGTATTTAGTCCAAACTTTGAATTTACGTTAACAGTGAAATTCATTTATTTGTGGACTATGTTGTTTAATTGCAAACTTTTCCTTGTAGATTTCATTCATAATTATCTTTTATTCTTACAAATATTTAGTTAGTTATAATGGCACTTATATGTTCACTATGTTGAATTTGTCTATTTTTGTGGACAGCTTCAAGTCTCAGTTGAATCTTTGTCAACACTTCTCAATATAGGTTTTACGACAAAGCAATCAAGAAGGGCTTTAAGAATGTATGTCCTAGATATTAAATGTGCAGTAGAGTTTTCCATTGAAGAAAGAGAAAGAATTGCAAAGAAAGAAGACGAAGATAGACAACACTACAGAAACATCAAGTGGGTACTCAATTCTGGAGGAAATTAAATTTAATGACCATGGACAGCTAAATTAAATTTAAGGAGGATTAGTTTGGAATGTCAGATAGGTATTCTGTTCTATGAGAAATCCAGTAGCACCCAGAGTCCTCTATTTTTTGGACTGAAGACAAAGAAAACTTATAGGAAAAATCATGTCTTCACTAATGCTTTACCTGATGTTTATAAGATCATAATAAAACGGTCATTTCCAGGGAGCAAAATTCTTATGGCAGAACACCACTGGGAAAGGTTGTGGACATGACAAGTCACAAAACTTATTACCCTACTCATTACCCTACAATAATTGGGGGTAGCATCAAAATGACTGCTCTCAAAGCTAAACGAATTGAAGATAAAAAACCAGGGGAATCCTCCAAAATTGTTGGACGTCCCTCAAGCAGCAAGTCACTATTGCCAAAGGTAGTATCAGCAATTCCTAAACTGGGTGCTTCCATCTCATCAAAATTGAAGAAGACATGCAAGGTGTAGCCAAATTCTGTTGCATCAGGGCAGCCAAGTTCAACTCACAATCTCTCTGCTGGATTGGGTCAGATTGGGTAGGTCAGATCGACATTGCATAAGGGAGAACCGAGCAATAAAAGTAGACTTGGTCTATCAGAAATATTGAATTTGACAAGATCTGAAGGATCAACCTCTGATGTGGACTTTCTTCAGGAAACACCAACTTCTTCTATGAGCAACAGAAGCCACTTTCATGTTGGTTCTAGTGTGGGAAGGAGAGATAAAAGACTTGTTCCTAGCAGGTTTCAAAATAGACAGGGAAGTAGGAATGACATGGATTTATTGAATGTAAACAATGGTTTGTCAGATTTGATGTATGGGGAACAAAAACATAATTGGACTGACATAGAGGATCCCTAATACTTTCTCTTATTAAAACCCCTGGATCTCAGCTTCTAGATATTACTCAACTGAAATGTACATTAAGAAATCCATTGACAGACATATTTAGAATGAACAGCTCATTGAGGAGTTCATGATAATGTAACCAAACCTCACTGGTATAATACCTGAGATTGGCTTCCAAACATTGACATCTGATCATTTAAAGGGGACTAAATTCCAAAACTATACATCCTGTCACCACTATAACCTACCCAAAGTAGGCTCGATTTCTAAAGAAATCCCATACAATCCAAAATATTCAAATTCACAAGTTCACTCAATCTTGGATCTAGGAATGAAAACACTAGCCATATTTTTTGCTAAAAATGCATTTCCAGATGAGAGGACAATAAATCTAAGGTGTCTGGTTTGGTTTTACACCCCTCCAATGCTTGGAAAATATAAGAGATATAATAGTGTTAAGTCCTTTTGTTCAAAAATAAAAGAAACATTTTCAAGTCGTATAATTAAATTTGATTAGAAGGAATGCCTCCCTACTCCGGTAAACAGTGATAGATGTGGATCATCATTATTGTTAATATAATTACAAGTGAATTAGTGCAGCTTGTAACTCTTCATTACATAGTTAAGTACAAGGCAGTGGTGACCATGTCTTTATGATGCAGCTACAATTTAAGAAAATGGTATCCTAGTTACTAGGAAGTCAAGAGGGACACGTGCTGTGTGTGCCAAGAAATACACTTCTTTCACTTTGATGTGTTGATAAATTCTTGAAAACACTTAAGCATACATAAGGAACTGACTTGTGATTTGATCAGGTTGACATAGGAGACTATCCTATCTGGAATAGGTGCAAGTATTTATGGAATTCTCATCCCTACCAGAACACGATTAAGTTGATAGTATGTGGAGGTCTAAGATGATATGCATAAAAAGATAACTTCAAAGCTTTGTATTTGTGATCTCCTCATCCTTTGGTAGGAGAAATTGCTATCATGCAGACTAGAAGAAGAGGAAAAGACATAAATAGGTAGAATTCCTAACATTTTGGAGCTCTCTAATTTTACAAAAACATTTCCCAATGAGGATATTCTCTGGGAAAATATTCCACTCGAAAATCATGGTTTACATTGAAATTTACAACTCAAAACTTAGGGGGGATCTCTTGTCAAAATTATCTACCATAATCACAGCCTCAACACCTATGTGAACCCAGAGTACCCACAAAATATCATTGATTAGTTTTCTACTCATTCAACTTACTGTCTCCAATAATCCCTGCAGGGACAAACTCCATCCTTGAAATGATGGAAACGATTTGTATCCCTTACCACAATTTCTCTCTTGACAACCTTGGATATGAACTTAATGGCAGTGTGGCAATCACCACACATTCGTAGATTCTTCATGATCCTTATAGTTTTCTCCATGGGCGTACTGATAAGCCCAAAGGAAACTGCTAGCTTCTCACTATGAAAGCAAAGAAGGGCTCCCTTATGTTCTTCTTGCACATCATGAAGCACAAATTTTGTTTCAGGCACATATCCTACTGCCTTCATCTGCTCATTCAATGTCTTTAAATTCACATAGATTTATTTTGCTTGAGGGTGCAAGTTGTCATCTGAAACAAAGGTATGCACCTTGCTTTTGACTTCGATCCAGCTAAGTCCTGCCTCTTTTTTCACCCCACATTCTCTCATCATATTCCTTACTTTGGCAACATCTTCCCACCTTCCAGCTGCAGCATATATGTTAGACAACTACACATGAGTTCCTAAGTTGTGCAGATCCAACTCAAAAAGTTTCTCTGCAGCAAGTTTACCCAACTCCATATTTCCATGCATTATGTAGGCTCCAAGTAAAGCACCCCACATGGACGTTGTTGGTTCAAATGGTATTTTTTTGATAAACTCATCTGCTTCTTGCAACCCTCCAGAGCAGCCAAGAATATCAACCATGCAGGCATAGTGTTCCCCTCTTGGTGTAATGTCATAATCTCGACTCATAGAATCGAAGTAATTCTGACCTTCATCAACTAGCCCTGCATGGCTGCATGCAGAGAGAACACAAAGGAATGTAACATCATTTGGTTTCATTCCTACTAGCTCAATTTCTGAAAAGAGCTCTAGAGCCTCCTTTACTATCCCATGCTGTGTGCATCCTATAATCATTGCATTCCATGCAGCCGAATTCCGTTGAGGCAAATTGGAAAATGACTTGCCTCTTTTATACACCCACATTTTGCATACATGCCAACTAGAGAACTTCCCACAAAAGTGTATGAATCAAATCTAGATTTAAGCTAAGGCAATGAACCTGCCTGCCCTGGGCACTGTAGTAAGTATTCTGGTCTACTTTTACAATGATGTTGCAATGGAGTAGAACTATTGGTGTCATGCTGCTCCTTTTTTCTATTCATGTATAGGTAATCCAATCCCAAAACTTTAGCAGACTCTTCTGGTTTTTTTTTTTTGGTTTTGAGTTTAC
The DNA here is from genome assembly GCA_001517045.1 of Pseudotsuga menziesii. Taxonomy (NCBI): domain Eukaryota; kingdom Viridiplantae; phylum Streptophyta; class Pinopsida; order Pinales; family Pinaceae; genus Pseudotsuga; species Pseudotsuga menziesii. The sequence goes on along the minus strand of LPNX010412826.1, from coordinate 378,733 downwards.
TATTTGCAGGAGAACAATTATGGAATCTCATAATGAGGAGATCTGAGTTTTTTCTCCTAAAATTGGTCAAGAAGGAGAAGCAAGCCAACAGCACTTTGTGTTGATTCATGAACTTGGGCATGGAGCTTGGTGTTGGTATAAAATTGTAACTCTGCTTAAGTAGAAGGGACACAGAGTGGCTGCCCTGGATCTCACCTCCAATGGGATAAACATGGAAGCCTCTACAGAACAGGCCAAGTCAATTTCACACTATGCAGAGCCACTATTACAATATATCAGCAACCTTAGCAATGATGAGAAGGTACTTAGGTTCTAACCTGTAACTTGTAGGCTTGGGAATAGTGATTATAAACCAAAACTGATGACAGGATTATGAATACACCATATTGGATGTTTGCATGATGTTTCTATATATTGTTCTCATGGTGTCCTTACTTTAAAATTTTGGATGTTTTCAAGGAAACCATAGTGCAGGGTAGGTGGTACAATGAATAATGGAACTTTGGCCCTATCCATATCCTTAACTCGCAAGGAAAGGAAAATACTACAGTACACTAGTTACAAATACATGCTAATCTTCAACTGTGGGTATGTATGTTTTTCTAAATTGTATGAACCTGAAGAATATATGTATTTTTTTTCAAACTACAAAATGGATGAAATCGGTGATAGATACTCACAAACAGTTTATTGAAAGGTTTTATTTAGGTGTATTGAAGAGCAAAGACTGGCCTACCAAAAGATGGTTCCAACCCAAAATCTCACCCCACCATACCCACACCCACAAGATTCTTCTTTAGCAGCAACCGAAGTCAAGCACAGTTAGTTCATTTGGAGCCAGTTAGTTGTTCAAGAAGACTTCGGAGTGAGTTCTCTCAAAATTGATCAAAATTTGTTGAGGCCATTTTAAAAAGCTCAAGGAAATTCAAATAAATACTCAATTTGGAAATAATTTTCCAGGATCCAATGACAATAATTATACCAAACAAGAAAGCATAATAGTCATTTAGAAGAGCAATTGCCGATCATTAGTTAGAAAGCATCAAAAGAAGCAGAGGCAACTGTTTTTTCAAGGAAACCATAGTGCAGGGTAGGTGGTACAATGAATAATGGAACTTTGGCCCTATCCATATCCTTAACTGGAAAGGAAAGGAAAATACTATGGTACACTAGTTACAAATACATGCTAATCTTCAGCTATGGGTATGTATGTTTTTCTAAATTTTATGAACCTAAAGAATATATGTATTTTTTTTTCAAACTACAAAATGGATAAAATAGGTGATAGCTACTCACAAATAGTTTATTGAAAGGTTTGAGTTAGGTGTATTGAAGAGCAAAGACCGGCCTACCAAAAGATTGTTCCAACCCAAAATCTCATCCCACTGTACCCACACCCACAAGATTGTTCTTTAGCAGCAACTGCAGTCAAGCACAGTCAGTTCATTTGGAGCCGGTTAGTTGTTCAAGAAGACTCCAAAGTGAGTTCTCTCAAAATTGATCAAAATTTGTGGAGGCCATTTTAAAAAGGCTCAGGGAAATTCAAATAAATACTTAATTTGGAAATAATTTTCCAGGATCCAATGACAATAATTATACCAAACAAGAAAGCATAATAGTCATTTAGAAGAGCAATTGTCGATCATTAGTTAGAAAGCATCAAAAGAAGCAAAAGCAACTGTTTTTTCAAGGAAACCATAGTGTAGGGTAGGTGGTACAATGAATAATGTAACTTTGGCCATATCCATATCCTTAACTAACAAGGAAAGGAAAAAACTATGGTACACTAGTTACAAATACATGCTAATCTTCAGTTGTGGGTATGTATATTTTTCTAAATTGTATGAACCTGAAGAATATATGTATTTTTCTTTCAAACTACAAAATGGATGACATCGGTGATAGCTACTCACAAACAGTTTATTGAAAGGTTTGATTTAGGTGTATTGAAGAGCAAAGACTGGCCTACCAAAAGATTGTTCCAGCTGTTGACATTAAAATCATACAAAATAATGATCTTTGCTAACCTGGAATTTGGTGAAAAAAACTCCTTAAACCTGGAATCTTGAAATACATGACTCCTTATGCTAAGATGACAATACCCAGAAATCATACACAATTATGGGGGAAAAACCATCATTACCATTTAAATAAGAGAAAAAAAACTATATAAAAATCCATTTTAATTGAACTGGTCTACAAACACTTTAATCATTCAAAAAAATATCTATATTCACTACAAAATATTATAGAAGCATTGGTTAAACTTACATATCATAATTATGGGCAATCTTTTCAATAAAGTCTGCTTGGCATGGATACAATGAACCAATAATTCTTTCGACCACAACATATGTGCCCACATTGAAGTAAGGCCTGTATGATGCAATGCTGCACAACCCTCTCCAGCCATTTGATGGTTTTCCATTATGTTCACCACCTACATCAGCTAGAGCAGATGGACCTGCTCTACATAAAGTTCCATGCATCATTTACCACTTTGCAGGATGTAATTTCCTAATAATGCATCCCATAGAATTGAGAAAAAACATAATTATTCACCTATAATGAACTCAACAAATAACAGTTCATCATGTCAGAGTAGAATGCTAGCAGTAAACTGTTTCAGTGCAAAACCATTACAATACAGTCCATGGAAAATCAGAGATTCCCGAGGAGATAATGTTAATTTTCTCTCCATGTATGTGACGCAATGTCCCTAAGGTAAAAATGGAAAAAATACTAAGATTATTCAAGCTCTAGATGTAACCATAAGAATAGTAGGCATAGGTCATATTACACCTCAAAATGCATTCACAAGCATTTGGAGGCATTATTTCCAGCAATGCAAATTTGTGTGAGCTTGCTAGCCTACCTCAGTAGCTAAGGCAGCACATTAGGGACTGTTTTGACATTTTATTGTGCATACTTTACAGACATATTTTAAGCAACATTTGGAAAAATTAGATCCTGCAGAGCCTATTGTATAGGGATACTAATGAAGGAATTATGTAGACATGATGTCCCTAATACATAAGTCATATGAAGACCAACCTGTGTAGAGAAGCAATGAAGCTTTTTTAGGTGAGCTAATATGAGGATTTGGTTGCATCCTGGATATCTGCAAATTGAGAATGGTGAGAGCTCATCCTCTTGGAATAAGAGGGATAATGGATTTTGTGTAGGGTGCATGTCAACATCTACAGTCCCAAAGTTGAATTTGAAAAACTACCCTATTGTATTCAATATGAGGCTACAATACAAGAGTTTTTTCAGGAGGCTTGTAGTGAAATTTTCCTAGGGTATTGTCCGCTTCAGCTCCATTTTATAACTATCTTTCAATCTCCATCGACCAAATCCAACCACAAACTATGTAGGTGTGGTAATGAAACGAATTAGTCCAAATAAAAGCATGAAATTGCATCATTGAATAAAATGGGGCACACTGACTATTATTTCATCACCTATATTCCTCTGGTTTGGATGGCCATTTGTGCTCCTCTCGTATGGAAAGAGGCAAAAAGTGGTGGAAAAAGTAATCCCCCCAGTCGAGAATAGCGCCTTTCTGCACACCAATTCGATTGCCATATCCAACATAAGTTAGAGGATCATTTGTGTGCTTCTGCTTCTCCTCTAATGGCAGATCAAAGAACTCTCTTGACACCTCACATCTGGCCATGAGAAGCTCGGGAGAAACTCCATGGTTTATCAGTTGGAAGCATCCCCAGTCTCTATAAGCATCTAATATTTCCTCCATAGTCTTTCTCCGTCATTCATCATAGAGACCGGAGATATCTATGATGGGTATCTCATCTTCCACAAGCTTCTGTTCTGAGAGTTTCTCATCATCGGGTCTCATGTATCTCGAAGGCACACAATTGATGCCACTCTCTGCAAAACACTAGACACTCTGGATTGGTTCAGGCCATTCCATTGGAAAACAACCTGAAAAATATATCCACTACTAAATTAAGACAATTGCTAGCGGATTTCTTGTACAGCTTTCACTTCCTAACCATCGAAGCATATATAATGTATATATACCTTAACCTTCATGGAAAAAAAAATTAGGACATTTATCCAAACAAACACAAACATTGTGTAAAGAGTTGAAGCTATCGGGGAAGCAATCCACTCAAGAAAACAAATTTATATTTATATTTTTTTAAGACAAAGAGTTAAGCGAAGTATTTGAGAAGAAATCAAAAAAATAAGTTCCTTGCAATAAGCTCTCAAACAATACCACAATCTTTTGGAATTCTTGAAGGTTTGCAGATAATTGTTCTATATAATAATTCCCTTGAAGGACTTCTTCCTAGAGACCTGATTCATTTGAAAAACCTGACTAATGTCAATTTCTGGAACAACAAATTGAATGGAAGCATAATTCCTCTTTGTGGTTCAAGTTTTCTCAAAACATGGGACTTAACAAATAATAGTTTTTTCACGGGAAATCCCGTCCCAATTGGTTGATTCCAGAGGTTTAAGCTGTCTCTTACTAGGTAGGAATGGCTTGAATAACAGCATTCCTAAAGAGATTGGCTAGATGTTGGAGCTCAATCTATTGGACTTATCTTGGAATAAGCTCACTAGTGGGTTACCTGAAGAGCTTGCTAAGTGCACGCATCTGAGTCATCTGGATCTGAAAAATAATCATTTCTCTGGACCTATCCCTAGATGGTTTGGTGATTTCTGCGACCTTGGAGAGCTAAAACCCTCCTTCAATGAATTTAATGGAACAATTACATCTCGGCTTGGGAATTGTACCAGTTTACTCACTCTTTCTCTTAACAATAATAAGCTTTGGGGTAGTTTACCAAGGCAGATGGGGAACCTTGTTTCCTTGAATGTTCTCTATTTGAAAAAGAATAACTTTTCTGGACTAATCCATTCTTCTATCAAAAACTATGAAAAACTTTATGACTTGAGGCTCTCATACAATTCTTTGACAGGCTCAATTTCAGTGGATATTGGAAAGATTGGTAATCTACAAGTCATGCTAGACTTGAGTGGTAATTTTTTGCCTAGAAGTATTCCTTTTTCACTTCAGGATTTAATGATGCTCGAATTTCCCAATCTCTCCAATAATCAACTTAGCGGTCAACTTCCTGATGAGATTGGGGATCTTAGAAGCTTGGCTAAGTTGAAATTATCCAATAATTTTCTCCAAGGACAGTTACCATTGAGTGCTTCCAAATGGCATTGGATCTCTTTTGTGGGAAATCCTGGACTCTTTGGAAATCCGTTGGCTCCCTACTCACAAGTTTCATTGGAATCTTCAATATCTAGAAGGAATCAACTAACAAAGAGAGCGGTAGCTGGCATCTCTATTGCAATTGTATTGAGTTTAATCCTTTTGGGTGGCCTTACGTTCTTGGTTTTATTGAAAATTTATGCTATTTGGGTCAAAGCAATTTCTTCCTCTAGCTCAGTTTACCATGGGAATGACTTTGAATTGAACAACGAAGAATGTAAACGGACATTTGAAAGCATGGTTGAATAAACATACATAACTCAGGATGATTATAACATAGTTTCTTCTAAGAACCATAATTTACCCTAAAGAATACGTATATTCCAGAAGAGCCACATGGAAGAAATAAGTTTTCAAAGTGAGAATCATGCTGATGGAATATGTCCTTGAAGGAAAGGACATTTTTGTGTTGGGCTTCATAACTTTTTTGGATTGCAGTCAATTTTAATTGAGACAAATATCTACAAGGGATTTCTGCTTTGATGAGATCATTGTAAGAAGATTATTCATTTTGGCTGACTGATAGCACTGAAATGTTTCAAGTATCATTCGGTGTGGAACTGATCTTGGCATTATAGTCTCATCACTTGCCACGACTGCCAACTGTATCTGTTTATGGCCTCACAGTCGAATTTCTTGGAGAAGAAGAAGATATTCTACTAACAGTGTTCCTCACATAACCTATTCAATTTCCTTTACCATTTCAAGTGGGAGAAGCTATTTATTTTTCGAGGACCCCTGGGACCAGACATATGGGAAAACAGCATTAAAGCAAGCTACTCAAACTTCAAATTGTCTACAACACCTCCCAAATTGCATACTCCTCAGCTGCAAGCTAGTACCACACAGTCAACTTAAATAGCAGAGATGAATTACAGACTAGTACCATATGACTTCGACAATAAATAGGGAGTGCGCCCCTCTCATGGAATCAATAATTGTGGCAACTATGTATTGTACCAGAGCGTCCTCACAAAAATGGTGTTTTCAACATGGAGTGTCCATTCTACAGATGTCATTCTACTTGGACCTAGTACAACTATGGAGGGGTTCAATGGGGTGGGTATTAGGTGGGATGTGGCTATTAAGAAAGCAAAGTTGTGGGCTCCAATTCCAGATCAATTTGCGGGTGGTCGGTTGGATCGACACAGCTTGAGACCCACGAGCTAGTAACCTACCACATAGACGAGCGAGCACACAATACGAGGTGATATCGGGATTTGATTCGATGCCTATGGTCAGTGTCAATGCCCGGGCTAAATAATAAAAAAATTCCCAGTAAAAAGAAACTTATCGGTGATTTTAACCTAGCTACCTACTCTTCAGGAAAAATTTACCAATTTGCACTAAACCAAGAAACTTTCAGTATTATAATCGAGCAAAATTTATCAATTCACACTGAACCAAGAAACTTGCCAGGTATTTTGTAAGGAAAGAAGGAGATGTTGACTCTAGAGCTGCAGAATTCGTGGATCGTCTCTTCACGAGCCTCCAGGTTCTCTCCAATGTTGTTTTATCTTGGTAACGATGGTAATGCCAAAATTGTAAACCATCAACCACAGTAAATATCCATACCAATCTCCTCAATGATATCACAGTTTGGACATGCTATTTGGCGCGAACGAGCTGATTAGTCATTAATGGAATTAGAGGATGAAATCTCCATGGGGTTCAGAAAAATCTGCCATCATGCCCTAACAGAGGTGGGTGGAGAGTTGGTGGACAAATTGATTTTTTTGTTTTATTTTTATTATTTTATTATATAAATTATATGGATTTTTTTTAATATATAAATTATATAGGTTTTTTTTGTTTTTGTTATATATATTTTTGTTTTATTTTTATTATTTTATTATATAAATTATGTTAATTAGGTATCTATTATATTTTTTTAATAATTATCGTACAAGTTGTTTAGTTTTATAAAAGGAGTAGTGTACGGAGTCGACGACTTGGCCTGGAAGCTGGTCGTAGTTGCCACTTCTCGACCAAATCATTGACTCCGACCGGTACCAAAATATGATCAATACTCTTCAAGACAGTGACCGGCGACAGCCACAGATGAGGGCCCTGCATCCCCTAGATAATTGGCCATTCGAATGTGCCTCCACGTAAACTTACCAAATGCATCCAATGCATGGCCAAAAAAACACATCAACTTTGGATCTGTGGATTGAAAGTATCATTCGACCCCTACTCTACAATGACTTTTGCAACAAGTAAACCTCCTTGCAAAGTTTAATCACTTCTTCTAATGTCTGCTTCAATTTTCCTTTGGAGCGTGTGAGGAATGTTAATGTGCAAAAACCAATGACGTTTGCAAATAGTGGATTTGTAGGAGGGTGCTCATGCTTTTCCCAGGATGAAAGATCAAAATACATATGGTTATGAAAGCATAGGCTAGAGAAGGTGATAATTGTGAATATAAAGTGGAAGCAGTAACTTTGGCAGCATTGAGACCTATAAAAATCCATAACAACTGGTTATTGATTGGAGTGATGAACATGATCGGAGTGACAAGAACCATACTTTGAAGTGCTCCGACTGGTCACTACGAGATCCTGAACCGACCTATCATCTGAAAAAATAGGGTATCGAGTGCAAAAAACAGGGGAGCAGGGGTCGAATGATACCTTCAGCCCATAGATCCAAAGTGGACGTGTTTTTTTTGCCATGCATTGGATACATTTGGTAAGTCTACATGGAGGAGGCGCATTCAAATGGTCGGTGCCATTGAGGGGATGTATGACTAATATGGTTCTTCTAGCTAGGTATCGATATGGTATTGGTTCTAGTACTGGCTAATTCCTAATTGACGTAGGAACCTAATTTTCCTTTGGAACGTGCTTAGTCAGGTTTGCTTCAATGGTTTAGTAGGGATAAAGATGGTCAAGAGAAAATTCATGCAATTGGTTTGGTGGATCTCTAAATATCGAGGTGCATGGCACCAATATTACTAATAGAAAGTGTTACAGTTTACAAAATTTAATTTACACTTCATTGTCAAATTTGCAATTTTTCATGACACAATTAAAAATGACTAACATAAATGACTAATTCATATTCTTCTAGATAGTCATTTTTTATGCCGTGACTAAATTAGTCGTTTATGTTAGTCTTTTTTAATTCTGTCACTTATTATTTACTCATATTTGTTAACTGGTGACTAAATTAGTCGTTAATTTTAGTCATTTATAGTTGGATCAATCAAAATTTCTCATATTTAGTAGTAAATCACTTGAAAAACCTATGGTGACTAGAATTTTTAGTCACCTAGTAGCTAATTCCTCATTTTGTACTAGTGTTTGGAAATACATCCTTGAACTCAAATAGTATTGGGTTTGAGTTTAAAGAAGGTCCTTTGTTTTCACTCACTGCCTCTACTACGTACAACTAGCATCCACGTCTAAGGCACCTCTTAGCTTTAATCATGGAGATGAAACGTAGAGAAACCTTCCTCTTCAAGCCATGGATTTGAATTGTTTGTCCTTCATCATTTAAGAACAAGACCTTCTTTGCATAAGAATCCATGAGAGCCCTATGTCCATCTAAAAAATCCATGCCAATAATGAGGTCGTAGGTCCCTAAGTTGGTGACATATGCATCCAACATAGTGGTGCACACTCCTAAGTCGACTCGACATCGCTTCACCTTAAGACCTACTGCTTGCTTAACCCTTGAAGCCATCTCAAACGATTCAAAATCATCATGCTCGCAAGCTTCCAACCCACATTTATCTAATGCATATGGTGAAATAAAACAATCAGTTGCACCTGGGTCAAATAAAATTTTAAGTTTGACAGTGTTTACTTTACCAACGGATTCTACTACGGTGGACTAATGTTCTGCTTGTTTGTTATGAACTGCTGCATGAATTCAATGATTATTACCTGAACTATCCATGGGTGCTTTTCATTCCCTATTCCTGCTCTTGACTGACCCTTAGGACAGTCCTACTGAAAATGAGGACACCCACACCCCCAACATGAGAGGTTGGGAGAGGCTTACATGCTGCTAGGAGGAGTCCTCTGAGATGTGTTCCTTCCCCTTGATCCTCTGAAGGAACCACCCTATGTACGTCCTTGGCTCGGAAGGGTTGCAGACGATGCCTGTGATACTGATTTAACCAAAGTATTACGCCTTGGTGGGAATATGTTACCATAAGGAGGAGTCCTAGACTGTCCTCCTCTGAAGTAAGGTCATGAGGTCTTTCCGGAAACATACTGCTTGGATCCTATCAACTTACCTCCCCCTTAGAATCTGACATATCCTCTGCATAGCGAGCATACTCAACTGTTATTGCGATCGAAGTTGGCTTCCACATCCTTAATGAAGCCCTGATCTTATAATTGAGTCCATACACAAAACGCTCCACCTATGGATCATCTGAGTCCAAGTATGGAACATACTTCACTAGTTCCATGAACCTAGCTTAATATTCTTCCACCAACATGTTTCCCTGTACCAAATCATGAAATGCACCAGCTTGTTGTTTCCTATAGTAAGCCGGCAGGTATTTCATATTGAACCTCTCCTAAATTAGTTCCCAAGAAACAGTAAGAGGATTTAGGTGCAATTGCTTTTCCAGATCTGACCACCAATTAAGAGCATCTCCCTTAAGCTGAAAGATGGCCATTCTTAATTTGGAACTCGAGGTATACTCTTTCAATGCAAAGCACCTTTTCACGCCCTTCAACCATGCTTCGGCATTCCTGCCGGGTCATCCTCCACAAAACTCAGGAATCTTTATCTTTTACAACTCTCTCGAGATGTCCTGAAGCGGTTCCTATCTCGGGTCCGGTGCCTTCTCAGAGTTTTCTTAGCTCACTTGACTGGTTTCCACCTCGAAGGCCCTTTCCGTCTACCTATTCATCGTGTTCATGATAGCCTCCATAGATCTCATTATGATCTCCATCTCTTGTGATGAGGTTAACCATGGTGGTGTTGGCGGTGGTGACAGTGGTGGTGGCAGTGACAGTGGTCGACCTCGACCTCGACCTTGGCTTCTGCATGTTTTTACCATGATTGACCCTGTATCATGAATAAACATCATATTTGAGTTACTGGAGAGTATACTAGTCGATTCTCAAGAGATGCATTTTAGGAAAGAGCTATATTTTTTGGCGTTTCAATTAGGCCATCTTGAGGCCACCTGGTACTAAATCTACTTCTAATGTTTACAAGATCGATCATCTAGGAGGTGCTAACTTGACGTGGTCAAATAACCTCTCAAATCTAAATTAAATTCCCGACATTAAACATACATTTATTTTAATATTCAAATCCAACTACTACAACAAAATATATATATGTGTGTATATATTTAAATTAAAGTTATACCCAATTTTAAACTTTAAACCGAATTTTTAATATTTTCTACAGGCATTTAAAGGTAACCTTTACTATTAATATCAACTTACCTTTAATCCATATCTTTTAAAAAAAAATTAAAAAAACATCCTATGAATATTAATTAACCTTATCATACGCACGGTATAATTTTCATTTAAAATTTAAATATGCATTTAATTTATCAACAATGCATTTGCAAAAACAATTAATTTATAAAACCCTAAATCTACTTATATATAATTTAAATAATCATAATTCGAGCCTATTATATACCTAAGTTGATAATGAACAACATGTGCGACCATAGTGTTGTTTCCAAGTGACTTTCGTGCAATTACCATATTAGTCTTTGAAATAATAAGATGGGTGTAATATTTAAATAAATAAATAAGGGGGTTTAACTCTATCACTTCTAAAAAGTGAAACTTCTGAATACCATCGAATATTGCAACCTCTAATTGTTTAAAGGGCCACATCCTCATCATCGGTATTGATTACTATAAGGGGTCACACTGGCAAGAAGTGCATAGGCCCACTTTAGCTGGTCTGAGTGGTCACGCGTGAGGCTAGATGGGTGGTGGCACAGTTGGTTAGCGTAACGTGATGGGATTTAAGTCATACTTCACGTCAAATAATCGTAGAAGCACCCTCACAAGAACCCACTAGGGGATTCTACCCGTCCATAGCACATATTCAATATAATATTTCTAACACATCACCAATTGTTGCAGGTAGTGTCCATGCTAATACTAATTGGGGAAAAGTTTGATGTTGTTCAAGTATGCATGGGAAAGGCCCTTAAGGTCCTCGTGTTGGAGGTAGTGTCCATGCTAATACTAAATGGGGAAAAGTTTGATGTTGTTCAAGTATGCATGGGGAAAGGCCCTTAAGGTCCTTGTGTTGGAGCTAGTGGCTCTCATACCATTTGTAGTGCCCCTCTATTAGGGGGCACTAGATCTACCAACGACATTCATCCTATGTACCAAAATCTAGTTCAAGACTATGATCAATATTAATATGCAATTTTGTTTTCTTTAAAAATTGAAGTTTGCAATTCAAAGATATATCTATTGTATATCTATTGTTCAGTGTTTTCAACATTCAACTCATAATATCGTAGAATTCTAGGATTTCTAGAATACTTAGGAGTGATTTCACATCAAATGTACTAGATACAACATTCAATCATTTTAATGGTGAAAACTTTAAATATAAAGAAAAATTTACATATTCACAAGTAAATTACTTGGTTCAAAGCTGGAACGTAATATCCTGAATTTTGGACCTAACACTTATAGGCATGAGCTTATCGATTATGATGTTATCTTGATGTTTTCTTTTGATATATTGGTCAAAGACCCCACTGCATATGAAAATTATTATTTGTTTTATATATTGGGCGTAAGCCAATTAATGATGATATATATATGCTTGTTTATGTTGGGCATGAACCCTAGAGTACATTATTGATGAGATGTTTTGTGTTGAGCGAGTAGCTCTGGACAACATGGGTAGTTAATGTTTTGTGTTGAGTGAGGAGCTTTGGAGCATATGGGTAATTAATGTTTTTTGTTGAGCAAGAAGCTTTGGAGCACATGATTACTTACATTTGTGTTGAGCGAGAAGCTCTGGAACACATGAAAATATAATTGGAAGTGTTGGGCATAAGCCTTGGAGCCTTCAATGTTGATGTTGAGCATAAGCTCTGGGACATCGAATCCTTGGCCATTGTATCCCTAGGTGTATCGTACAAGTACATCCTAGCATTAGTGTTGAGTGAAGAGCTCTGGAATTACACTAAGTTTGTAACTCCTTCTTTTAGCGTTCAGTATGGGCTCTGGTAAGCGCCAGGAGTTACTAAAAAGAATTTAATAATTTTCGAGTGAAAACGACTCGAGAAAAATATTGATCTTCTTGGACTTATTTATAAGTAATTAAATGAAATTTCGAATTTTTGTATTTTCATCAAGTACTGAAGAAATACTATGTTATACGAGGGAATCCAACATGCAAGGATGTTTAGAGTTTCTTAGCCTAGTATACCTAACCATCTACCTATTTGACCTTAATAAACAAGTGTCATTAAGTCTAGGGATCATGGTATATGATGCCCAAAGATAATTCTTAACAAATGTTATATTATTACGTATTTTATACATGGTATGTATAAAGAATAAATATAGTAAGAATACTAATGATGAAAGATAGAAACAAAATCTCCATCCATTATTAATTATTATTAAAAGATAATAAATAATACAATACCTACAAAAGCCTAATTAGGAACTAGTTGAAAGTTCCTACGTTAAAGTATAAAAAATTACCCAAATTAATTAAAAAGGGTTAAATCAAGAAATCAAGGTTTCTTGATTTAACTGTCATTTGACTAAAAAGTCTGTCTATAAAGTCTCAATCCAAGGAAAGGCTTGGGGTTCTTATCTATCATTTGGGAGTCATTATTCTGCCTATTTTGCTCTCAAGTGAATTCTTTGAGAACAATTTTCTGGAAGGAAAAAAGAGAACTAATTCAGACCTGATATACCAGAAACCCTACCTTAGGAGATCTAAACTACTTGCATGTTGGAGTCCAACTCGAGGGGATGCAGATTGAAACCAGGAATGGTTTCGGGTCATTGTTGGGTGGAACATGGTAGTTCCCAAGTGATTCGGTCATCTAATATAGAGGTCAGATCTACCTATGAATTGTTAATGCTGGTTATTTGAGCGTTCAGGTTCAACAATTAAAGAAGCTTCAGATTACAGGTATGAGATCCTAGACTGCCTATTCTATTTTTCTAGAATAAAAGCTGGCTGAAATAGGCAAGGGTTCACATTATATGTTCTAACCCTATGTGTTTCATTTCTGTATAAATCTTCTAGGGTTTACATTTTAAATTATAACCCTAGGCTATACTTTACTTCTTATGCTAGATTTATCCATGGTTTATTCAATTAGTTTACTTCTACAAATTTTAATTCATTTATAAATATTTATCAAGGGTTTTGCACCCTATTTTTTTCCTGTATTACTTTTACTATTGAAACTATGTTAATTGCAAACTAGGTTTTATTTCAGTTGGCCTATTTACTCTACTAATAGGTTTCATTTGTCTACAGAGTCATGCTGCAATTAAAACCTAGATTTAACTTAGTATCATCTAATTCTAATAACAAGAAAACTAATTAAGTATACTATTAGTACATAACTAGTATACTATTGGTAAATACATAAATATAATCTAACAATTATAAAATAGAATTATAAATCTAATCTATCAGCACAATATTAAATCTAAGATAAAAACCAATGAAGACATTTCAAGGTCTGCTTAAACAAATTTACTCTAAATACCAATTCAATTCCATTAAAATAAGCGTTATCATAATCAAGCAAACAAAGCAAGTATCAAGACCATTCATTGGTCTATGATCTAGCTCCTTTTCCAAATCCATTTTTACAGCACTATAATATTACAAAGTTTCATAATGAAAAATCATATTCCATAAATCAAATAGTCCCATCTAAATATTACTCACAACCATCGTATAAACAATAACCAAAGTAGCATTACAATAATTTTAAAACCCTTAGATACACAAAGGTCGTAGTATCGACCCTAGTGGAAATCCAAGCCAAATTGCAGGTCATTAATACAAACCACGGAAGTAATACATATGCAGTAATCTTTTAAAATAAACCAAGCCCTCTGTAATGTCCCCAAAAATTGAAAATAAAATAAAAAATTATTAGGCTAGTAAAAGCTATCTATGCGGAACATTATTTAACTTGCGGAATATGCGTACATTAAATATACCATTATTTTGGTTGTAAGTTGTTCTTATCTTTTATTATCTTTCTCTTAGTTAGGATTATTACTGTATTTTACTTTAGAATTCATGATGTTGACTACTACTCGTGTCTTATGGTTGTACTTTGATGTATATGTGTTAGTTACTTGTTTATATACTTCGTTCATTTATGCGTATAGTGTTTACTTGTTATTTACAAAGTCCTGACTTAACTTTGTTTGTGGAAACAAAGTGGGCAGAGTGGCGAGACTCATTCTCCCATGACGGTCTGAGAGGTAAAGTGTTTACTTGTCCAGTAGGCTTACTTAGTTCTGTTTGAACTAAGGCACCTCTTTTGTTTCACCTGCAAGTTTACCTAACGACAAAGACTTGATAAATAGCATTGGACATTTTGATCATTAATATACCTATTGTTTATTACTACGGTTCCTTACCGACTCATATTTATAGCAAGGTAATTACTAATTTCATTATTTATTTAACATAGATAATTTATCTATGTGATGCCTATACTTCATTATGTATTTTATATTTCATGTTTATTTTATTATAAGCATTAACATATCCTTTATGTTTTTATTGGCAAGTTATACACTTGGTTAAAGATCAAACTTGTATTTTATTCATAGCAAACACTACCATGCCATCGTTTCTAAGCATTAAGCTTAGCGAACATAGACATGCCATGTGTTATGGCTTAAGCCTATGGTCTAAACGATATATGTCAAATGCTATACCTTGTATATTGTGTCATGACTTTGGGTTAGCGTATATAACATATGGTGTACTATACCTTGTATTAAATACTAGGGTGGTGAGTTATAACATATAGTTTGAAACTTTATATCATGGAGTTTAAGACCCTGGATGAAATGGAAACCATCGTTAATGTATAGAAAGCAAACTATGGAAAAGTGGGTTTTGGGTTGGTAGTTGACACCAGGATGGCGCCATTAATGCTTCTTGGATTTTGGGGCAGCCCAAGCTTAGGGCTTGGCTCCATGAATAGTTTGGTCATTTCACTTGGTCTGTGGATGGTTTTGGTCTTGACTCTACACTGTGAAGGAGGCAACGCCCTGGGTGACGAAGGTAAGCTTCATTTGGTTTCATGACTACGTTATGATACTTTCTGTTGGTGGTTGCAAGTGAAAGGGTAAGTGGGGAGTGGAATGGCTCAGAGCTCGCATCCAGCTCAAGGATGATGCCATCGTAGTCACGGTAAGCTTGTTCAACAAGCGAAGCTTGTCACCTCTCAGCATTGTGGGTAGGACTGGGTTATCATGCTGTTGTTTGGGTTTTTATGTGGGATTTCAATTTTCCTTTGGACCTGTGTATACAAGGTTTTGGGTTTGTAAAATACCGGAATTGTTAGTAGCGAATGGGGAAACTTGGGACTTTAGCAGACTCTGCGTTCGTTTATGTAAATTTGTATTTTGGTTTTGGGTGTTTTAAGCCTGGGCGGCACCATTGCTTGCAATGGTGCCATGGCCCTTGGCACGACTATGAAATACTTTGATTCACAGATTTTAATGGTAACTATGTAAATGAACTGATATTTTTTTTACATTTTTTGGCAATGCTTAATGAATTGGGCTGTGTGTAAACTATTATGCTACGATAAGGGTTTATTAAACTTGTTTTGCATAAGGATTTTTCCTGCGTGAATGCTTCTGTGTACAAATTGCTTGTATTTATTCCTTAGTTGTAAAAATTGACAATGTATGGGTTGATGGCCATGCCATGCATGGCATGATCCCTTCCCATGGTTGCTGCGATAGCTTGGTTGGTTGCAATTCTTACTGTTTCGTTTTATTAATAAGTATGTGAAAAGTGGAAGAGCCATGGGTGAAACCCACGATGGTTATCCTCGCTATAGGTTGACTTTTAATCGACTTTGTATTTAGTTATTTGTGGTCATGGTCATGCTTACAGCATGGCTGCAGAACCTAGGGACTTGCGACCTTCTTGTAGTGAATTTATTTTCTTATTAAAGCCCGCATACCCTCTGTGTATAGTGTGGTCGTGATTATTGTAAACAATGACTCCACAGGTTTTGAATCCTGGTCCTGATTGATGTAAGGAGTATGTAATTAAATTGAGGGCTACGTTTTGGGTCTTAGATGCCCACAGGATTCGACTCCTGCCCTTCCCTATATATTTACTTGGACTGTGTAGAGATTTTCGATATGGTTTAAATAAAGAAACGATTAATGTATATCATTGTAATTTACAGAGTTGTAATTGTTATATGGAATGAATGTATGGTTATTTTAATGATTATTGCGTATGTATTTACATTGGGGTTTTTATTAATATGAAGGGCATCGTGGTTATGTAGCGACTAGCAATGATATTCTGTAGGATTCGTTCCTGCAACCTTAATGTAATCACTAAGTTCTTTATTTAATGATTATGATTTTAGTTTGGTTAATTGTTATACTATGGTTGTGAGTGATATTAAATGGGACTATTTGATTTTTATGACATATGTTTGATTATGTGGATTTATAGATTAGGACTATGGATTTTAAATAGTGAAAAGAGATTTGATCTTGGACCAAGGAACAGTCACGATACTTACTCTGTTCGTTGTTTATGATGATATTATTTTTAATGGAATGATTTAGTAATTTAGCTTGTATTTAAATATGCAAACCTTGGAAGGTCTTTACTGGTTTATTTATCTTAGAAGTACTTATAGTCTGTATTTAGTTGATTAGATTCAAAATTCTATTTAAGTCTGTTGATGTATATATATTTATATATATATAGTAATTCAGTTTGTAGATAATATCTTAGATTATATAGGTTGTAAGTTTATACTTATATATATCTAGTAATTTACCTCTGAACTAGTTTATTTAAATCTAATACATGCATCTGCTGACAAATGGAATATGTCAGTAGAGTATAAAGACCAAAAGAGCAGATAAGTAATAGATCTGAAATAATACCTAGTTTGTACTTAACCCAGCTGCAATAGTAAAACTAATACAGGAATTTGAAACTAAGGTGCAAAACCCTTGGTAAACATTTATAAATGAATTAAAGTTGCAGAAGTAAACTGATAAATAAACCCTTATGGTTAGCATTTAAAAATGAAAACCCTAGCATATTTTAAATAGAGAAACAAATACGTAAGGTTAGGAAATACAAGGAAATCATTTTCCTAACATAGCCAACATTTATTATGGAAAAATGGAATAGGCAGTCTAGGGATTCATACCTGTAACATGAATCTCTTTTAATGGTTGAACCTGCACACTCAAATAACCAACATTAACAATTCAAAGGTAGACTTGACCTCTATTTTTATGACCAAATCACTTGGGAACTACCACGTTCCACCCAACCATGACCCGAAACCATTCCTGGTTTAAATCCAAATCCCCCCAAGTTGGAATCCAACATGCAAGTAGCTTATAGCTCCTAAGATAGGGTTTCATATCTAGTATATCAGGTCTGGATCAGTTCTCCTTTTTCCTTCAAGCAAAATCTTCTCCAAGAATTTACTTGAGAGAAAAACAGGCAAAAAATGAATCCTACAAATGATAGATCAAAACCGCCAAGCCTTCCCTTGGCTTGAGACTTTATAGACATACTTTTCAGTAGAAGGGACCATTAAATCAAGAAACCTTGGTTTCTTGATTTAACCACTTTTCAATTAATTTGGGTAATTTTTAATATTTTAACTTAGGAACTTTCAACTAGTTCCTAATTAGTCTTTTGTAGGTATAGGACTATTTATTATCTTTTAAATAACAAATAATAATGGATGGAGCTTTTCTTTCTTCCTTTCATCATTAGTATTATTACTATATTTATTCTTATACATACCATGTATAAAATACATAATAATATAACATTTGTTAACATTTGTTTTTGGACATCATATACCATGATCCCTAGACTTAATGACATTTCTTCATTAAGGTCAAATAGGTATATGGTTAGGTCTATTAGGCTAGGAAACTCTAAACATCCTTGCATGTTGGATTTCCCTCGTATAACGTGGTAGTTCTTCAGTACTTGATGAGAATACAGAAATTAGAAATTTCATTTAAACACTTATAAATAAGTCTGATGAGATCAATATTTTTCTCAAGTTGTTTTCGCTCAGAAGTTATTAATTCTTTTCAGTAACCCCTAGCGCTCACCAGAGCCCATACTCAACGCTTTAACAGGGAGTTACAAACTTAGTGCAATTCTAGAGCTCTTTGATCAACACTAATGCTAGGATGTACTTGTACAATACACCTATGGATACAATGGCCAAGGACTCGATGCTCCAGAGCTTATGCTCAAAATCAACATGGAAGGCTCCATGGATTATGCCCAACACTTCCAAATATTATATTTTCATGTGTTCCAGAGCTTCTCGCTCAACACAAATGTAATTACTCATGTGCTCCAAAGCTCCTCGCTCAACACAAAACGTTAACTACCCATGTGCTCCAGAGCTCCTTACTCAACACAAAACATTACTCACCCATGTGCTCCAGAGATCCTTGCTCAACAAAAAACATTAATTACCCATGTGCTCCAGAGCTCCTCGCTCAACACAAAACATCTCATCAATCATGTGCTTTAGGGTGCATGCCCAATAGAAGCAAGCAAATATATATCATCAACAATTCGCTTACACCCAATATTTAAAACAAAACATCTTGTTCATATGTAGTGGGGTCTTCGACCCGATATATCAAAATAAAATATCAAGACAACATCATAATCAATAGGCTCATGCCTATAAGCGTTAGGTCCAAATTTTGGGATATTACACCTTTGTTACCATATTAAAATAAGAACCATGTAAGTGCAATGAGGTCGTAGGATCAAATCCTTTGGACCCTCTGTTTTCCCATTTCGCAATGATTACATTAATAAACCCTCAGGACAGTACACGACCCATGATCAAATCTTGAAGGGTCTTTATTCTTTTACAAAGCCATGGTGGATCATCTACACATAGGCTATAAGCCAAATATAAAATCATTACACAGAGCACGCTATACACAGTTTGTATGCGAGTTGTGTTTTAACTAATCTTTTAACACATAGGTTGTGAGACCTTACAAATCAAATACGTTGTGTTCCATGGCCATGGCCGTCACAATTAAACACACAGTCAACGAAGATAAACCCTTAACTATCTAAACCCTATCAATATGAAATCTACAGCAACAATAGCCATCCAGGGTTTACACCCACGGCTTATTACATTTCCATAGTATACATTAAAAACCAACACAATTATAAAACCCCTTTTCTATCATAGGCACGATGGAGAGTACTGACGCCATGTAAGGTGTGGCCCCAAATCTATCTCCCTAACAGGGCATTCATCATTCTAACTATTAAAAATCAACAAAGGCAAATACTATGTAAATAATAACCAGGATCGAAACGCAGCATTATAATAAACCCAACACTTATAACAATGGAAGAAAATATACACAGACAGTCCATGAAGGCAGAGGCAATAATGCAGCATAAATTTATATACATCGTCCAGTTAATAACCATTGCAATCATGAACACGGTATGTATTCACAACTCAATGTTTTATTACATTAACATAATTTACACACTCAAACTGCTCACAGCCTTGCACCATTGCAAGCAATGGTGCTGCCATGGCCTATTACATCTTTAAACAAGTAAAAAAAATTACACGGAGCATGCCAAGACATCCAAGTTTCTCCTAACAGTTAAACATCTTTAATATTTACAAAAACCCAAGTCTTTTCATACTCAGACCTGAAGGCCAACAAACCCCATAACTTAAACTACAACTACAACAAGTCACAACCCAATATTAAAGCCAAGAGGTGGTGAGCAACTATTTTGTTCATAGGCTTACCAGAATGGTAATGCTATCCCATGGCTCGCAGTCGTGCATACATATCCTCACCGCCCTGTCACTTACAACCACAAAAGATTCGATGGATAAGAAGTATGACACCCGAAGTAAGCAAACAAACAAACAACAATGCTGTGAAAACAACAAAGCCATACCTTCATTACCATGAAAGTTTCCTTCACCCATTGCATAGAGCCGAGACCAAACAACCAGCAAATAGAGAAAAATGACCAAGTCCATCGTGAGCCAAGCCCTAAGCTTGGGCTACCACAAACTCCAAGGCACATTAATGGAGCCAGCCTATAAACCATTATCAAACTTCCAAAACCCACTCTTCTATAGTTTAGAATCAATCCATTATCAATTGTCTCCATTTTATGCAGGAGCGTTAAAACCCCAATGTGTAACATTTAAACCATAGTATATATTTGCCACCCCAAATTCTAATGCAGGGTATAAGTATTATATGTATCGCATACTATAGGATTTAAGCCTTTAAACCTTACTTATCAATGCCTTTAGGTCCTAAGTATAAGACCATGGCATAATCCTTATACCATGGTAGGTTGTTTTTATAAAGTCGAGCATTGGTCTTTAAATATTCAAATCCAACTACTACAACTATATATATATAAATTAAAGTTATACCCAATTTTAAACCTTAAAACTAACTTTTAATATTAGCTACATGCATTTAAAGGTAACATTTATTATTAAGATCAACTTACCTTTAATCCATATACTTTTAAAAAAATAAAAAAATAAAAAAAATCCTATGAATATTAATTAACCTTATCATACCCACGGTATAATTTTCATTTGAAATTTAAATATGCATTTAATTTATCAACAATGAATTTGCAAAAACAATTAATTTATAAAACCCTAAATCAACTTATATAAAATTTAAATAATCATAATTCGAGCCTATTATATATCTAAGTTGATAATGAACAACATGTGCGAACATAGTGCTGTTTCCAAGTGACTTTCGTGCAATTACCATATTAGTCTTGAAATAATAATATGGGTGTAATATTTAAATAAATAAATAAGGGGGTTTAAGTCTATCTCTTCTAAAAAGTGAAAATTCTGAATACCATCGAATATTGCAACCTCTTATTGTTTAAAGGGCCACATCCTCATCATCGGTCACGCTGGCAAGAAGTGCACAGGCCTACTTTAGCTAGTCTGAGTGGTCATGCTCGAGGCTAGATGGGTGGTGGCATAGTTGGTTAGCGTAACGTGATGGGATTTAAGTCATACTTCACGTCAAATAATCGTCGAAGCACCCTCACAAGAATCCACCAGGGGATTCTACCCCTCCATAGCGCATATTCAATATAATATTTCTAACACATCACCAATTGTTGCAGGTAGTGTCCATGCTAATACTAAATGGCGAAAAGTTTGATAATGTTCAAGTATGCATGGGAAAGGCCCTTAAGGTCCTCATGTTGGGGCTAGTGGCTCTCATACCATTTGTAGTGCCTCTCTATTAGGGGGCACTAAATCTACCAACAACATTCATCCTATGTACCAAAATCTAGTTCAAGACTATGATCAATATTAATATGCAATTTTGTTTTCTTTAAAAATCAAAGTTTGCAATTCAAAGATATATCTATTGTATATCTATTGTTCAGTGTTTTCAACATTCAACTCATAATATCATAGAATTTTAGAATTCTAGGATTTCTAGAATATTTAGGAGTGATTTCATATAAAATGTACTAGATACAACATTCAATCATTTTAATGCTGAAAACTTTAAATATAAAGAAAAATTTACATATTCACAAGTAAATTACCTGGTCAGAAAGTTGGAACGTAATATCTTGAATTTTGAACCTAACACTTATAGGCATGAGCTTATTGATTATGATGTTATCTTGATGTTTTATTTTGATATATTGGTCGAAGACCCCACTGCATATGAAAATGATTATTTGTTTTATATATTGGGCGTAAGCCAATTAATGATGATATATATATGCTTGTTTGTGTTGGGCATGAACCCTAGAGTACATTATTGATGAGATGTTTTGTGTTGAGCAAGTAGCTCTCGAGAACATGGGTAATTAATGTTTTTTGTTGAGCGAGTAGCTCTGGAGAACATGGTTAATTAATGTTTTGTGTTGAGCGAGGAACTTTGGAGCATATGGGTAATTAATGTTTTTTGTTGAGAAAGAAGCTTTGGAGCACATGAGTACTTACATTTGTGTTGAGAAGCTTTGGAACACATGAAAATATAATTGGAAGTGTTGGGCATAAGCCTTTGAGCCTTCAATGTTGATGTTGAGCATAAGCTCTAGAACATCGAATCCTTGGCCATGTATCCCTAGGTCTATCGTACAAGTACATCCTAGCATTAGTGTTGAGTGAAGAGCTCTGGAATTGCACTAAGTTTGTAACTCCTTGTTTTAGTGTTGAGTATGGGCTCTGGTAAGCGCTAGGAGTTACTGAAAAGAATTTAATAATTTTCGAGTGAAAACGACTCGAGAAAAATATTGTTCTCCTTAGACTTATTTATAAATAATTAAATGAAATTTCGAATTTCTGTATTTTCATCAAGTACTGAAAAACTACTATGTTATACGAGGGAATCCAACATGCAAAGATGTTTAGAGTTTATTAGCCTAGTATACCTAACCATCTACCTATTTGAACTTAATAAACAAGTGTCATTAAGTCTAGGGATCATGGTATATGATGCCCAAAGATAATTCTTAACAAATGTTATATTATTACGTATTTTATACATGGTATGTATAAAGAATAAATATAGTAATAATACTAATGATGAAAGATAGAAACAAAATCTCCATCCATTATTAATTATTATTAAAAGATAATAAATAATACAATACCTACAAAAGTCTAATTAGGAACTAGTTGAAAGTTCCTACGTTAAAGTATTAAAAATTACCCAAATTAATTAAAAATGGTTAAATCAAGAAATCAAGGTTTCTTGATTTAACTGTCATTTGAATAAAAAGTATGTCTATAAAGTCTCAATCCAAGGAAAGGCTTGGGGTTATTATCTATCATTTGGGAGTCATTATTCTGCCTATTTTTCTCTCAAGTGAATTATTTGAGAACAATTTCCTGGAAGGACAAAACAAAACTGATCCAGACTTGATATACCAGATAGGAAACCCTACCTTAGGAGCTCTAAACTACTTGCATGTTGGAGTCCAGCTCGGGGGGATGCGGATTGAAACCAAGAACGGTTTCGGGTCATTGTTGGGTGGAACATGGTAGTTCCCAAGTGATTCGGTCATCTAATATAGAGGTCAGATCTACCTATGAATTGTTAATGTTGGTTATTTGAGCGTGCAGGTTCAGCCATTAAAGAAGCTTCAGATTACAGGTATGAGATCCTAGACTGCCTATTCTATTTTTTTAGAATAAAAGCTGGCTGAATTAGGCAAGGGTTCACATTATATGTTCTAACCCTATGTGTTTCATTTCTGTATAAATCTTCTAGGGTTTACATTTTAAATTATAACCCTAGTCTATACTTTACTTCTTATGCTAGATTTATCCATGGTTTATTCATTTAGTTTACTTATACAAATTTTAATTCATTTATAAATATTTATCAAGGGTTTTGCACCCTATTTTTTTCCTGTATTACTTTTACTATTGAAACTATGTTAATTGCAAACTAGGTTTTATTTCAGTTGGCCTATTTACTCTACTAATAGATTTCATTTGTCTACAGAGTCATGCTACAATTAAAACCTAGATTTAACTTAGTATCATCTAATTCTAATAACAAGAAAACTAATTAAGTATACTATTAGTATATAACTAGTATACTATTGGTAAATACATAAATATAATCTAACAATTATAAAATAGAATTATAAATCTAATCTATCAGCACAATATTAAATCTAAGATAAAAACCTGTGAAGAATTTTCAAGGTCTGCTTAAACAAATTTACTCCAAATACCAATTCAATTCCTTTAAAATAAACGTTATCATAATCAAGCAAACAAAGCAAGTATCGAGACCATTCATTGGTCTATGATCTAGTTCCTTTTCCAAATCCATTTTTACAGCACTATAATATTACAAAGTTTCATAATGAAAAATCGTATTCGATAAATCAAATAGTCCCATCTAAATATTACTCACAACCATCGTATAAACACAATAACCAAAGTAGCATTACAATAATTTTAAAACCCTTAGATACACAAAGGTCATAGTATCGACCCTGGTGGGAATCCAAGCCAAATTGCAAGTCATTAATACAAACCACGGAAGTAATACATATGCAGTAATATTTTTTAATAAACCAAGCTCTCTGTAATGTCCCCAAAAATTGAAAATAAAATAAAAAATGATTAGGCTAGTAAAAGCAATCTATGTGGAACATTATTTAACTTGCGGAATATACATACATTAAATGTACCATTATTTTTCTTGTACGTTGTTCTTATCTTTTATTATCTTTCTCTTAGTTAGGATTATTACTGTATTTTACTTTAGAATTCATGATGTTGATTACTACTCGTGTCTTATGGTTGTACTTTGAGGTATATGTGTTAGTTACTTGTTTATATACTTCGTTCATTTCTGCATATATTGTTTACTTGTTATTTACAAAGTCTTGACTTAACTTTGTTTGTGGAAACGAAGTGGGCGGAGTGGCCAGACTCATTCTCCCATGACGGTCTGAGAGGTAAAGTGTTTACTTGTCTAGCAGGCTTACTTAGTTCTGTTTGAACTAAGGCACCTCTTTTGTTTCACCTGCAAGTTTACCTAGCGACAAAGACTTGATAAATAGCATTGGAAATTTTGATCCTTAATATACCTATTATTTATTACTACATTTCCTTACCGACTGATATTTATAGCAAGGTAATTACTAATTTCATTATTTATTTAACATAGATAATTTATCTATGCGATGCCTATACTTCATTATGTATTTATATTTCATGTTTATTTTATTATAAGCATTAACATATCCTTTATGTTTTTATTGGCAGGTTATACACTTGGTTAAATATCAAACTTGTATTTTATTCATAGCAAACACTACCATGCCATGGTTTCTAAGCATTAAGCTTAGGGAACATAGACATGCCATGTATTATGGCTTAAGCCTATGGTCTAAACGATACATGTCATATGTTATACCTTGTACATTGTGTCATGACTTTGGGTTAGCATATATAACATATGGTGTACTATACCTTGTATTAAATACTAGGGTGGTGAGTTATAACATATAGTTTGAAACTTTATGCGATGGAGTTTAAGACCCTGCATGAAATGGAAACCATCGTTAATGTATCGAATGCAAACTATGGAAAAGTGGGTTTTGGGTTGGTAGTTGACACCAGGATGGCGCCATTAATGCTTCTTGGATTTTGGGGCAGCCCAAGCTTAGGGCTTGGCTCCATGAATAGTTTGGTCACTTCACTTGGTCTGTGGATGGTTTTGGTCTCGGCTCTGCACTGTGAAGGAGGCAATGCCATCGGTGATGAAGGTAAGCTTCATTTGGTTTCATGACTACATTTTATACTTTTTTCGTGGCTCCTTCAGTTTCATACTTCTCATCCTCTTTGTGTTGGTGGTTGCAAGTGAAAGGGTAAGTGGGGAGTGGAATGGATCAGAGCTCACATCCAGTTCAAGGATGATGCCATCGTAGTCACGGTAAGCCTGTTAAACAAGCGAAGCTTGTCACCTCTCAACATTGTGGGTAGGACTGGGTTATCATGCTGTTGTTTGGGTTTTTATGTGGGATTTCGATTTGCCTTTGGACCTGTGTATGCAAGGTTTTGGGTTTGTAAAATACCGGAATTGTTAGCAGTGAATGGGGAAACTTGGGACTTTAGCAGACTCTGCATTTGTTTATGTAAATTCGTATTTTGGTTTTGGGTGTTTTAAGCCTGGGCGGCACCATTGCTTGCAATGGTGCCATGGCCCTTGGCACGACTGTGAAATACTTTGATTCACAGATTTCAATGGTAACTATGTAAATGAATTGATATTTTTTTTACGTTTTTTGGCAATGCTTAATGAACTGGACTGTGTGTAAATTATTATGCTGCGATAGGGGTTTATTAAACTTGTTTTACATAAGAATTTTTCCTACATGAATGCTTCTGTGTATAAATTGCTTGTATTTATTTTTTACCTGTAAAACTTGATAGCGTATGGGTTGATGGCCATGCCATGCGTGGCATGATCCCTTCCCATGGTTGTTGCGATAGCTTGGTTGGTTGCAATTCTTACTATTTTGTTTTATTAATAAGTATGTGGAAAGTGGAAGAGCCATGGGTGAAACCCATGATGGTTATCCTTGCTATAGGTTGACTTTTAATGGACTTTGTATTTAGTTATTTGTGGTCGTGGTCATGCTTATAGCATGGCTACAGAACCTAGGGTCTTGCGACTTTATTGTAGCGAATTTATTTTCTTATTAAAGCCCGCATACCCTCTGTGTATAGCGTGGTCATGATTATTGTAAACAATGACTCCACGGGTTTTGAATCCTGGTTGTGGTTGATGTAACGAGTATGTAATTAAATGGAGGGTTACGTTTTGGGTCTTAGATGCCCATAGGATTCGATTCATGCCCTTCCCTATATATTTACTTAGACTGTGTAGAGATTTTCGATATGGTTTAAATAAAGAAACGATTCATGTATATCATTGTAATTTACATAGTTGTAATTGTTATATGGAATGAATGTATGGTTATTTTAATGATTATTGCGTATGTATTTACATTGGTGTTTTTATTAATATGAAGGGCATCATGGTTATCTAGCGACTAGCAATGATAGTCTACAGGATTCGTTCCTGTGACCTTAATGTAATCACTGAGTTCTTTATTTAATGATTATGATTTTAGTTTGGTTAATTGTTATACTATGGTTGTGAGTGATATTAAATAGGACTATTTGATTTTTATGACATATGTTTGATTATGTGGATTTATATATTAGGACTGTGGATTTTAAATAGTGAAAAGAGATTTGATCTTGGACCAAGGAACGGTCACGATACTTACTCTGTTCGTTGTTTATGATGATATTATTTTTAATGGAATGATTTAGTAATTTAGCTTGTATTTAAATATGCAAAGCTTGGAAGGTCTTTACTGGTTTATTTATCTTAGAAGTACTTATAGTCTGTACTTAGTTGATTACATTCAAAATTCTATTTAAGTCTATTGATGTATATATATTTATATATATATAGTAATTCAGTTTGTAGATAATATCTTAGATTATATAGGTTGTAAGTTTATACTTATATATATCTAGTAATTTACCTCTGAACTAGTTTATTTAAATCTAAGACATGCCTCTGCTGACAAATGGAATATGTCAATAGAGTATAAAGACCAAAAGAGCAGATAAGTAATAGATCTGAAATAATACCTAGTTTGTACTTAACCCAGCTGCAATAGTAAAAGTAATACGGGAATTTGAAACTAGGGTGCAGAACCCTTGGTAAACATTTATAAATGAATTAAAGTTGCAGAAGTAAATTGATAAATAAACCCTTAGGGTTAGCATTTAAAAATGAAAACCCTAGCATATTTTAAACAAAGAAACAAATACATAAGGTTAGGAAATTCAAGGAAATCATTTTCCTAACATAGCCAACATTTATTATGAAAAAATGGAATAGGCAGTCTAGGGCTTCATACCTGTAACTTGAATCTCTTTTAATGGTTGAACCTGCACACTCAAATAACCAAAATTAACAATTCAAAGGCAGACCTGAACTCTGTTTTGATGACCAAATCACCTGGGAACTACCACGTTCCACCCAACCATGACCCGAAACCGTTTCTGGTTTAAATCCAGATCCACCCGAGTTGGAATCCAACATGCAAGTAGCTTATAGCTCCTAAGGTAGGGTTTCATATCTGGTATATCAGGTCTAGATCAGTTCTCCTTTTTCCTTCAAGCAAAATGTTCTCCAAGAATTTACTTGAGAGAAAAACAGGCAAAAAATGAATCCTACAAATGATAGATCAGAACCCCCAAGCCTTCCCTTGGATTGAGACTTTATAGACATACTTTTCAGTAGAAGGGACAGTTAAATCAAGAAGCCTTGGTTTCTTGATTTAACCCCTTTTCAATTAATTTGGGTAATTTTTAATATTTTAACTTAGGAACTTTCAACTAGTACTAGTTCCTAATTAGTCTTTTGTAGGTATTGGACTATTTATTATATTTTAAATAACAAATAATAATGGATGGAGCTTTTCTTTCTTCCTTTCATCATTAGTATTATTACTATAGTTATTCTTATACATACCATGTATAAAATACATAATAATATAACATTTGTTAACATTTGTTTTTGGGCATCATATACCATGATCCCTAGACTTAATGACATTTCTTCATTAAGGTCAAATAGGTAGATGGTTAGGTCTATTAGGCTAGGAAACTCTAAACATACTTTCATGTTGTATTTCCCTCATATAACGTGGTAGTTCTTCAGTACTTGATGAGAATACAGAAATTAGAAATTTCATTTAATCAGTTATAAATAAGTCTGATGAGATCAATATTTATCTCAAGTTGTTTTCACTCAGAAGTTATTAATTCTTTTTAGTAACCCCTAGCGCTTACCAGAGCCCATACTCAATGCTTTAACAGGGAGTTACAAACTTAGTGCAATTCCAGAGCTCTTTGGTCAACACTAATGCTAGGATGTACTTGTACGATACACCTATGTATACAATGGCCAAGGACTCGATGCTCCAGAGCTTATGCTCAAAATCAACATGGAAGGCTCCAGGGCTTATGCCCAACACTTCCAAATCTTATATTTTCATTCGTTCCAAAGCTTCTCGCTCAACACAAATGTAAGTACTAATGTGCTCCAAAGCTCCTTGCTCAACACAAAACATTAACTACCCATGTGCTCCAGAGCTCCTTGCTCAACACAAAACATTACTCACCCATGTGCTCTAGAGATCCTCGCTCAACAAAAAACATTAATTACCCATGTGCTCCAGAGCTCCTCGCTCAACACAAAAGATCTCATCAATCATGTGCTTTAGGGTGCACGCCCAATAGAAGCAAGCAAATATATATCATCAACAATTCCCTTACACCCAATATTTAAGACAAAACATCTTGTTCATATGCAGTGGGGTCTTTGACCCAATATATCAAAATAAAATATCAAGACAACATCATAATCAATAGGCTCATGCCTATAAGCGTTAGGTCCAAATTTTGGGATATTACACCTTCATTACCATATCAAAATAAGAACCATGTAAGTGCAACAAAGTCGCAGGATCAAATCCTTTGGACCCTCTATTTTCCCATTTCGCAATGATTACATTAATAAACCCTCAGGATAGTACATGACCCATGATCAAATCCTGGAGGGTCTTTATTCTTTTACAAAGCCATGGTGGATCATCTACACATAGGCTATAAGCCAAATATAAAATCATTACACAGAGCACACTATACACAGTTTGTATGCGGGCTGTGTTTTAACTAATCTTTTAACACATAGGTCGTGAGACCTTACAAATCAAATACGTTGTGTTCCATGGCCATGGCCATCACAATTAAACACACAGTCAATGAAGATAAACCCTTAACTATCTAAACCCTGTCAATACAAAATCTACAGCAATAATAGCCATCCAGGGTTTACACCCATGACATATTACATTTCCACAGTATACATTAAAAACCAACTGTAATTATAAAACCCCTTTTCTATCATAGCCACGATGGAGATCACTGACGCCATGTAAGGCATGGCCCCAAATATATCTTGCTAATAGGGTATTCATCATTCTAACTATTAAAAACCAACAAAGTCAAATACTATGTAAATAATAACCAGGATCTAAACGCAGCAATATAATAAACCCAACACTTATAACAATGGAAGAAAATATACACAGACAGTCCATGAAGGAAAAGGCCACATGAAACCTAAGTTTTATAAACAATAATGCAGCATAAATTTATATGCATCGTCCAGTTAATAACCATTGCAATCATGAACACGGTATGTATTCACAACTCAGTGTTTTATTGCATTAACATAATTTACACACTCAAACTGCTCATGGCCTTGTGCCATGGCCTATTACATCTTTAAACAAGTAAAAAAAATTGCACGGAGCATGCCAAGACATCCAAGTTTCTCCTCACGGCTAAACATATTTAATATTTACAAAAACCCAAGTCTTTTCATACTCAGAACTGAAGGCCAACAAACCCCTTAACTTAAACTACAACTACAACAAGTTACAACCCAATCTTAAAGCCAAGAGGTGGCGAGAAACTATTTTGTTCGTAGGCTTACCAAAATGGTAATGCTATCCCGTGGCTCGTAGTCATGCATACATATCCTCACCACCCTGTCACCTGCAAGCACAAAATATTCGATGGATAAGAAGTATGACACCCGAAGTAAGCAAACAAACAAAAAACAATGTTGTGAAAACAACGAAGCCATACCTTCATTACCCTAGAAGTTGCCTTCACCTACTGCGTAGAGCCAAAACCAAACAACCAGCAAACAGAGCAAAATTACCAAGTCCATTGTGAGCCAAGCTCTAAGCTTGGGCTACCACAAACTCCAAGGCCCATTAATGGAGCCAACCTATAAACCATTATCAAACTTCCAAAACCCACTCTTCTACAGTTTAGAATCGACCCATTATCGATTGTCTCCATTTTATGCAGGAGCATTAAAACCCCAATGTGTAACATTTAAACCATAGTATATATTTTCCACCCCAAAGTCTAATGCAGGGTATAAGTATTATATGTATCGCATACTATAGGCTTTAAGCCTTTAACCCTTACTTATCAATGCCTTTAGGTCCTAAGTATAAGACCATGGCATAATCCTTATACCATGGTAGGTTGTTTTTATAAAGTCGAGCATTGGTCTTTACCTCTCAGAAGCCCACTGAACTGAACTAAGTAAGCCCAGTAGACAAGTAGAAACTTTACCTCTCAGAAGTTACATGGGAGAACTAGTCCCGGCACTCCGCCCACTTTGGTTTCAAGAACAAAGTTAAGTTAGAACATGTAAATAATAAGTAAACACATGCTGATAGTAAAGAAGTGCATAATCAAGTAACTACACATACACAGCAATGCATAACCATAAGAATAATGTAGTAATCAGCATTATGACATCTAAATTAAAGCATTGTAATAATCATAAATAAAAGTAAGATGATAGAACGTAAGAACAGCTTACAACCAAACAGTTGTACATTTAGTGTAAGATATGTTCAGCAAGTTCAATAATGTCCAGCATAGGTAGTTTTTACTAGCCTAATAAATAAAAATATTTTCAGTTTTTGGGGACATTAAAAGTGGTATCAAAGACCAGTTTCAACACTACGAGACCAATGGGCACACCAAACATTCGTTGCAAAGAAAATAAAGTATATTTGTAAATATGGTTACCTAAAAGAAAATTTTCCTATGATTTAAATTTGTTTGCAATTACAAGAATTTTTATAGAACAGTTCAGATTATGAATACTGAAGAGGATAACAACCGACAAGGAAATATGAACACCCCCACCCCAGAAGTAGAGGTGGTGGAACTGAATTTTGATAGTTTGAAGACCATACACATACTTCAAGCAGAATTGAAAATTTTCAGAGAAGATAGTCTGAATGAGAGAAAGGAACAACAAACTATTAATGAAGCATTACTGATAAATATGACAGGAGGAATCCCACAGGGAAAACCTACTCATTCCACAAACAGATCCAAAAGAGAACCTTACCATAAAGAGGCTAACAACCCAAGAGAAGAAGAAAAAGAGGAACATACCCCTGAAGCAACGAAAGGAGATCATAACAGTCCTTCCAGTGATGACTCTCTTTCTCCTGGTAGAAAGAAACAAAGAAGCAATGACAATATTCAAGGGGAATTTAAAAAAATAAGATCCCCTACCTATGAAGGTGAACTAAACATTGGGGAGAAAGATGAAGAGTAGTTGTTGGGTATGAGCAAATATTTCCAAGTTCATAACTACTCAAGTGAGATGAAGGCGTGGCTTTCCATCTATAATTTAAATGGAAAGGCAGCAATATGGTGGAGGGATTTGAAACACACCAAGAAAGATGATCTAAGAGAAATACGATGGGATAACTTCCAAAAAATCTTCCAAGAGAAATATATGTCAGAAAGGTTCTTTGACCAAAAGGTGAAAGAGTTCCACAAGCTATGTATAGGGTCCATGACTATGGATGCTTTTATTAATAGATTTCTAGATTTGTTACATTATGTACCATACATTAAGGATAAAAAGGTAAAGATCCAATAGTTTTTAGGATATATCCCTCCCAAATTTTGGGAAATGATTGATTTTGAAATGCTAAAAACTTTGGATACCACGCTGCACAAGGCCAGGCTCTGCTATGATCATGGGAATCTATGGAAAGAGAACATCAATCGAAACAGAGACAAGTCTAAGAACTTTTTTGATAGCCGCAAACCTGGGTTTAACCCACATCCATACAAAAAGAAAAATAACAGCTTTCCAACAAACAAGAACTTCAATAAATATGCTACAAAGCCATATGTACCAGCTCCTAATGGTAACAAGCCAATAGCAAGTGGATCCAATGCTACTTCGCTACAGATAAAGTGTTGGAAATACAGCAAGCCTCATTATGCCCGAGATTTTAAGAACAAGACCGGTGGGGTCTTGCACAACTTACAAGAAGAGCAAACTATAGAAGACATAGATGGAACGCCACGGATTTATGCATCATTGGATGGCTGACAGGTAGATCATCAATCTACAATGGTTGAGATAGAAGGTAAGATCTTGAACACTTCTATTTCAATACTTATTGATCCTGGTGCTTATCAGAGCTATGTTTCGCCTAAAATTGTTGATGTATGCAAACTAGGAAAAGTAAAGCATGATAAACCTTGGTTGGTCCAATGAGCCACAAGTACGAAATAGAAAGTTTCAGAAATAGTTAAAGGTTGTGAAGTAAACCTAAATGGTTTTCCTACGAAAGTAAACCTGAACATCCTACCCTTAGGATTGTACGATATACTTATCGGCATGGACTAGTTGGAACATTACCATGTCATGCTTGATTTATTACAGAAGTCAATCTTGTGTACAGATAGCCAAGGGAACTAAGTGAAGGTTCATGGAATTCCAAAGAAATTTTTCGTAAGGAAAATATCTGCCCTACAAGTGAAGAAATGTGTTAGGAAAGGCTACAAGTTGTTTGCAATAAACATCCAAGAAATAGAGTCTGAAAGAGAATAATGCATAGAAGAATTTCCTGTTCTTGAAGAATTCAAGGATGTGTTTCCTGAGGAAATCCCAAGATTACCTCCAAAACGAGACCTAGACGTTTCCATCAAACTGACACCAAGATCATTTTCGGCTTCCAAAGCCCCTTACCGCATGAGTGCACTAGAATTGGTGGAACTCAAACTACAATTGCAGGAGTTGATAGAGAAAGGGTATATCTGACCCAGTGTGCTTCTATGGGGAGCACCGATACTGTTTGTAAAGAAGAAATATGGTACGATATGGATGTGCATCGATTACCATTAGTTGAACAAAATGACTATTAAGAACCGATACCCACTCCCTAGGATCGATGACTTGTTCGATCAGGTAAAAGGAGCCAAAATATTTTCAAAGATTGAGCTGTGATCTAGGTACCATTAGGTACGGACTCGCGACGAGGATATTGACAAAACCGCCTTTTGTACGAGGTACGGGAACTACGAGTTTGTAGTGATGTCGTTCGAGTTGACCAATGCACCTACAAAATTTATGTGTATGATGAAAAACATATTCAGTAAATATTTGTATAAGTTTATTTTGGTCTTTATAGACGACGTCCTAGTTTATTCCAAGAATAAAGAGGAATGTGAAGAACACCTTCGCATAGTACTATGAGTGTTGCGAAAACACCAGCTTTATGCTAAGTTTAGTAAATGTGATTTTTACAAACCACAAATATAGTACTTAGGTCACATTATCTCCGAGATGGGGATAGCTGTGGACCCAAAAAATATTAGAGCCATAAAGGATTGGCCTACCCCTACTAGTGTCAGTGACCTTAGGTCCTTTTTGGGATTATCTAGATATTATCGAAAGTTCATGGAGAACTTCTCGAGAATTGCTTGCCCCATGACCGATTTTCAAAAGAAAGCAAATAAGTTCTTATGGACCACCAAGTGCAAAGAAATTTTTCAAAAACTTAAACAGCTTTTGATGACCGCACCGATACTATGAATTGCGGATCCCGATGGGGATTTATTTGTTTGCACATATGCAAGCAAGTAAGGACTTGGAGGATTCCTCTTGCAAAATGATCACACGATCTGTTATGAATCATGGAAGTTAAAAGAGCATGAGTAGAACTACCCCACGCACGATCTTGAGTTAGCAGCCATCATCCACACTTTGAAAATGTGGAGGCACTACCTCATGGGAAGGAAGCTCCTTCTGAAGATAGACAATATGAGTCTAAAATATTTATTTGATCAACCAGATCTGAATGCAAGGAAATCTAGGTGGTTGGATTTCATTAGTGAGTATCATTTTGAGCTAAAGCATATTAAGGGCAAAGAGAACAAGGTTTCCAATACTTTGATCCGACGAACTAATATGATATATGAGGTGACCTTGAGTCAAACTGATGCATATTTGCATGAGAGGATTACAACGGCCAACAGAATTGACCCTTTTTATGTATAAATACTCAAGAAATTCCAAGAGGATAGGTTGTTTCAACAACAAAAAGAATACAAGGTAGACGAATCCAAACTACTATGGTCCAAGGATAGATTGTACGTTCCAAAAGGAGGGGATATTCGCTTTAGCATCCTCATGAAATTTCATCAGGCACCCTACTCGGGGCAACCGAGATATCAAAAGATGGTATCCCCCATCAAGAGGCACTTTTTTTGGCCTAAGTTAAAGGCCGACATTGCGATGTTTATCATGAAATTTCAGGAATGTTAGCTAGTCAAAGCTAAGAATCATCATCCTTCAGGATTGCTGCAGTTGTTACCCATTCCGAAATGGAAGTGGGAGGTCATTAGTATGGACTTTATCACTGATCTACCGAAAAGTAAAAATGAAAATGATTATATTTTTGTAGTACTTGACAAGTTGTCAAAAGTAGCACACTTCATTCCTGTGAAGTCGACCTATAGGGCAATGAACATTGTTGATATCTTCTTGAAGGAGATATTTAGATTTCATGAGATACCAAGGCAATCATCTCAGATCAAGATGTTAAGTTTACAAAAAACTTTTGGAGATCTTTATTCTCTGGATTAGAGACGCAGTTGAACTTTAGCACTGCTTATCACCCGTAGACAAACGGGAAGACAGAAAGAGTAAATCAGATTGTTGAGGACATGCTTAGGATGTATGTCATGAACAACCCCACTATGTGGGAAGACTACCTGCATCTTGCAGAGTTTGCGTATAATAACAGTTATCATACTTCCACCAAGATGAGTCCCTTTGAGGTCCTCTATGGATGAAAGTGTAGAACATCAGTAACTTGGGATAGCCCAGTGGATCAGCTCATGTTAAGGCCTGATTTATTAATGGACTTGGAATAGTTGGTTACCAAGGTCTAGGTGAACCTTAAAGAAGCACAAGACCACCAAAAAATATACACGAATTGAAAAAGAAAAGATAAATACTTTCAAATAGGCGATCATGTCTACTTGAAAGTAAAAGCAAAACGAAGCTCGTTGAGCTTGGGTAGGTGTGGTAAGTTAGCACCTAGATTTTGTGGACCTTTTGAAATACTGGCCAAGAAAGGGCCATTGGCATATGAGCTAGAGTTACCTGTGCATGTAAGATTCCATAATTTTTTCCATGCATCATTACTAAATAAATATGTTTATGATACTAAACATGTAGTTTATTGGTCCTTATTATAGGTGGAATCTTAAGTGGATTTTTCCCCTGATCCTCTTCATATACTGGACAAGAGAGAGGTGTAGCTCAGGAAGTGCACCGTAGTCCATTTGAAAGTGAAATGGAATCACTTTGAGGCTAATGAGGCTACTTGGGAGAATGAAGCCACCATGAGAAAGGCTTACCCCGCCTTGTTTCATGATTTCATTTCGAGTCCCTATAACACCAAGGACGATGTTGTTCTAAGTGGGAAGGGATGTAATATCCCTAATTTTGGACCTAAAACTTATAGGAATGAGCTTATTGATTATGATGTTATATTGATGTTTTATATTGATATATTGGGTCGAAGACCCCACTGCATATGAGCATGATGATTTTTTTTTTATATTGGGTGTAAGCCAATTATTATGATATATATATATATGCTTGTTTGTGTTGGGCATGGGCCCTGAAGCACATGATTGATGAGATGTTTTGTGTTGAGCAAGGATCTCTGGAGCACATGAGTAATTAATGTTTTTTGTTGAGCGAGGAGCTTTGGAGCACATGGGTAATTAATGTTTTGTATTGATCAAGAAGCTTTGGAGCACATGAGTACTTACATTTGTGTTGAGCGAGAAGCTCTGGAACACATGAAAAGATAATTGGAATTGTTGGGCATAAGCCCTGGAGCCTTCCATGTTGATGTTGAGCATAAGCTCTAGAATATCGGATCCTTGGCCATTGTATCCCTAGGTGTATCGTACAAGTGCATCCTAGCATTAGTGTTGAGTGAAGAGCTCTGGAATTGCACTAAGTTTGTAACTCTGTGTTTTAGTGTTGAGTATGGGATCTGGTAAGCGCTAGGAGCTACTGAAAAGAATTTAATAATTTTCGAGTGAAAACAACTCGAGAAAAATATTGATCTCATCAAACTTATTTATAAGTGATTAAATGAACTTTCAAATTTTGTATTTTCATCAAGTACTGAAGAACTACCATGTTATATGAGGGAATCCAACATGCAAGGATGTTTAGAGTTGCCTAGCCTAGTATACTTAACCATATACCTATTTGACCTTAATAAAGTAGTGTCATTAAGTCTAGGGATCATGGTATATGATGCCCAAAGATAATTCTTAACAAATGTTATATTATTATGTATTTTATAGATGGTATGTATAAAGAATAATATAGTAATAATACTAATGATGAAAGAAAGAAAGAAAAGCTCCATCCATTATTATTTATTATTAAGAGATAATAAATAGTACAATACCTAAAAAATTCTAATTAGGAACTAGTTGTAAGTTCCCAAGTTAAAGTATTAAAAATTACCCAAATTAATTAAAAAGTGTTAAATCAAGACATCAAGGTTTCTTGATTTAACTATCCCTTTGACTGAAAAGTCTGTCTATAAAGTCTCAAGCCAAGGAAAGGCTTAGGGTTCTTATCTATATTTTGGGAGTCATTATTCTGCCTATTTTTCTCTCAAGTGAATTCTTGGAGAACAATTTCCTGGAAGGAAAAAGGACAACTGATCCAGACCTGATATACCAGATACAAAACCCTACCTTAGGAGCTCTAAGCTTCTTGCATGTCGGATTCCATCTCGGGGGGGTCCGGATTGAAACCAGGAATGTTTATGATTCATGGTTAGGTTGAACGTGGTAGTTACCAAGTGATTTTGTCATCTAAAACAGAGGTCATATCTTCCTATGAATTGTTAATGCCGGTTATTTGAGTGTGTAGGTTCAACCATTAAAGAAGCTTCAGATTACAGGTATGATATCCTAGAGTGCCTATTCTATTTTTTTAGAATAAAAGTTGGATGAATTAGGCAAGGGTTCACACTATATGTTCTAAACCTATGTGTTTGATTTTTGTTTAAATATTCTAGGATTTACATTTTAAATTATAACCCTAGGTTGTAATTTACTTCTTATGCTAGATTTATCCAGGGTTTATTCATTTAGTTTACTTCTGGAAATTTTAATTCATTTATAAATATTTATCAAGGGTTTTGCACCCTAGTTTTATTCATGTATTACTTTTACTATTCAAACTTTGTTAACTATAAACTAGGTTTTATTTCATATCTATTACATATCTGTTCTTTGGCCTATTTACTCTACTGACAGTTTTCATTTGTCAGCGGAGTCATGCTACAATTAAAACCTAGATTTAACTTAGTATCATCTAATTCTAATAAAAAGAAAACTAATTAAGTATACTATTAGTATACAACTAGTATACTATTGGTAAATATATACATATATTCTAACAATTATAAAATAGAATTATAAATCTAATCTATCAACACAATATTAAATCTAAGATAAAAACCAGTGAAGACCTTTCAAGGTATGCTTAAACAAATTTAGTCTAAATACCAATTCAATTCTATTAAAATAAACATTATCATAATAAAGCAAACAAAGCAAGTATCGAGACCATTCATTGGTCTATGATCTAGTTCCTTTTTCCAAATCCATTTTCACAGCACTATAATATTACAAAGTTTCATAATGAAAAATCGTATGCCATAAATCAAATAGTCTCATCTAAATATCACTCACAGCCATCATATAAACACAGTAACCAAAGTAGCATTACAATAAGTTTAAAACCCTTATATACACATAGGTCGTAGTATCGACCTTGGTGGGCATCCAAGCCAAATTGCATGCCATTAATACAAACCATGACAGTAATACATATGCAATAATCTTTCAAAATAAACCAAGCCCTCATTACCATATTAAAATAAGAACCATGTAAGTGCAACGAGGTTGTAGGATCAAATCCTATGGACCCTCTATTTTCCCATTTCGCAATCATTACATTAATAAACTCTCATGAAATTACACAACCCAAGATCGAATCCTGAAGGGTCTTTATTCTTTTACAAAGCCACGGTGGATCATCTACACACACGCTGTAAGACAAACATAAAATTATTACAAAGAACCAGGCTATACACAGTTCGTATGCGAGTTGTGTTTTAACTAATCTTTTAACACGGAGGTTTTGAGACCTTACAAATCAAATACGTTGAGTTACATGGCCACAGCCATCACAATTAAACACACAGTCAATGAAGATAAACCCCTAACTATCTAAACCCTGTCAATACGAAATCTACAGCAAAAATAGCCATCCAGGGTTTACACCCACGACTTATTACATTTCCACATTATACATTAAAAACCAACTGTAAGTCTAAAACCCCTTCGTTATCACAGCCATGATGGAGAGTACCAACGCCATGTAAGGCATGGCCCCAAATCCATCTCGCTGACAGGGTATTCATCATTCTAACTATTAAAAATAAATAAAGGCAAATACTATGTAAATAATAACCAGGATCGAAACGCAGCATTATAATAAACGCAACACTTATAACAATGGAAATAAATATACACAGATCATCCACGAAGGAAGAGGCCACATCAAACCCATGTTTTATAAACAATAACGCAGCATAAATTTATATACACGGTCTAGTTAATAACCATTTCAATCGTAAACACGGTATGTATTCACAACTTAGCGTTTTATTGCATTAACATAATTTACACAGTCAAACTGCTCACGGCCTTGCACCATTGCAAGCAATGGTGCTGCCATGGCCTGTTACATCTTTAAAAGAGTAACCAAAATTACACAAAGCATGCCAAGACATCCAAGTTTCGCCTCACGGCTAAACATCTTTAATATTTACAAAAACCCAAGTCTTTTCATACTCAGAGCTTAAGGCCAACGAAACCCCATAACTTAAACCCCAACTACAACAAGATACAACCCAGTCTTAAATACAAGATGTGGTGAGAAAATATTTTGTTAGCAGGCTTACCAGAATGGTAATGCTAGCCCATGGCTCACAGTCACACATACATCTCCCCGCCACCCTGTCACCTGCAACCACATAACATTCGATGGATAAGAAGTATGACACCCAAAGTAAGCAAAAAAACAAACAACAATGATGTGAAAATAATGAAGCCATACCTTCGTTGCCCTATAATTCACCTTCACCCACTACGTAGAGATGAGACCAAACAACCAGCAAACAAAGCAAAATGACCAAGTCCATCATGAGCCAAGCCCTAAGCTTGGGCTACCACAAAATCCAAGGCGCATTAATGGCGCCAGCCTGTAAACCATTATCAAACTTCCAAAACCCACTCTTTTATAGTTTAGAATTGACCCATTATCGATTGTATCCATTTTATGCAAGAGCGTTAAAACCCCAATGTGTAACGTTTAAACCATAGTATATATTCGCCACCCCAAATTATAATGCAGGGTATAAGTATTATGTGTATTGCATAATATAGGATTTAAGCCTTTAACCCTTACTTATCAATTCCTTTAGGTCCTAAGTATAAGATCATGGCATAATCCTTATTCCATGGTAGGTTGTTTTTATAAAGTCGAGCATTGGTCTTTAACCAATGTTTGTAAACCTGCCAGAAGTGATAAAAGACATGTTAATACTTTTAATAAAATAAACCTGAAATACAAGTAGGTTAAAATATGAATAGTTGATTAGTAACATATAAAGAATAATAAGCGTCACTTAGACAATCAGTCTAGGTCTTATAAAGAATAAGCAGTGTAATTACCTTACCACTAAACCAAGTCGGTAAGGAGAAATAATAACAATTGGTAGGTGTCACTAGCTACAAGCATAAGTACACATGCACGTAAACAAGTTAAGAGTGCCTTAGTTCAAACCGAACTAAGTAAGCCCACTAGACAAGTAGAAACTTTACCTCTCACACAATTACATGGGAGAACTAGTCCCGCCACTCCGCCCACTTTGGTTCCAAGAACAAAGTTAAGTTAGAACATGTAAATAATAAGTAAACACATGTTGATAGTAAAGAAGTACATAATAAAGTAACTACACATGCACAACAATGCATAACCATAAGAATAATGCAGTAATCAGCATTATGACATCTAAAGTAAAGCACAGTAATAATCATAACTGAAAGTAAGATGATAGATCGTAAGAACAGCTTATGACCAAACAATGGTACATTCATTGTACGTTATGTTCCGCAAGTTCAATAATGTCCAGCATATGTATTTTTTACTAGTGAAGTATCTCCAGCATAGTGAAGTATCTCTTTTTCTTTTACCACTTAGAAAATATCCACAAATAATGATCCACCCTACCGACCAACTGAAAGCATGCTAGACCTAGGAAATCTATAGATTTCCTAGCCTCTGAGCTTTCATACCAATAATCACGTAGCAGCAACAATAAATCCTCCGTTATTCGTCCTTCCTCCTCTCCACACACGTTCCACTTCCCAATTTCTAAATAGAAAAATAAACCCCCGCCCCCTTCTCCTTCCTTCACTCCTTTCTATATAGTTTCATTTCCCCCAGAATACTTCCAGCTCACTCCACCGCCTCCCATCAACTCCCACCCATTCCCCCAAGACATTTATTTCCATCCAAATAATAATATATGTTACATGTACTTAGTTTCTCGAATAGTTCAACGAAATAAATGCTATTTAATTTAGTTAGGTGAGTTGGTTGCATATTATTAGTATTTATTTTACCCACTCATTGTTTTAGTTTTTTTTTAATGTTAGGATAAATAACAATTTAATAGTTACTAGGGTTGACTTTTAAGTCGGTAGTGGTGAGTACTTTAATGTTTTACCCATCCCTATTATTTGTCTTACATGTCCATAACTTAATAACATTATTGCTTAAATTATTTCTGATCTTATTTCTTAATTATCTCTTTTAATCATTTTTATTTTGTTTTTATTTTCATTTGATTAATACTTTAATAGTTTTCCTCAATCATCTTTATAATGATTGAGTTTCTCCCCTATACTCTTAGGGTAAGCCTAGAATTCAATCATCACTAGTATTAATTAAAAAATGATAAAATAGTAACTATAATAATAAATATTAATAAATTGTGTTAGATAAATAATCATAATAATTATTGATTTATCTAACTATTTACCCCAGTGCTAGGTAACATCCTAGCATTTGTAAACAAGCACTCGTAAGTGTTTTAAACAATCATGAAAATGATTTAAACAATACATATTCTACTACACATATGGAACAATATTTTAGGTTTTAATTATGATAATTCCCTTAGGGTTATTCTAATTAAATATCCTTAAGAAATTGCCTATTACAATGTTCACATATACTTAACAACTTAAAGGCTTGTTAACATCTCTAGTATTCATATATTTATTCTAGTGTACATGTGCAAAGTGTGCATGTGTGGCCGGTGTATGCACATGTCAAATATGTACTATAAACAAACCCCATCCCACCTATGTATATCGTCTAACTAATAATAGTGTTCTCGCCCCCATGCAGAGAAATCATATATATACAATACAATTACTTTATCATTCTCATTTATTTAATAATTAAGCTTTTAAGATTCCATATCATTATCTTTATGTTTACGTTATTTTCATCAATCAAGTACAATGAGGGTACCTACTACCACTATCTAAGATCCAGGAATACCCAATTATCAACAATACTAACTAACATATACTCCCATCCTAACCTACGTCCACATCCTCCCTATCCTTCCTCTGCTAGCACAAAATTGGATGTCGACGCCACCGACCTGACCACATAAGAACCTGAGAGCGATAGCATCAGCTAAATAGAGGACCTAACCTCTCCTAGTAGGCGTCCGACTATCATCATCGTAACAAAATCTGGAACGTGTCTCAGCACATCCCTCCCATGACCTCGGGTATAATAGAAACATAGGGTGGGAAACACATCCATCCCTCTCAACATATTGGGTCTGCACCCTTATCAACTCATACTCTACTGCTCTCGAGATTATTGGTCTGTGTCATCGTATCATCACTTTTGGTTGCTAAGGTTTACGGTACATCAAGTTCTCATTCCACTTATCATATCAAGTTCCTATGTCCTATTGGTTAGTACTTCGCAAAATACACATTTATAGACAACATTTCCACTTGATCATAAGTTGATTCACATAATTATCACCCTTTCTTTTCCATGTAATAACATTAGTTCGTCATAGGCAAACATGACATATAATACTTCAATCAATCTCATAACAAGAGCGCATCCATGTACCACATCATATATTCACATCTCAATAATGAAACCATATACGTAAACTAAAATAGTAAACAAATTATTTTTATGGTAATCACGACATGGTAACCACATACATATAACAATAACATGAGCATGATGACATCATAAACATAGCAACATCATAATATTAGTGACATCATAAAACATGGTAATATCATAATATTAGTGGCATCATGAAACATAGTAACATCATAATAATAGTGACATCATATACTCAGGTCCATCATGTCATAATAAAGTTTACTCAGTCGAGCCATGTTCAACAGATAATAAGCAAATAAAGTGCAGTGTGTCTAACTAATAATATGCCTACAAAATATGGGGCATTACAAAAATTGTGTTGGTTCCATCCTCTCTATTGATTATAGGGAAGAAATTACAAGTATTTTGTATGGTTGACAACACAGTCCAAAGTTAAATTCACTAGTGGTTTGGTTGAAGCACCAAGCCTTAGCATTAATGGAGTGGTTGAATGCCATTGTCAACCAAAATGTAATAGCCATAATACAATGTATTACACTATTCCATGTCATATATTATGTTTAAAAACATTGTGCATATTCCAAAGTGTTTAAACAAAAAATAATATTTATATCGATGATGTGTCTATCTTGGATTTTGAATCACTACGGTTTAATTTCTATGAATAGATTAATGATACTTATAGACCTAATAGCACCCCATTGGAAAAAATTAATAATTTTTTTATAAAAAGGTAACAACAATTCAACAAATTCTACCTTGGATATTAAGATAATAGTTAGACTAGCATTGCACTATATCTATTTGAGAGAATAAATCAAACACAAGTTTTATATTAAGTGTGTTTTCCATAAATCATGTGAATTGTATTAATTTCCTTAATATGCTCAGTATGGATTATGGATGGTCCATACTATAGTCTACTTTTACAATGGAAAAATGTTTCATTAATATGCCTAGTTTGGATTATGGATGGTGCATACTATGGTGTACTTTTATAATAAATAAATAATAACCATGGAAAAAAATTCCTATATGATTCAAATAAATCATAATTCTTTTATAAAGAGGGAATGATAATTTATTAATCTCTATTAAGGATATAAGTATAATAGTTATAGACATTATTCTAGTTTCTTGGGGAATATTAATGTTTGAGAAGTTTCATAATAGTTTTGTTTCCATAAATAATATATTTATTTTTTGAAAAAAAATGTTTTGTAAAATGCAGTAACATTTAAGATATTACCAATTTTGAGGCTTGAATATAAGAATTGATGAATCCAAGGGACACGTCAATAACTCAACATGTAAAGAAATGAAAGGTAGTTTTATTGTTTGTGCCAACATCGAAACATGCATGAACTTCTACATTTTGAATTGAATACCTCTTTGATCTTTCTCCTATAACACAAAGTTGGCTAGCTAATAATACTTGAGCAATCAAGAAACCAGGACTGATATGAACCCAATACATGATTTGGAGGTATAAATCCATCCCACAATTCGAAGGTTATTCCTCCGCAACATTTAGCGTTGATATGAATCCATCCCATGATTTGGAGGTATGAATTTATCCCAAGATTTGGAGGTTAT
Organism: Pseudotsuga menziesii; assembly: GCA_001517045.1. Classification (NCBI taxonomy): domain Eukaryota; kingdom Viridiplantae; phylum Streptophyta; class Pinopsida; order Pinales; family Pinaceae; genus Pseudotsuga; species Pseudotsuga menziesii. The sequence continues at coordinate 333,823 of LPNX010412826.1, read as the reverse complement.
TCCATAGTAAAAAATAGGATTGATATGAATTGATCTCATGATTTGGAGGTATGAATTGAGCTCATGATTTGGAGGTATGAATCCATCCCATGATTTGGAGGTTATTCCTCGACCCACCCAAATAAAATAACCCCCAATATGTATATTAGAATGTCAATATAAAATCCACCCCTTGACCTTTTAATATGAGGCAATATATTTTTGAGGTTTTTAGGAGTAGTCAAGCCCCTAATATGAATGTACATGATATGATATTTCCTATCTAGTGAAACCCCCATGAAAATAAGTTACGTAGATAGAAATGTCATCGGTTATACCAATTACATAAACTTCCCATAAACAAATCAAGATTTGTGTTGACTAATTAGTTGTCAATATTAACAATCTCCACCTTGACAATGATATTTTCTGATACTTTTCCCATGATTGTTCATTACTTATTTTTTAAGCGAAGAAAAGCCACACACCATCGTAGCTTCTCTAACAACACTAGTTTTGTAAGAATGTCTACACAATTTTCTTTAGTATGAACCTTTTTCCTATCTACTTCACCTTAACCAATGACTTGTCTTACAAAATGGTACTTTATATCAATATGTTTAGTCTTACTATGGTGAGTTGGATTTGTATCCAAATGTATAGCAATTTCACTGTCATAGAAAACAGGCACACTGTTCTTCTTCCTCCTAATTTCTCTAGGAAGGCCTTTTATCCAAATTGCCTCTTTGCAAGCATGTGAGACATCGATGTATTATGCCTCTGTATTGGACAAAGCAATTGTTTCCTGAAGCTTCAACATACAACTTAGAGCTCCACATGCAAGATAAAAGACATAACATGAAGTATATTTGCTCTTGTCCACATCAACTGCAAAATATAAATCAACATAACTACATAAAGAACCACTGTTATTTCTAAAAGTAATGCAATAGTCACTTGTGCCTCTAAGGTACCGAAGCACCCATTTCACTGCAAATGTCCAATGTTATTTTCCTGGATTTTCCATGTATCTACCGACAATACCTATTGCATGTGAAATATCAAGTCTAGTAATTACCATTACATACATCAAACTTCCTACTGCATTTGCATATGGAATCTGAGACATGCACTCATTTTCCACCTCGATACTAGGAAATAAACCTAAAGAAAGCTTAAAATGTGAAGCCAAAGGTACATTCATGGGTTTTGCATTATTCATCTTGAATCTTACAAGTATTCTTTCAACATACTTTTCCTGTGAAAAACAAAGCTTACCATTTCTTATGTCTCTATGTATTTCAATGCCCAATATTTGTTTTGCAGATCCAAGATCCTTCATATCAAAAGTCCTAGCCATCCGAGCCTTCAACTTGTTAATCTTGTCCATTATTTTACTCACAATAATCATATCATCAACATATAATGATAAGATAATGAATATTTGATTCAACCTTTTGAAATATAAACAATGATCATATTCACTTCTAGTATAATTCTAGCTTGCCATGAAAGAATAAAACTTCTTGTACAATTGCATGGGTGATTGTTTCAGGACATATAATGATTTCCTAATCTTGCAAACTAATCCTTTTCTACAATGCTACACAGAACCCTCTGGTTGTTCCATAAAAATATCCTCGTCTAAATATCCATGCAAAAATGTTGTTTTAACATCTAATTGCTCGAACTCCAAGTCAAGAAAAACAACTAGTGCTAACACAATACGAATAGATACAATTTTAACAACTGGCGAAAAAACCTCATGATAGTCAATACCTTCCATCTTAGAATACCCTTTTGCAACCAATATGGCTTTGTATCTTTCAATCTGACCATCAAAGCCATTCTTCAGTTTGAAAACCCATTTACACCCAACGACCTCTCTACCTTCAGGAAGTTCAACCAATTTCTAGGTTTTGTTTTTCTGCAGGGAATCCATTTCTTCCTTCATTTCCATCTCCCATTTAGTATTTTCAGTGCAATTAATGACTTCTTTATAGCAGGATGGTTCTCCATTATTAGTGAACAAGGCAACAAAAGAAACAAAATATTTATACCTCTTAGGCAGATTTTTCTCCCATGTAGATCATCTTGGTGTAGATTGTGGATTTTCAACACTTTCCTGAACCTCTTAATCATCTTCTATGACTTCACTTTCACCATAAACTTCTTGCTTCTTTAAGTCATGTGAATATTGGATCTCTAAATGAACTAGTTTTGATAGTACTTGTTCAGGTTCCTCAAAAACTTGTACATTTTCTAATTTAGTTAAAGAATATTCATCAAAAATTACATATCCGCTAATGAAAATTTTGTGGGTGGTAGGATCCCACAACCTATATCCTTTTGTCAAATCATCATAACCAACAAAAACACATTTCTTTGACCTAGGGTCTAACTTAGAACGTTGAGTTTTAGCAATAAGTGCATAAGCTTCACAACCAAATATTTTCAAATTCAAATAATCACAGGGATGCCCAGTCCATACCTCTTCTAAAATTTTACAATTAATTTCCATTCATGATGATCGATTTATTAGATAACCAGTGATGGAAACTGCTTATGCCCATAACTCTTGCCCCATATTAGCACTGTTGAGCATGCTTCTTTCTCTTTCTAGAAGAGTCCTAATTCATGTGCTCTACAACGCCATTCTACTGAGGAGTGTATACATTTGTTTTATGTCTTACAATCTCTTCGAATTTGCAATATTTATTAAATTCTAAAGAAGTAAACTCACCTCCATTACCCGTCCTTAAACATTTGAATGTATTTCTAGTTCTTTTTTCCAGCATAACTCTAAATTGTTTAAACGTTTTAAACACATAAGCTTTCCTTTTTAACACATAGACCCACACTTTTCTTGAGAAATCATATATAAGCAATACAAAATATGTTTCTCCCCCATAGGAAATAGTAGGGGATGGACCCCACACATCAAAATGAATGTAATCGAGAACACCTTTACTAACATAACTAGATGCTTTGAATTTTTGTCTACATTGTCTTCCAAATATACAATGTTTTCAAAACATCAAACTCAAAGATTTCGTTGGAAGTAAAATTCAATTTATTAATACTTGTATTCCTTTCTCACTCATATGACCAAGCCACTGATGCCATAAATGAGTGGAATCTGTCACCTCTTCAGATACAAATACCACTTCATTAACTTGAGTTCTTTCGATCAATTTGTAGGTTACATGTATTCAACGCCTTCATGACAACTAAATTACCCTTGGATACTTTTAATACACCATTTAGACCTGTAAACTTATGGCCAATCGAATCTAGCATTCCTAAAGAAATTATTTTTTTCTACAATTCGGGTACATGTCTAACATTTGTTAGTGTTCTTATAATCCCATCCAACATTTTAATTTGTATACTTCCAACCCCAACAATTTTACATGAAATATTATTTCCCAAAAGAACTATACCATAATTAACTATTTGATAGGAAGTAAATCAATCTCTATGAGGGAAAATATGGTGCAAAGCACCAGAATCCAAAAACCATTCATCATTGTAACCAGAAACACTAGATATAGACAAAACCTCATCAATCATACATGCATCAAATTCGACTTGATTTGCCTCCATCTTGAAATCTTCTTTCTTGGATTCCTGTTGTTGTTTTCAACATTTCTTTTTGAGATGACCATTCTTGTTACAATACCAACATTTTAATTTGCTCTTCTTGCCTTTTGATTTTGGCCTGAATGCACCTCTTGACTTTTCTCCTCTTTCTCTGGATCGACCTCTAACAATCAATTCTTTCAGTGTAGAGGCTTCGATCTTAGACTTTCTTCTCAATTCCTCGAAAAACAAATCTTTAACCATATTATCAAAATGTAGAGAGTCATTTGAACTAAGGCTAATGGAAGATACTGCATTATTCTAATATTCAATTAAAGTACACAACAGGTTAACAATCTTATCTTCTTTTTCAATCTTAACATCCATACTACTCAACTGGAAAATAAGAGTATTAAACACATTTAAATGGACTGCAATTTTAATACCTTCTTTCATTTTCATGTCGTATAGTTGTCTCTTCAAGTAGATCCTATTTGTCAAAGATTTCATCATCTACAGACTTTCTAACTTGCTCCATATGCATACTGCTGACTTTTCTTCAACAATATTAAACAATACATCATGTGCAAGACATAACCGAATTGTGCTAAGTGCTCTAGCATCTAATTCCTCCCACTCATCATATTTTATAGTTATGGGTTTCTTTCTCTTACCATTTAAGGCTTTTTGCAACCCTTGTTGTCATAAAAGATCCCCCATATTTAGTTTCCACAATTCAAAGTTATTTTTACCACTAAACTTCTTAATTTCAAATTTAGTACTAGCCATTTTGTGATCAATTTTAACACAGACTCACCAAGTTATTACTTCTAACACTTCACTTCTCTTTTACTATGATAGTCGAATTCTCTTTCATGAAGGGCTCAGTCCTTCAATCTTTACCCTTCTATGCAGGTGACCGACACAACGTGATTCTGCACAAGTTTCAATATTCTATGCAAGCATCATTTTTGTAGGTCGTATTCATGGTGTGCAATGCTCATTTCTATAGGTTGCAGTCACAGTGTTCCTGTCTGCATATCGCAATCATCCACTATGGAGCAGCGGCGCTAATTGTCTTGACTCCACTCTCTTTTATGAACAACCAGATGGTCCATCAAATCAAGCTCTCCTTTCCCTAACAGCATGGGCTCTCTTCTCCCTGGAAAACGTCTCCTCTTTACAGACGGGCTCCTCTTCACATGCTACGTCTCCTCTCTACAAACGAGCTCCTCTTCACACGCTCTCTTCTCCTTGACAGCGACGAGCCTCTTCACAGGCTCTCTTCCTGGTTCTCTTCTCCTTGACAGTGACGGGCCTCTTCACAGGCTCTCTTCTCCCTGATGGCTCTCTTCTCAGTGACATGCCTCTTCACTGATTCTCTTCTCCCTGAAAAAACGGTGCAAGCTCCTCCCTCGCTCTGATACCACTTATTAAACTAAGATTAAAAAAAGAGAGAGATAACAAAAAAATATGTTATACAAAATTTAGTGTAGTAAAACCCCATAAGGAGAAGCATCCACTTAGGAAAAGTATCGACGTCTTATTTATCAACCATACGAAGATTACATGATAAGCCTTACTACTTCTTTCTTACTACCGCCACCGATTCGTATCCGAACCACACAATATATACTTCATAACTAAATTACATAGAAAAAACTACCACCAATTATACTAGTTACATAAACTTCCTATAAACAAATCAAAATTTGTGTTGATAGTTATCAACACCCCTATATTAACACACATGCATGATGTTCATTGTACATCTTCAAAATAAACTCAATACATATACAAAATAATTATGAATCTCAACATTCTCAATATCGTGTTTTATAAAGATTTAAAGGAGAAACACAAACTCATCTCCATCTAAACATATGAAAACGATAAGGTTGAGAGAAAAGTTTAATGAGAAATGTAGACATAATACCAAGTTCACATGAGAATAAAACATGTGAAATGTGTTAATTTCATCTTTACATAAAAGAGATTATTTGGACAATTATATATTCATTTATGTCATTAATTTATTCCCGTTCATCCATGTAATATTACATATTTTGTATTAATAATTGAAATTTATTGTAACTTCTTTTATTATCAATATATATTAATATTTAATAATTAAATTTTGTTATAATATTAATTAATGTAATTTATTATTTATGATTATTGATGATGTAAATTTGTATGAATTTATTTTTTTTAATACAAAAACGTTACGTTATGAGGAAAATAACCATTACAATTCTCACTAAAAACAAAACCTAAAGTGACCATGAAGTAACTCATGTTTGTTGCTATTTCTTGCCTTAAAATATGAGTAGTGGTTACAATAGGAAATTAACTATTAAAATTCTCACTAAAAACAACATTTGATCTCAGCCTTGAAAGTGACAATGAAGGAGACTTATGATTCTTAGGTGATTTTTTTTTAATGCCTAACATCTTGGGTTTGGGATGAAAAGGTAGCACATAGATTTGTTAGAAATTTGTGATTAAACTTAGGTTAGTTTTTGGGTTGAATTGTTTTTAGATATTAAGTTTTTGGGATGTATTATTTATTGAAAATCAAATTTAAAAGTTTATAAATTGAAATAAATTGTGGTAATATGATGGCTTCAAATTTATGATTATCTACACCTAAGTAATTATAGTGATGAAAATTTGTGAATGTTTAGATGAGATTTTGAATAGAATTGTTAAATATATTAAATATGTAAAAATATATTATTTGCTAAATAAAAATTTGTGATTACTTAAATTAAATTTTAATTTAAAACATTCAAAATATTAAGATATCTAAATTTATATTAATTCTTTTATTAAATTATTCTAAATATTAAAATATGAAAATATATTATTATTATTAAATTTATAATATTAAATAATATTTTTTAATTAAAAACATTATAAATATTATAAAAAAAGTATGTGCTCTATAATATGAACAATTGTGTGCTTCATAATTGTAAATATATAGTATAAACAATTGTATGCTTTTTATGAGTGATATGCTTTATATGAATGATATGATTTATATTTTTAATGAAAAAATATATTTTTTACATATTTATATAGTATAATTAAATAAATAAAAATATGTAAATTAAATAAATAGTAATGAATATTAAATATAATTAATAATAAATGTTATAAGGTATTAATTATAATTTTGTTATGTTATTTATAATAAAGTTTATGATATGCTAAATTATTCTAGATTCAAATTCTAGGTTTTATCAAGCACTTTGAGGGATCAAATCTATTGATTTAGGATTGGATGTGGTTTTAAAGTCATGGTTATAACACATGCTCAACAACAACCTACGAAAGGGCCAATCACGATAAATGGCACACCAACCTAATAGTTTATTACATACAAGGGCTACCAAGGAGCATATATATATATATATATATATATATATATATATATATAACTTATTTTTAATATATTATTTTTTATTTAAATATAATAATCTAAATAATTAATTATTTCTTTATGAAAAATCAATTTAGTTAGTTTTGTCTAATTGTTCTAAAATTTTAGATTATCGTAAGTTTTAAAATTATTGCATACAAATTATTTATTTTAATTTTTTTCCAAGAAAATGAAAATAAATCTTAATTTTTTAAGGAACAAAATACACATTCCCATCAATATAAAAACACCCAAGTTTAAAAAATAATAATATAAAGAGTACATACATAAACTATATATTACATATTTTAGAATTATGAAAATTGACACACTTACTAGAAGTATGAAAACATATCGTCAAATCTAGACTCAAAGACCTAGCCATCTAGATACTCCTCAATAATTAACTCACTAACACATAAGAAGCCATGTCTTGGTAGTGGATCAAACTTGATGTATTTAAATCTTAATACTTGTTTGAAATTAATTAAATTGTTTTACCAAAGGAGGTAAGATATTGTTTTGAATTTAGAGTTGTCCATTCACCAAACACACGTAATTGATCCAAACCTTTGTCAAGAGCTATTTTCATAAGAATTTTGAGAAAAATACGTTATCCAGAGTTATTAGCACCCCTACCAAGATTAGCTATGAATTCAAAATAGTGAAAATTTGAAAAATAAAGAAGGCCATTCAGACTCCTTATGCCCTCTGAGCCCTCTTAAGCCCCATCAAAAAAATTCTAGGATTTTGTTTTGTCAATTAAGACTTCACTCATATGAATATGTCTCACAGTTTTCTATGGAGGATGGAAAATTTGAAAAGAAACAATGTATTGTGCTCATGTATGAAAAGTAAGTATTGCTCTGCCCCCAAATACAAGTTAAATTATTGCCATCCATATACCCCATAAACTAGGAAGGCGATAACCCTAAGACTTTTGAACTCCTTTCTACTATAGACAACCCTTAGATAGTTTTCTATACATGATGCATTCCATAAATATATTTTCCCCATCCAACCCTCCATGTATGTCTAGATATGCTTAGATAAAGGGAAATCAATAAAAATATGAATACAGTTATCTACTTCTTTTCCATAGAGTAGACAAATACTTGGATCATCCTTGTTCCTTTTTTTGGAACATTTTCAATGTGAATACTTTGTTGTGCATAACTAGCCACATAAAAAAAATGTTTGTAATAAATATTTAATCTTCCATAGATTATACCTCCACTATTTTTTTATATGTCATCCCCTTGAAACGCATTATAATCAGGTTTTAGTGAGTAGCTACTGCTTCCCTTATTTTTTTTTACCTAAATCAATTCATCTTCATCATCCACGAGCCTCATATGTGCTTGGAATTCTAGAATTTAAATATTTGCCAAGTGTGTAATTCCACAACTATCCTCAAATCTTGTTAAGTTATCCACCCCTTACGCAAAATAGTAGTAGTAAAGGGATCCTTGATGCATAAACATCTGTGGCTTAACCAACTATCCCAGACATTTCAAATTTTTTTAGTAGTTAGCATTTTTTCATGATATTTTTCTTATATTTTATAGAAGATGACACAATCATTGTTATAGATCCAAGAATCAATTTCATAAGAAAGTCTTGAAGCATGTCATCAACCTACAAAGCCAAGAATAAATTTATCTATGTCCTTGGCATTTGCAAACTCATAGATTGAGCTACTAAGAGAACTTGTGTGGACATGGAGTTGGTGGTGATCCCTTCTTAGTTTGAATAGGGGTATTTTTTAAGTGAAAAAACATCCAAGGTTATGCTATAATTATTTGTAGTAGAGTCGAAATAGATTTACAATCACCTAAAAAAAATTGCAAAAGTCAACCATTAAAATAAAAAATAATGTAATATAATATAACTTAAACTGAGGAATCACACATAAGTGAAAATGAAATGAATGACTACCCTAATTCCAAAGGATGGGAGCAATAACACTTGGAAGGAAATGAAACAATTCATTAATCGTCCTGTTGTGTGGCAAGTGAAACGGTAAAACCATTCAAATTCTAGTTTATGTGTATACATTTATCTACTAATGAATCAGCAATACACATTTGGCCTCTAAGGGAAAAGCTCTAGTTTGTGGTTGTGGCGGTGGATAGAGACATTGTGCAAAAAAAAGTTGTTTTTCTTGGTAAATTGTAGCCATGTGAAGATTGCTTTTAGTGGTGTTGATCTTGTATAAACTAGAGATAGTAGAAGTCTCTCTTAAAGATATTGTATTGGAGGTACAATATCTTGGTCGATTTCATTAATAAAACTTGCAAAGTTATGTTTTGGTTCATTTTTTTTTATAATTAATTGTGTTTGAGGGTGGGCATAGAAAGTCGAATCCTTTTTTTTATGCCAACATAGATCTCATAAACACATCTTTGTATAGTTTTACATAACACAAGTGCACTTCGTAGGTTAGGCTTGTTAAACCCCCCATCATGTGATCGAACCTCATGAAATATCAAACGCATATGCGTTTAAAACACATATGTTTTTAGAAACACAAATGTGTTTAAAAATGCATGTATGCATTTTATTTTACATAAAAAGAGCTAAAAGCCCCCCGTACTTGTGGCTTACACTCATTCAACGGATTGTACAACTATTTGGAAAAAGAATGGGTTTGTTATATGAAGAGAAACACTTGACCTCAACCCATTCAATCATTTTGTGTTCAAATTATGGGTCCCTAAACCAAATAAACACATCATAATATGACAACAAAGTAATAAAATTGTTTTTGAAACAAATTTAACTATTAAATTTTAATATATAAGAAATTATGTGAAGTTCGATGGACTTACATATTGGAGAAATCCATCTATAAGAAACTCTAGAGAAGGATCATAACAGATGCTACCACGGGGTGTGAAAGTATGTGGGAGCAAAGGATGATATGTAGCCATTTCTTGTATCATTTCGGTTGACCTCTCTCTACCATTATGAGGTGACTCCTCCATGGCTTGGTGACCACTAGATGATTGATCTATACCATGATATCCACTAAGTGAATCCTACCTACCATGAGAAGAATATGACGAATCACCCCACATTTCCCACATCCTTGGATCTCAACAAATGTTCCATGGTGAACCAATGTCCAAGAAAACTATAATAATTCCCTTTCAGTGTTGTCAAACAAGCAAGGTGTGAGAGGGTATAAAATTGGGAAGGGGGAGGGGCATTTTGAGGGTGAGGAGGGTAATGTACTCTATTTGGATCATCCTCGCATTATATATATCCTAAGGACTCCAACTTCCTACCCTTGGAACTCTAGAATATCAAAATATTTGACGTGTTTATTTAGGATCAACTCAACATACAATTTTCTAAGGAAATACAATGCCATATCTTAATTTCCATGTTGGTCTTCATCAATACAATGTAGCAAAGATCTATCCAATTCTATTTTATACTTGATTCTATGCACCAATCAATGGCTATATGTGATTTACTAGATGAAGGAACCAAGTTGGTGTTAGGATCTTCAAAGAGAGAAAACGTCACATTTTTTTATAATTTTTAATTTTTTGACATCTTGATAACTAAGTCCAATTACGTAAAATTACCTTTCGGTGTCCTTATAAAATGTGATTTTGTATAGTTCTCATTTAGCAATAGTAATGGTGTCAATAATGGTGTAAAGTATTTTTGCCAAAAGAGCGACGTATTTGATCTCTCACTCTAAACTCTAAACATGGAACTTAAGCATCCTAAATATGCCAATTAATTATTCCAGTGTCTCAACATTATGATTTTTCCCCTCTATGTTTTCCATATATTTATTCTTCTTAGTACGGGTAGTTTATATAATGTTTTACCCACTTTTATGATGTATCATATTTCATTTAGAAAATTAATCAAAGCTTTTCATAATATTTTTTTATTTGTCAAAAGATGTTTTTTATTGGATAAATCCATCTATAAGAAACTATGGAGAAGGATCATAACAGATGCTACCACGGGGTGTGAAAGTATGTGGGAGAAAAGGATGATATGTAACCATTTCTTGTATCATTTTCGTTGACCTCTCTCTACCATTACAAGGTGACTCCTCCATGGCATGGTGACCACTAGATGATTGATCTATACCATGATATCCACTAAGTGAAATCTACCTACCATGAGAAGAATATGATAACTCACCCTACATGTGCCCACATCCTTGGATCTCAACAAATGTTCCATGGTGAACCAATGTCCAAGAAAACTGTAATAATTCCCTTTTAGTGTCGTCGAACAAGCAAGGTGTGGGAGGATATAAAATGGGGAAGGGGAAGCGGGAGGGGCATTTTGAGGGTGAGGAGGGTAATGTACTCGATTTGGATCATCCCTAGCATTATAGCTATCCTAGGGAATCCAACTTCCTACCCCTTGGAAAAATTCTAGAATATCAAAATATTTGACGTGTCTATTTAGGATGAACTCAACATACAATTTTCTAAGCAAGTACAATGCGATGTCTCAATTTCCATGTGGGTCTTCATCAATACAATGTAGCATGAATCTATCGAATTATATTTTATTCTTGATTCTATGCACCAATCAATGTTTATATGTATTTACTAGATGGAGGAACCAAGTTGGTGTTAGGATCTTCAAAAGGGAAAACGTCGCATCTTTTATAATTTTTAATTTTTTGACATCTTGATAACTAAGTCCAATTGCCTAAAATTACATTTTGGTGTCCTTATAAAATGTGATGTTGTATAGTTCTCATTTAGCATTAGTAATGGTGTCAATAATGGTGTAAAGTATTTTCCCAAAAGAGAAACGTATTTGATCTCTCACTCTAAACATGGAACTTAAGCATCCTAAATATGCCAATTAATTATACCAGTGTCTCAACATTATGCTTTTTCCCCTCTATGTTTTCCATATATTTATTCTTCTTAGTGAGAGGAGTTTATATAATGTTTTACCCACTTTTATGATGTATTAGATTGCATTAAGAAAATTAATCAAAGCTTTTTATAATATTTTTTTATTTGTCAAAAGATGTTTTTTTATTGGCTGCAGTTGGCCACATGGTTTTGGAAATATCATTTTTTATTGAAAAGAAGGTATGTGGGCTAGGAAATCATTTATCCGGGTACTAGAAAATCAAGACAATTCCCAAGCAAAAAGGTGGGTAAACTAGTTGTTTTTATGGTTCAACTTGAGTTATCCAACCAAAAATTTTAACCGGTGGTGGGTGTAACATAGGTGAGATATCTAGAGATTTGAAAATTTCATTAAATACCAACCATATTCAAGAGTAAAACCTACAGTTAAATGATTTTTTAATGTCTATGTAGTTAATATCTAACCTTTTTCAAGAGAAAAACCTGGAATTAAATGTTTTTTTATGCCCACATAGTTAAGATGAGAGTGGCATAGTTATGATAACAATGGGAATAGATCTATGTGGGTGCATAAATTCGAGGAGGAATGAAATTGATTTATTGGCCATGCAATTTGGTGAGTAACTTCAAAATTATCAATGATAGAACTTAATAGGGTTTTTTCTCTTCTTCTTTTTTTCTCTAGATATGATGCATCCTTTGGAAAAATGGTAGTTGCATGAGCCAATTTCAACCAATATTAGCTTATAAAATTTTATGTTGGTGCTACATCTATCAAACACATAAAATTTAGTTCATATTGTTGCAATGGAGGTACTTCACAATAACCACCTCAATTCTAGTTTATTAGTTATTGGCCCTATCGAGTCTATTTCTAGTTTGTATGGACATTGAATGTCATGTTTTTATTTATTTCTAGAAAATGGCTATTAGCTAGTCGAAGTTGCAACTAAGTTAGAATAGATAGTTTCTTTATTTTTTGATTGCTATGTTCTGTTACGCACTATCTCATAGAGAAGCTTGAATTTTGTACTAGAATTTAATATCAATGTTATAAATATAATATAACTATCCACCTATTATAATTACCATAAACTTATTTATGCATCTTATCTATTATGGGTATATGCATTGTTTTCCAAAGAAAATCTATATTTTTTGTTCTAGTAAAGAACAAAAAAGTACATTCTAAAGGTGTTTAAGACACTATAATAGTGATGGAGAGAACTACAGTTCTCAATATTCCTAAGAAAATGTACATAGGAAGTCCTCATTTAATAGGCTCATCATCCTGCATATGCCCTGTAAAATAACACTTACATATACATGTAATAGAAGTTTTAATCCTTCCAAAAAGAAACTTTAAAACTAAAAGCATATCATCATAGAGTATCATTAAACTAAATCAAATATTTCATCTAGCAAAGAGCTCAGTTGTTGACAATGTCTTGCCCACCCAACATTTATTCAATGTTAACTTGCTCCACAAGGGAAAGTAGACCTTCCCTTAATAAATCATCTTCCAAGGAACTGCTCTCTCAAAATAGGTAAATAATTGAAAACTTTCATCAAAATTTCATTTTAAGTCCAAAAATATATTGGTGTACAAAAATTTAAGAGATTCCTAGATTTTTAAAAATGCACATGTATGCATCACAATGAAGTGAAATTGTTCTTTCCATTGATGTAAATTATTCAAAATGTCACCATTATGTTTGTTGGATTAATATTGAAAATACTCATATTTAGCTAAATCTATGCCATACTTGTAGTTATTAGTTGTATAAAACAAAAATATATTGTTTCAAAGTTAGACATAATAAAATACCCACCATATTCCATACACGTGGCCTTTTATGAAAGTAAGATTATAGTATTCTAGATATATATATGGTTGATAAAAACCTTTCTCATATTTCTAGGATTCAATGTATAGCATTGTATTAAACCTGCTAAATTGACAGTTTTAGTATTTTTACATTAAATTCTCCATCATAGAAAAGGGCACATAGTGGCTTCTTATTTGGGTATTTTTAACTGATTCCACTTGGAAATAATTTATTTATTCGTTTTAGATCATTATGATTCATTGTATTATCATTTTAAGTTTGAAAATATATTGGTGCATGCAAAAATTTCAAAGTTTCTTATATTTTTTAAAATGCATGCATATGCTTCATAATAAAGTGAATTTATTCTTTCCAATGATGTAAATAATTGAAAATATCACTTAGGTTTTCTAGATTAATATTTGAAATCTCTTATTTAGTTTAATCTATGTCATACTTGTAGTTATTAGATGTCATACGTGTTGTTATTAGTTGTATTACTTGTAGTATGCAATATAAAACAATCATATTTTTTTCAAAATTAGGCATAATAAAATGTGTACCACATTATACACCCATGACCTTTCATGAAAGAAAAATTAGGTATAATAAAATGTGTTCCATATTATACACCCATGACCTTTCATGAAAGCAAAATTAGTCATAATAAAATGTGTGCCATATTATACACCTATGACCTTTCATGAAAGAAAGGGTGCATTCTTGGAGGTATATGTATGGTTTACGAAAACATCAAGTTAATTGGAGTTTGACCAAATTAAGGTAAACAATAGATTTTTATCTGGATTATTATGGCAAGTAAGGTCCCGGTTTAGGATACCTTGGCTTATAAATTCTATTATGGGCCTAGCAGGTGTTCTCTTTGCGAGAAGGAACCATAATCCATTGATCATCTATTTATTTCCTGCCAATTTTCGTGTGATGTTTGGAGGCACCTATTTTCTATTGTTGGTTCAAGGTTTTGTTGGGTTGGCAACAATGTCATCAACTCTTGGATGCCATGGTCTCGTTTTAGTTCCTTCACAACCCTTCTTGTGTTTGCTGCCTGAGGTATCTAGCTCACTAGGAATAAGGTAATTTTTTAAGGTATTTTAATTCCAAAGCAGATTGTTGTGGGTCGTTGTTTTGGTATTTTTAAATATTTTCCACATGCGGCCTCCACCATTCTTGCTCGCTCCATTACTCCTCCTCGGGGGATGATTCTTTACCTTGAGCTTTCGTGTATGGAGCTTCATAAGGCAGGCCTTAGGCCGACAGTGTCGGTGGGATCGTCCACCTTACCAACTCACATTCTATTCAGTTTGTTGTCAGCCTTGGTGACGTGTTGAATAATAATGTTGAATTATCATCCTTTCTCATGCTCTTGAGACTCTCTCCTTCGCTTAGGGTGCAGCATCTTCATATCTTTGGTGACTCCAAACTGGTGATTGATTTCCTCAAGCTGAGAAAGCCTCTTTGGAATATATTTCTTCTCCCTTTCTATGAGGAAATCGACGGGATAATATCTCTTTTCTCTCGGTTAGTCTTTCAGCATACATTCAAGGAGAATAAATCCGAGGTAGACCTACTCTCTGAGAAAGGTATTCTTCTGTTAGCATGGACTATGGAAAAATGGGAGCTATCTGAGGGAACTTTGTTGCCCTTGGGATACTCTTATTTCTAGGTTCTTCCTCTATTTTGTCCTTGTGTTTTTAATGGGGTTTAGAAGACTTCCCTTCAAGTATTTTTTGTAGTTTCAGTTGATCACTGGCTATATAGCCAGAACACTTTCACACTTTTGATGTGGAATGTATGACCATGATGACCATGCACCATATGGTTTTATAATTAATATAAAGCTATGAATTTTTTCTTGGAAAAAAAAACATAAACAATAGCTACATAGAGCTTAGTCCATGATATTTAATTTAAAAATAAATAAATAAATAAAAATGATTGAAATGTGTAAAAGAAAAACCAATAAACTTTGATATCAAAATAAATGTTACATTAAAAGACATAGCATTCATCGATATTTCTAGTCAAACCAATGAAATGCTTGGTCCCTTTAAAAAATGCAAACCAATGAAGTGTTTGGACCCTTTAAAAGAATACAAAAACTAGTCCAAGCATTTGGATCAAAATTAGTCAAAATAGCTTTAGTGGGATTCTTGAAGATTGCATTTTATAAAAAAATGACTACCATAAGGGTGCACCCTGCTTAAGAAAATTAAAATACATTTTATATGGGTCATTTTGTCCAAACTTGGAGGTAACATGGAGTGCAATCTTGGAGCATGAGCACAACATTTGGTCTAATAAATGGCAATAATATAAATGTATGTGTTTTTAATCAGTAAGAAATGCGCCATGCTATTATTGATGAATATCCATTACTCAGTACCAAAACAATATATATCACAGATTTATTTTAATTTCTCATAATTCTATAGTTAGAATAGGTCTAATTTAGATTGTTCTGAATGCAAGCCTACATAGGCCTTATTTAGGCTATTCTGAATGCAAGCTTACATAGGCCTTATTTAGGCTATTTTCAATGCAAGATTATTGTATCCAATTGTTCGATGCTAGACAACCACATTTATAATGAAGATGACATTTTCAAAATTTATCAAATGCATAACACAATGAATTTCTCTAGGTTGAGCTTGAATTATAATGATTTTATTCAATGCATCTAACTTATGCAAAACCAAACAAAGTATGACAACATTAAAAGAGATCATTTTCAAAAGGATTCACGCATCTTATATTCTAAAATGATTAAGAAGTGTTACTTATTTTCATTAAAAGAAAAGGCACTTTCATGAAAGTTTAAAAGTGTTATTTATTTTCAGTGAATGCAAAGGAAGGTTCATCAACTCATTGAAATAAAAAGAGGTTATTGCATAGAATTTATTGAAATAAAAGAGGCTATTGCATAGAAGTCGAGTGGGGTGAACGGAGTTTAATAAGGGGAAAATATGATGGATGGAAATTAAAATTCAGTCCATATTTTGCAACAATCTAGGGTTGTTGATCGATTTATATTCAAAATTGCCAAAACTCTTGGAAAAGTTCCATCATGTGAAAAACTTGAACCATACTGAAATTGCGCCTGGAGAAATTATTTTCCAGTTTTTTACCATTCTTTGCATCGAAAAACGGTACTTTCAAGTGGTAAAGTTTCTTACAACTAAGGTAAACTAAACAATAAAGTAAACACGAGGTGATATGGCCAGACTAAACGATATGGTCAACACAAGGTGATGTGGCCAGAAGCTAGAGTAGCTCGGCTAGTTACAACGTGTGGTTATTAACCACAAGGTCGTAGGTTTGACCCCTCCCTTTAGAACAGGTAAAGAAAAGTGTTTTGCAAATTTTTTGTAATTGATGAAACCAATATTAATCCAAATACTTCAAAACTAATTTTCTCGTAAAAATAATTTTTTGAATAAAAGGAAACTTTGTATAAGGGTGTACTAGCAAACTGGAAGCCTATCTATGTCTAGATGAATAATAGCATTCAAGTAACTTGGAACAAAGAGTTATATTTATTTCAAGTAGTAGAAAGAGTAATACAGAGGTGCCACTTACCCCTTCTTGGAAATCTAGATGCACCTAGGCATGTACAACAATGCATGGAAGACTTATAAGAATTTTGTATGCAACCGCTCTAGCGATTGTTTCAAATGTTCCGTCGATTTCATAAAGTATTCGGCTTGGTCTAATGACATATATCCAATATTCAGAAGATCCTTTCTTGAAACCCATACGTCTTTATGCAAGTCTCATTGTAATAGGTTTGTACGGAAATATACGTACAAAAATTATAATACTTGAAAGCAAAGGAATACAACATTCTAAGGTAACAAATTGTAATAGTTAATTCAGAACACATGGTCGAAACTATAATGGATATTGAAGGCCTCAAATTATCTTCGAGCATGTGGACAATATGATCAATTATAGAAGGGTTTAGAGACGAATCAAAGAACGAGCTCACCTCACTCATGGAAAAATGCCATATTGCAAACAAACTTATTCATATATATGTTGTGAGAACCATTATGTGCATTTGGTGGACATCATATTGACCACCAAGTAGAGGATCTTATAGTTTTATAATGTTTCCATAATCCAATAGGGTTTTTTCCTACACAAAATGAATCTGATCAGATTTGTTGGATGAAAGAACTAATAAAAGAAAAAGTTGAAAACAAATACCACATTGTTAATAAATAATATATTATAAATATGCCAAGAAGAAGGACATAACCTAAGTGATTCCCTTATTCTCCATTATAATCTCTCATTCCACTTGTCAATTTTTTCAACAAAATGGGATGTACTGGGCTTAAAAAGAAGTTGAATTTTTGAAAAGGCAGGATTGAGAAATATAAAATGAATGTCTTAAAACCTTTCAAGATAGGGAGGGAATGATTTACATTGATTTTGAGCGCAATCATTGTGAATAAAAGGTCTTCCAGATGAGAATGACAAATCAATAATGTTATTGCATCTTATATTCATTTTAGGGTCCATATTCACTTTAGATTATATTACCCTAGCACCATATTTTCTTGTTGTTTATAATTTATTTCTACTCACCCAAAGTAGAAAGTTCTGCTCAAAGATATTAAAAGGCATCCTACCAGAGATTATCTCCAACAAAAACACTCCAAAGGCATACACATATGTATTTTCATTGACAATTCTATACAGAAAAAACTCATGTGCCAAATATCTGCTCTAGATGTTTCGAGAATGAGTAGCTTGCTGATAAATCAACTATATTTCCTATTTGAGAAAAATATTTATACCAAGAAAATACAATGAAGAAGACAATGAAAAAAATTCCAAAATTGAATAGGTGTTATGGAATGTTAACTGCATTTCCTTGGAAGCCATTATGCCAATCCAAAGTCTAAAATCTATGAAAGGCAAATCGGGATATTTATGAGACTAGAAACTAAATATTAAATTCAAAATGATTTAGCAAAAATGTAGCAATTGGTTATGTGTTATGTGTTATGTGTTTAGGACTATTGCATTTCAGCTGATAAAAAATGAATCCTATTACAGAATATCTTGAACCCCATTGGAACAAGAGTTTAAAACTGAGGGAAAAGCTAGACCCTTCGTTCAGAACTTTGACAAAATTGAAAACCCAAGTGGCGACAAGACCGCCACTATGCTCAGACTTAGCTGAGGATTTAATAATATATTAATTGAATCCTTGGTCGGCATAGATGGACAAGACCCTAATAAGAAAAAAACCGAGTTGATAACCATATTAACCTTGCAATCAAATTAGCCGAGTCTTGTACACTATAGTAAAAAAAACTATAAATTCACAATTTTATACAGAAATTCATCTTACCACCAGAGGAAGGCAAAGCAGAATATGAGCTATTGGAAGCTTCAAAAATATTGGTGTCGACTGAACATGGGGGATATTCTTACCCATTCCAACTGTATAAACAATAAGCTGAAATATTTGATGTCCAATGGTAAATGGTATTCCTAGCAAGAACCATGGATACCAGATGACCGATGATTCTACTTATACATAATGCACAAGAAATAGGAGAACGTCAGCATAGAAAAAAATCAACTGGTCTTTCATTTTTTCATCTCCAAGAAAGTGTTGCTACTATGCCATCTCATTATGGATTTATTTCCCAGAATTGAATAATATTCAGGATGCATTTTCACCTCAAGAAGTGTAAGACCAATGCAAGTTGTGGTATAGCATCGTCTTCTTTCCATGGACTGCAAAGTAGAAACCTATCCATGCTTAAAGTTAATGACAATAGTTTTTCTCATCAAGAATTGCATTCAAACAAGGAAAGACACAAGCCAAACTTGGTACAAGGGACTATGTGATTAATAAATTGAATGCCATTGTCTCGAAATGGAAGAGTGTTGATGAGGTCAAATATTCCTGTAAATGACACAATATTGTAAAGTCGAACAGGTGCACTGCTATGAAATAGGAAGGAGAAAGCATCATTGTTGTTTAACAACAAATATATAAATAATATTGTGATTATGTAAATAAAGTTTCCTCTTTCGTTGGAAAATGGAAGAGTAGCACCAATGGCAACAATGAAGGCCTGCCCCCGGATGCGGGTGTTAATCACAACCACGTGGACTTGGGGGAGGATGACGTGGTCTTCACAGCCCAAGCGTAACCTCACCTTGGTACACCAAAGGGACTAGGCTGTCTTTTCACAACCCGATTGCCATTAAACGCCCTCCTGGAAGCCTTAATTCGCACCAGCGTCATTCAATATGGGGGATGTTGGGTGTTGGGATTCAGTTGATTCATTCTCTGCGCACTATTGTTGCTCTCCATTTCTCTGGACCATCACCCTAGCACCCTGCTCTGATCTTCCATTATCCTGCTCCGCTCTCTGCCACCCTCCATCCATGCCCAAAAGACAAAGAGGTACCCCTTGTAGAGGGCGTGGTCACAATGCTCAGGTTGAACGTCGTATACCTCTCTCGGCTCAAGCCAATGGCAATGGTTTCGATTTGGAGATTCCGGAGGAAGTGCGGCGAATTGTCTCTGTTTGGGAAGATGAATTGTCTGGGGCACTTGGCGCAACTGGAAGAATGGTGGAGTGCAGACAGAATTATTGAGTCTTTAAGAACTTACTTACTCGGTTGGTCCTTAGATTCAACCCTCTGGTTCCTCATCCCCTAGCACCTCCAATTCGACCCCTACCGGTTCCTCATGTTGATGCACCACCTACTCCTCAAGTTGTTGCACCACCTGCTCCCCCAAGTTCCTCCATCACCCCATCCACCACCCCTGCTTCTTCACCTTGCTCCATCCCCCCTCCACAATGTCGACCTTCCACTAGCTCTTCGCGCAAGTTTTTCGTCTAACCCCACCAAAACGCCACCTACAGGAACCATGGAAGAAGAAGAAATCCCCAGTGACGAAGAAATGGCTACGTTTAGCAAAGATTTGGAGGCCAAATCAGACGAGCCTGCTCATCCAGCCTCTCCAGGCTATAGCTGCCCTATCATGGAGGAACCATGGCAGAAACCATGAACTAAGTCCTCCATGGATACGCGTCGGTCTGCCTGCATGCTGCATGGTTTATGTACAAGTTCCATCTCAGCCACGTGTTGTTCAGCATGATACTGTCAGGTTTTTTTGTTTTTTGCACTATTAACTTGTTGGCTCTTTGTCTGTTTCCTCCAAGAACTAAGGAGGCTTTGTTTATGCTTATTTTTATGGAATGTTTTCCCTCTGGGAGGGAGGGTTTTGTGAACCTGTTTTCCCTCTTGGAGGGAGGGCCTAGACTTATTCTGAAACTCTATATCTACTCAACATGAGTAGGTCTGCCTGTAACCTCTTATGTACCAATATTTTCTTCTTTTTTTAATAGAATAGATCTCAGCTTACAAAAAAAACAATGAAGGTCTGCACCTAATAAATTTTTTCCAAGTAGTACACAACAAAGAAAATAGCACAAAAAACCCTTAACACTAACAGCATTACCATCCTCTGAATCATATCTGTCAAAAACCACAGAAACCAATGACGCATTAAAATACCAATGTCTAAAGAAAACATGATGTTGAAGGTCCAATTATGTTTTTCATGATATATTGATCATGCCTTCATGGATTTCATGTATATTTATTGCATATGGTTGAAAACCTGAAAGTGCTTAGAAGTTGAATAATGATTACGTTGACCTCACATAGAGAACATCCAATATTAAAGCATCTAGTGATTCTGCCTGCAAAATAATAACCCATATCAAATGTAAAAATTGCATCATCAATTCGAGAATAAGAAATGGAATGGAAATGGAAATAAATCATAATCCATGTGACCCAAATACTAACCCACATCAGCAGAGGACTCCATTTACCACCTCGAATGGAAGCTCGAACTTTAATCAACGGGACTATCTTTCCATATAGATATGAATCATGATAATTGGCATCCTACATCCCAGAGCCCAAGGTATCAATAGCATGTTGTTGTAATAGAGATAAATCATCGTTATTTATTTGAATTGGTACCTCACTTGCATGTATAATCTTATCTTGTTTTCAATTTTTTAGAAAAGAAAAACTTGTCCTAAATATTGAACTTTCAACTATCAGACTTTCTCCCTTGGAGGTTGAAAGTGGGTATGTTGTCCTAATTCATATTCATTTTCATTCAGTGGAATACATTGACTACTAGGGGATATAAGTAACATCCCAGAATGTGTAATTTTACTCCCATGCAGAGAATTGTACTACTTGGATTGTTCAACTTCATGTTCACCTAGAGTGTGAACATTCAATTCTAATGCAGTCTCATCCTAGAAGCTTTCAATCTGGCTTCCACCACTTCTTGACGCAAATCGGTCTATTTTAAAAGCGGCTGATGTTATTTTTAAAATGAGTTTTCAAAGAACCCCCTTCTGTTGTTGGGTAACCCTCGGTACTGTGTTTCCCTCTTGAGAGAGGTGCTTTCGTTCCTTTCTAACCCTAATGTACTGGGTTTCCCTCTCAAGAAAATAGGAAGAAGGTTAAGCGTTTGATTCATGTCCATTTCAAACTCCTGCAACAATTATCTGTTCTAAAATGAGGTTTCAAAGATCTGTTTTAAAATGAGGTTTCAAGCGCCCAATTTAATTCAAATGAGGGTTTCAATAACTCATGAAACAATTGATATTTGTTTAGGGTTTCAATAACTCATGAAACAAAATTGATATTTTGTTTACAATAAGTTTTCAAATATCTATTTTAAATGAGGTTTCAAGCTTTAAATTTAATAAAATGTGAGGGTTTCAGTACTTGAACAAACAAACAAACAAACAAACAAAAACATTGGTTTCCGTACCCGATCAAAAAAATATAGCATAATTGTATAAACGCATAAAAGACAGGAACCAAGATTTATAGCATTGAAGTTCCCTGCTATTGCTAAATTTATCATAGTGGGGCGAGCCAATGGGTATCTATCTGTCGCCAAGGAACAAAACAAATAATTTCATCGAGGATAGATATGAAGGACTAACCTGTACTAATGACAAGGCTACATATGTACTTATTTAAATATTATTTTAGGGGTACTATAGAGAAGTGTCAAATGCATTCCATAAGAACTCTAAAATCCACAAGATTGTGAACAACACCTATGGGTAATGGTGCCAATTTGAGGTAAGCATGCATAACTACTACATGTGGTTGCATCTTGGATATGAGAGCATGGATAAATATGCAAGAGTTGAGTCCCTCGAATTAATGTTGACCCATAAATAGTTGGAAATAATATTTTAAATATGGGCCAAAGAAGAGGAAGTGCATGGGAATAGGTCTCTAGGCATCCTTGTGCCCACAACTGCTCCAAAGATACCATTGTTTCCATACTTGGTATTTCATCAAACTCAAAAACCCAGAAAGTTGAACCAAGAGAGACAAAATAGGCATTAGCTCTCAATCCTAACAAAGACGATGTTAGGTATGTGCTATATTATTTGCATGCTGTTTTGGGGGAGGAGGTGTGCTTGTCAGCAGCACACCTGATGATCTCTCCAAGAAAAATTTTGTTGGGTTATTTTCGACTTTTTTTTGGAATCTTCTAAAAATATGTAATTTGATCGTGGTTAAGGGATTGGAGTCTTTTTTCTAATCCAAATTAACAAATTAGGGTATTGGATGTTGTACAATACCTATATTTTGTATTGTGTGGGATTCATAATGATAATGAGAAAATAGGCGATGTGGCTCCAAGGAATGTTGGTTTTCTTGGTTAAGGGTTTCTCGGGTAAATCTTTGTGTTTTATATGTGAAAGTTTTGATGTAATCTCTATTTTGCTTAAAAGTATATGTATGCTTTTCTTCTCTGCACAAGTTTAAAACTTACTGACGAGAGCTCTCGGTTGGCCACTGCAAATGTTTTGAGAAACAAGCCTTGAGTTTGTCATCCTCGACTCCAATAATAACATTATTGCTCATGTCATTTAAAAACAATGAAATTTTCCATAAACTCTCGTAAATTGAACCAGGAAAATACAAAACACTAAGAATCTTAGACATCCAAGCAAGGGGTTTGAGCTAATGCACCACATTAGTACTCAACCCTAAAAAATTTAAAAGCTACAAGTTGGCTACTATGAATTTTTAGAGAAACAATATTGATTCTATTATTTTCATTTCCATTATTTTTCATGTTATTTATAACAATAATCAAATATTCCCAAAACCCTATCAAAATGATTTAAAAAGAGGAAAAAAAAACACATTTGGTAGGAGAATGTTTCAGACATCCAAGGAAGGGGTTTGAACTATATTAGCTCTCAATCCTAGCGAAGGTGAAAGATAGTAGTCAGCACTGCAAATGTTTATAGAAAGCAACGATTTTTCATAAACTTTAGAAATCCTGGAATTCACATAGCCTCTGAAGAACATAACCTCTATATCCTACTACATGTGCACCCTGGAAGGAGCATGGTGAAAGCAGCTTGGCTTCAAATAGGTGTAAACTCATTTCAATT
>LPNX010412826.1:297804-309592 GCA_001517045.1 Pseudotsuga menziesii | reverse complement strand
CTCGCGTGACACGGGGTCCAGGGATCCATTCCCGCTACCACTATAACCCTAGGTGCCCCACACCCGCCGCAAGACATGGGACACAGGTAAACCCGGGTGGGATTCATCTCGTGACCTCCAATTTACAAACAACTTCATTACAACGGAACCGCCAATGAGCCACACCCGTGCGGGCTATGGGGCGGTAAGGTTATGTAAGGTTAAGCTATTGATTTTATTTTTAGTTTTTTTCTTAATTTTTTTAAATCTCAACAATGATAAAATTGGTCAAATCAAGACCTTTTATCCAATCAAATGATTTTACAAATTTTCAAAAAAATATTTATAAATACAAATTTTGATAAAACGTGTACTTAACTATATAAAAGTTGAAATATTGATACTAACTAATAGGTAAAGGTGGAACATGTAGTCTCTGAATGTAGCAGGGACTAAAAAAATTGTATATCCATTTCAAATGTATAACTAACAATTTCCCCACAAAGGTGCAATGATACGTCGATAAGCTTGTTGTTGAAGATTGAAATGGTTGAAAAGGGAAAACTAATATCCAATTGGTGTTTTGTAAAGGAGCAAATTTTTGTTTCTTAAAATTTTATGGCACTTTTGACAATGATTGTATTTATACAAATTTTGATAAAACTTGTACTTAACTATATAAAAGTTGAAATATTGATACTAACTAATAGGTAAAGGTGGAACATGTAGTCTCTTAATGTAGAAGGGACTAAAAAAATTGTATATCCATTTCAAATGTATAACTAACAATTTCCCCAAAAAGGTGCAATGATACGTCGATAAGCTTGTTGTTGAAGGGTGAAATGGTTGAAAAGGGAAAACTAATATCCAATTGGTGTTTTGTAAAGGAGCAAATTTTTGTTTCTTAAAATTTATGGCACTTTTGACAATGATTGTATTTATATAAATTTGGTCTAAAAGGAAACCAAAGAAATCCAGGAGATAAATTGAAGGTGTGAGCTACCAAGACTTGTTTTTAGGGAAAAAGAGTCTCGTAGTTGTCACATTTATGTGATCTTTGTACTAATGAATCATTCTTAAAGTATAATTTTACAAATGTAAATGTAAAAGAGAACACCACAAAAGTAGAAGCTTACAAATGTAAATGTTCAATTGTCTCTATATTTGTCTTGGGACCTTCTTCGCATGCCTCTAATGTTCACAACAATTGCTTCTCCTCCCTGGACTCTCAGTGGCTCTTAGCAACTGTGTCCTCCATCAATTACAACCAGTGACAAGCTTTACATCCTCACCCACTATCAATGGTCTATGCTAATCTATGATATATGCACCATTGGAACTCTACCAAGTTCGTGGATCACACCTCTTATTTATGTTTTTTAGGTGTGAAAATCCAAGGTTCAAGAAGGGTCTTAGAAAATGTGGAAACAATATTTCCACCCTAAACCTCTTGACCTCTAAAATGAAATAAGGATAGAGACACTCTTATTAAAGAATTAAAGAGTGACTGAATAGTTTAAAGGCTTGTTCATAATCATGAACTACCATGGTCAATGTTCGTATGCAACATCGAGAGTTAACTGCCACCCAGTATGTTAATGAAGTTCCCCGCCAAGGGGATGATTCCCCCACCTCTAGGGAAACATGCAAGTCTCAAATGAATGCTTTGTTACTCCAACCCCTCAATCCATGGGGAGTGTGTGGCCAACCCCATCTAGTACAGTAAAGTTTATCTTTCTAGATATTTGTTTTGTCAATATATAGTTTTAATGGATCAATTTGTTTTTTTTAACAAAAACCAGAGAAGAGATATGTATATATATATATATATATATAAAGTTGAGCACAACCATCCTTACAAAAAATGTTTCCATAGTTTCAAACTATTCTGAAGAAGAGAAACTGAAATAACTACACTGATAACTAAAATATATAAGGTTCTTGTGTGATTTCTGAAATAACTTAAACCCATTGAAGGGTAAAGTCTGACAAACTAGCTATTTAACAGAACACAAAAAAACATCTAGAGAGCATGATAAAGAACCTATTTTTCTTGCTTTCTAACCCACGAACCGGCTGAACAACCGAAGTTTCTTCCATTTGATGACCTCCTTTTCCTAAGGTTTCATGACAGTGACTGCACTGATTCATGCTTGTTAGTTTCTGGACTTAATCTTTTATAAAATCCATTGTTCCCATCAATTCATGGAGGTCATACGCATTGTCATCTATTCTTAACTCATGGAAACCCATATGTTTGCCAAATACTTGACATCTGCAGCTACATTCTCATTCTCATTGACGCCTTTTCCAACCATTTCATAAAGCCTTCGCAATCTATTTTTAATGTCTGACAAAGTTGCCTTGTTGTCGTTGATGTCCGCATTTCCTTGGTTATTCACCATTGAATCATGAGCATTGTTTTGTACCATAGGGGTAGAACAGACAGAAGGGAGATCCTGCAAAGGATGGAAGGAAGGACCGACACAAATAATCTTACCACTGTAGAAGCTTGCAGGCCTGTACCGTTCCTATGAATGTCGGATTTGTGTAGGGTCATCGTCGAAATCCCGATTTCTGAGTAAACCTTCGAACAAAATACTAATATCTTCCGCGGGAGGGATTAAACCATAATAGCACAGATGTCTGAACTCCTTTGACTCACAAGGAAATGCAGGAGGCGGGGGAGAAGAATTCAACCCACTTGGTGTTTCCATGAAGCGTTCCAATGATCTTTTCCCTGCCTCGAAGAGCCAAATATAAGTGTGGTTCATTAAAACCTTCACGTGATCAAAACTGCCACGAGGCCAATGCTGCCAAATCAAAGAACACATGTTGTTCATGCGTCGGTGGGGTGGACGAAGGGAAAGGTTGTGGGACCAAACCTTACACCTCCAACTAATATTAATTTTAGGGAACATGCTTCTGATAGGAGGGGTGGCCCTTTATGGAAACCAAACCCAAATTATTTTTGACTCCTTGATTGGTCAACTTATCCGTAGTAGCATTATTGCCTCTAAGGATGTGATAATAAGTGGCTTGAAGATCTGGGTTGTTGCGACAAATGCGATCATAAATTCTTCTACATTTGGTGGTGTCATGCTTGTAACCCATTCTCATTTTTTGAATAACCTGCTTCGAATCTCCAAAAACTATTAGTTTGGAGATTGTATTCCTCCCTGCTAATTCCAGGCCAAGGTAGAGGGATAACCATTATGATTCATTGTTGTATTTATGACCTATTCCCCATGCGTAAGAAGTGACCCCTCTAGGATAAAATATTATCCTACCTGCGCCTGCCTCCCCATGGTTTCCTTTCAAATCTCCATCGAAGAAAAGAGTGTGGCAGTGGTGAATCCTTCTCCATTGAAGAAATTCCTCTTTTTCTTTTCTGACCTCCCAATAATGGGTAACAGGACAAGTTTTGGTTTGAGGATAGATCTATATACCAAGTTCTCTGCACCATATGAATTCCATGGGATTAAGGTTATATGTCTCTGGGAGAGTAACCTGCTTAGAATCCCTCTTTTCAGAAATCGTGTTGAGGACTTTGTTGGAGACTCTCTGAGGTTCAATTTTCTTCCCATCAAAAATTAACTTGTTTCTAGCAATCCAGGTCTTCCAGCAAGTGTTTTGTGGTACTGTGTTCCAAATTATGATCATGATTTTACTTTTCTTTGTACAACCTGGATATAAAGTCTTCCATTTTGTAACTAAATCTCGGATATTGTCAGGTAAGCGAATACTTCCTGCCAGAGAGCCCAAAGTATATTTTCATACATGAACAACTACGGGGCAATTCAAAAAAATATGGAGTGTTGATTCTTCATCTGAGAGACAGAGAGAGCATCTGGGGGGTCCTTCATAACCTATTTCTCTTAATTTATCTACAGTTAGAAGCTTATTTTGGACTGATAACCAATAGAAAGCATTTTTGGGGGAATGCAATCGGAGTTCCATACATTTTTCCAAAAGCTATCCTGAGAATTGTCTTTTTTGTTCTTCATAGTCTTGTACCCTTCGTTGATTGTATAGCAGTCATGAAGGTCCCGTCCTTTGATGTCTCTGATCCTGACAATGGAGGGGGAAATGCCATGAAGGTAAGAAGAGAAGATCGCATATTAATTTTGAAGATGAGGAGGGGGACACATATACTTCCAAACTTCCCATTCCCCATTGCTATGCCAATCTAAAAGATCTTTAAGCTTAATCAAATTCTACTCTTGCATCCAGTCTCGAAAGTTGACTAAATTTGGAATAGTGTAGAGAGGAGGGTGTCCCAGAATTTTATCTATCCATATATTTATTTTCTTACCATTACCAAGAATCCAATAAATATTGTCTTTAATTAAACCAGTAGAGAGTTTGCATAGGCTCAAAATGGAAGTGCATTTTCCATTCTAGGAAAAATCTATACATTTCAATCTAGGATTTTTTATATATTTTTTCTTGGTACCTCTTTCCACCATCATTTTTCTCCAGAGATAAACCTCCAAACAAGCTTGGCTCTCAAGTCCTTGTTCATCATTCTAGGATCCCTGATTCCAAGACCACCTTTTGATTTATCTTCCAAGATTTTGTCCCAATTGACAAGATTGAACTTTTTCCCCTGCTTCTTCCCTCCTTGCCAAAGAAATTTTCTTAATTCTTTAGTAATGTTGTTGACAATGTACTTGGGGGCGAGAAGAATGGCACATGTAAAAATAGGATAGGAAGCTAGAATGGATTTGATGAGGATAAGCTTACCAGCTAGATTGAGCCATCTTCGTCCCCAAGCTTTCATTTTGCCTTTCATCTTTTGTATTATTGGGTTGGAAGCAATAGAATTATTGACACGTTTAGAGATTGGAATTCCCAAGTATATGAAGAAGCCCGGTCAAGGTTACTTTGATACCTAAGATGTGAGTTATCTCTCTAAGTGTACAAGGATTAATATTCCAACCATAAAGCCAAGATTTAGTAGAGTTGATCCTACTTCCAGTGACGTTTAGGAAAAGGTCAAGGGATAGTTTGATCCTTCTAGAGGTTTGGATTGAGGATCTTGGAAAGTAATATGGTGTCATCAGCAAATTGAGCATGGTTGATTGGTTGAACTCCCCTAACATAGGATATGCCAAGGAGGTTTCCTTATCTTTTCAGTCTATTTATCCTTCTGCTGAGTGAATCAACAACTAGAATGTAGAGGAAGGGGAACATCGGACAACCTTGTCGAATTCCTCTTTGAGCTTGGAAAAAGGTGGTTGGTCGACCATTAACCAAAGGAGCTATCTAGGGACTACTAATACAATATTTGATCCATCTAGTGAAGATTTGTGGAAATCTAAAACTTTCCATAACTTGGAATATGAAGGGATGCCTAATTCTATTGAAGGAATTTGCGAGATCTAGCTTGATAGCCATACCTGCTTCCTTACGGTTATGACTGGAGTGGATTGCCTCTTGCACTAGAAGGATGTTGTCATAAATTTGTCTACCAGCAATAAATCATCCTTGATTTTCTGATATGAGATGAGATATTACCTTTTTAAGCCTATTTGCAATTATCTTGGAGAGGATTTTATATGAAGAGTTACACAGAGAGATTGGTCTAAATCACTTGATGGAGGTTGGACTCTTTTCTTTGGGTATGAGAGAAAGGAAGGTGGAAATAGTAGTTCCCCCGATATTGTCCCGAGATTGAATCCAAATCAACATCCTTTGTAGATATTTTTTAATAATCTGCCAGTAGTTTCTATAAAAATTGATTGAAAAACCATTAGGCCTGTGAGCCTTATCTAGATGAAGGGACCATACTGCTAGACGAACCTCCTCAATGGAGACCGACTGAGTTAAGAATTTATGATCTTCTTTTAAAATTTTAGGTATTTCAACACGGAGGGTTTCCAAATCCTTAGATGTGGCATCATCTTCGTTGGTGTAGAGGTCCTCGAAGAAGCTTTTATCTCTCTTTTAATTTCCTCAGGGTCTGTTAGCTTCTCCCCACTTTCTAAGATGATATCCTTTATGGTATTCTTCATGTTTCTCTCTTTTCACTATGAGTGAAAAAATTTGGTGTTTTGGTTTCCCCATTTTAGCTAGAGGCTTCTGGATCTTAGACACCATTCTTCTTCTTCTCTTCTAAGTAGAGTTTGTATTTTCCTGCCTATTTATTTTTCTTGGCATGGCAACTCTTTGGTTGTCTCAATCTGCTCCATTTGGTCCTGAATATCTTCAAGAGTTCTGAGGAGTACCTCTTTCTCTTTCCTCGGATTGTAATCATGAGTGGCTATCCAGTTCTTAAGCCCTTTTTTGACATTCTTGCGTTTCTGCTCCCAAATATAGCTTTGAGAACCATGTATGAAGATGCTCCAGGCTTGTTGAATGACATCATAGAACCCTGGATCTTATATCCAAGTGGGGGAGAATATTAAAGGAAGAGGTCCCAGGTTTCCAATTGGAGAGAGGGAGAGGGAGATAGGGCGATGATCAGAAACAACAAAGGATAGAATATTAGTGACAAGCAAAAGAGGTTTATTGAGGAGGGGGAAGCTTACCAGGAATCTATCCAATCTGGAGGAAATATGACCTGGACCTAGACGCTTGTTGCTCCAAGTGAACTTTCATTTTTTGGGTTTGATATATGTTATCTTCCAAACGTTCATTAAATATTCTATCATTTCACCAAAGGGATCTCTAACTTTGGATCCTCCCTTTTTCTCTTCTGAAGAGATGGTAGTGTTGAAGTCTCCAGCTATAATGCAGGAATGTTGCATCTTCCCGTCTTTTTAGTTATCCAGTTGTGCCCAAAAGTATTCTTTATGTCCATGGATTATCGGTCCATAAACATTTCCTATCCAAAAAATCTCATGTGTATTAATATCTTCAAGCTCTACAAATAACCAATGACGATTTTCTGCCTTAGAAATAGGTTTATAAGTATTTGAATCCCACCATGTTAGAATACATCCTGAGGATCCTTGAGAACTTACAACTCTGCCATCACCAGTCTTCCATATTTTCTTCATGGTTGTTATGCAGTCCTCTTTTTGCATTTTTGTCTCCTGGAATACAAGGATGGAAATTGCTTCGCTTTGCTATATTCTTTTTATTTCTTCAATCTTTTGATTTTGTCCCAGGCCTCTGCAATTCTAGGAGACAAGTTTCATTATTTCTTATTTGGTTGGGATGATACTCTGTCCTTTTTGCCTTCTATTGTTTCTCTTGATTGTTTTTCCACCTGAAAGGTTCTAACCAGATGATCTAGGTTGGTCTTTTTCCCAACTACCTTTTCTCGGGCGGTTTCTAGCTCTCTAAGAAATTTGTTGGGCTTTCTCCCTTTTTTAATTAGTGGCTCCATTTCCTCTTCTTTGCTTTCTGAAGTGTCTTCAAGTTGTTCCTTGGCTCTGGATCTTGTCACTGGTCCTCAAGAGATTTGTGAGGACTTAGGTATTAGTTCAACATAGGCTTTCTTTGGCTTCTTGTCATATTTCCATTAATATTGGTTCATCTTCTTCACTTTTTATGGGGATAGAGTACTTATTGGTGGATAGTATGTCAATTTTTTCACCATATGTTGTTGCAAGAGCTTGGAACGTGTTCTTTGTAGGCTTATTTTGAGCAGGAGTATTTTCCTAACTTTGGCCTGTTATATTCCCTTTTTTCTTATGTACCTCGTTCCATTCTTATTTTTGGGTTTCCCCTCGGCTGGCTAGTTTTTTTTTTACAAGATTTTGAAAAGTGCCCATATTCGTCACACATCTTGCACTTAAAGGGTATTTTTTCATAGTCTACACTTTGCAGATGACTCCACCCTTCAATTGTAATATTTATTGCTTTTGGGAGACCTTTCTCCAAATCTACCTCAACACAAATCCTTGCACAAGAAAACATGGGTGGCTTGGGCTCCAATTTGTCGATGTATTTCCCTAAAGAGTTCCCAATGGTTTTAAGATCTTCATCATTCCAACAATGCATTGGGAGGTGGCGTAGTTTAACCCATACTGGGATAGATGACGGAATGTCCTTTTCTAGATCAAACAATAAATTCCATTTGTTTAAGTACATTCCCCTTGGACCCATGAATTACGACCCATTTCTAAAGATGAGGTCACGATCTTCTTTCTTTTCAAATAGGAATATGAAAAACCATCTACCACAAAAATTTTGTTGTACTTCACCTTGAATTAGAGGTCTCCAGTTCTTGTTTAGCCATACTTCAATGGACCGTGGGGAGGGACAAAGACCAGTGAAGTGTCCAACTAGGCCTCTTTTAGACAATGTGACCGCCTTGAACTTAGATGTTGAGGATGATCGTTTAACCTCAGGAGCTTCCACATTTTTGACAAACCTCGAGTCGCTTTGAGAAGGTTTGCAGGAGGGTTGTGAGGCTACATTCTGAATCCCTTACCCAGATAGGCGCGAAGATCATTCGGATCCAGATCGGGCGGATCCATGGCAGGGACAGCCGAAAAAACCTAGTGATGCAGTAGCTAGGGTTCATAGATTTTCCCCAGCAGCGAGTCTTTGAGAGATTTAGAAACTATGTTTTTTTTAATGGGTCAATTTGTTAAAGAATACACTTGTAGTATTTTAAGTAGGTGGTCTTAATTTTGTTTAATTAGTATTTACCATGGATAGTTTCTAATTCTTCTTAGAACCTAGATATAGCAATTTTGAATTTTTCAAGTCACTGTGTGGTTTCACCCATAGTGATTTCTAACGAAATTCTATAACCATTACTTTGAAAAAAACAATGGAGGCTTGGTTTCCAATCGGGTTATGATTAAGTGGTGAAATCAAAGCACTTTCAATAATTCTTAGCCCTAGTTCAGGCCCTCCAAAAACATGTTTCCATGTCAATGTGATCAATGGAGTTAACCACCACATCCAAATCCAGGTGAAAGCTCCGTTGGAGCAATTCCAACGTAGTTAACTACCACATCTAAGAACAAGTAAAAATGTTCGTGACCTTAACAGACCATGGATGTGGTCCTGGGCGAACTTGACATAATAGATATGACTTTATCATTGGAATTTATGCTAAATCTAGATGCCACTTCAATAACAAGGGACTGTTTACTAATGTATAAAACAAAATGGAGACTAGGTTCATATGTTCGTTGTATTTGGATAATGCACCTATGCCCATAGAGTTTTTTTTAAGGTAACATAAATGTGCATATGGAGATATTTCAGAGATTCCTATAAAAAATAATTTGTTCTTATAGAAAGGTTAAGAGCGTGTTCAAGGACTCGTAAATGAGAATTTGTTAGGAATTGAACAGAACCATCAAGGTGAACATTCAACTAAAAAGTGCAAAAGAAAAAATATGATTGAAAATGGGAGAAAACGTCAAATTCTAAAGTGTGCCTTGGAGAAAGCATGTTGCAAGGGAACAATGGCCTCATGTATGTTCCTATTTGTTGAACCATGGCCTTGAAATACCCTTCTAAACCTTTATTTTAACTCTGAAGAATCATCATATACAATGGACACAGATATATGCAACAACAAATGCATTGAATTCGAGACCTTTCCCTCGACATGAGTTTTCAATTTAAGACCATGACCACTTGAATAGAATAAGCAATGTTAAATTTGATGTCATTTTGTGGACAAGTGTGTGGATTTATAGGTTTCATAAATTGGACCTTGGTGGTTTTGGTTCAATGGTGATAAACCAAAGGAATCTAGATCCCGTAAGGACATTATCGGAGTGGTTGTTTTTGTATGTTTTGATAGAGTGTGAGGTCATGTGTTTGAACAACATCTAAGTGAGTATGATGATATCACACCATTTGATGCCTTCCTGATACCTCTATCACTTTATTAATCCCAAAAAAAAATCCCAAAGATCGTAAACTGGACCTCCTAGAAAAAATCTTCATTCACCAAGATTTGAGCCTTCAAACCTTTCTAAAAACAATCTCCTCGGGGTTCATACACTGAAACTCCCAATTAAATCTCTGTAAGGACTTGAACATTGTAGCCTTTGAGATGAGTTCATTGGTTGCAAGCCAGAGGCCGAGAAAGAGACAAAGCTCCAACTTGTAGGGCCTTTTAAGGCAATGGGAAATGAGTTGGTGTGTCTGTCGTGAAAGGTAAAGCATTAACAATCCTTCAAGTTGGTCAGGGGTGGAGAGAAATGGGGTAAAGGTTGATCATCTTCTCACAAAGTGATTTGCATGGTGATTTATTACAAAAACAAGCTCTAACATTTGTTTTGTTGCAACAACAACAACATCAATCGAAGGATGGGTGCATGCACTAAGAATATCCTTTTACATATCGTTTATTGTAGACCTGTAATAGGGATATTTCCACGGGTAGTTTATTACGCTCCTTAGCTTCACACATCCATATTCCCACAACTCCTCCAAATATACAAAGGTTTCCATGCTTGGTATCTCTTCTAGTTCTATACATTGTGCCAACCCCAATATGATCTTCATCTTTGCATAATTATTCGCACAAAACTCTAAACATACCTTCAGCTGCAAAGGTACTGACAAAATGTTACATGTTTCAACCATAATATGTGTGTGTGTGGGTGTGTGTGTGTGTGTGTGGATCTACAAAACTTCCTTTCAAACTCGTTCAATACTTTGTGGTGTGGTATTGATAGAAAGTAAACACAACAAATTTCAATTTACCTGTGGATTGTCTTGCCACAATGTTTTTAATGTGTTCCCAGACACTTGAAGAACCCTTAAATACTTTATTGGAATCCAAGAAGGCAACGAAGAGTATGGGAAATTATTACAGTGGAGCCACTAAGATTTGAGAACTCCAATTGTCTCAAAAAGTGATCTAAGAGAGAATTTTCAGTATGGATTGCATTTTTAGTGTCAAAAAGTTGCAACTCAATCATACCGATAGTGCTAAATTCATCATCGTCATTGGATTCACTAATAACCATCCCAATTCTGTGCATGTTTATTACCTGTCCATTCTTGAAAAATTCTAGTTATTACATGTCCATTCTTGCAAAATGATGGAAGAGCTAAAACATTGAACTCAATTTTATCCAATAATATATAGAGAGTATTGAAGGATTGACTACTTACATATGATTATTGCAACTAATAATGAATTAAGTTTTAGTCCAATGACAAAGATGGAACAACGAGTCTTGAACACATTTTTCCAATGCTCGTAGATGTTCATGCATATGTATGACATTCTAACTATCCACTTCCACCAAACACTTATTTTGTAGATTTTGAAGCCCGCACTTTCAGCTCCATCCTGACTTGTTCCATATGTTTATGGCTATATCTGGTTTTTGTCCTATAAAAAGACATGGCATGTCCAAGAACATCTGTTTTTCCCCATCATTAAGTTAGTTATTGTCACGTCCCCATGCCTCCGACCGGCAAGGAAGACGCAACTCCAAGCTTTATCAGACCGGGCTAACCGCCCCATGAACATGTACAGGCTTAAAAATTGCATAAAACAGAATGCTGAAAGAGAATTTGAACTAGAATGTGCACACAGGAATGTTTATGATACACAGATGCATTTTACTCATCATACACAGCGGAAACCAACATGCACTCAAACAAGCATTCTTTCAACATGTTCATTTCATTTTCAGTAACAGTAAAGATAGAATTGCAGAGGTAAAGTACACAAGATCACTTATCTTATGAAAGCTTTGCTCCGCAACCAGCTACGTCGCTGCAACGTTCCACCCAACCATAGGCCAGCGTGCTCCTTAATCTCTCAGCAGCGCTGCCACCCCCGAGCTGGGCATGATTCTCCAAGGAATAAGGGAACAACAGGCTTACACGTAGCCCAGGGTACACAAAACACACAGCCAAGCCAATA
>LPNX010412826.1:190299-297408 GCA_001517045.1 Pseudotsuga menziesii | reverse complement strand
AAAGGAAGAAGACACATGGGTATTTTCCCTCTTTGGCCAAGGTTTGACAAATTCCCCCACATCCTTACCCTTGAGAAAATCATGCCCCATTCGATTTAGTTGCCACGACCGTAGCTGGTTGTGTTCATTTAATTAACTATAGATGCATATTTACATGATGATAATCCAAAACGTATGCTGCATGCCCCGATATGCAATCGGTGACAATTTAAATCCAAAACATAGCATTACCGATCAATGGTGGGGCCTTGGCCTTTAACTCCACACCATGATCATTTACCATTTATACATCATATACATCTAATGTAACGGGGTCAAAACCGGGACATTACAGTTATAACTTCTGTGGTGGTTATTTTCGGGTGATGCCGAAGAAACCACAGTATCTAGTTGACTAAGTCGACATTTCGAATCCATATCAAGATCCATCATCGGGACAAATCGTCAAATGTGGAGAGTATGAGGGCAAAGGTATTAATACCACAGACGTGGAGGAAAAAGGATAAGGTTTGCTAGTGTGGGAAGGCTAGGGTTTGATCAGTGAAGAGAGTAGGGTTCTAGAAACAGTTTTTTTTTTAGAAATTGCTAAAAAAAGTTAAATTTTTAAATTTTTTATAAAATTATTTCTAGAATTGAATCAAATAATAGTAATAAATTGGTTATAGTTAAAAACAAACATATTTCATTTATAATTTATTTTTATAATCCAAATTATATTTAGTTTAATAAAATATATTTAAGCCCAATTTTTAATTAAAAATTTTATAGTTGAAACCTAAGGTTTGTTAAACTAAAGTTGAAGTTTACCTTAATTTATTAATTGATTATAATTTAGCATAGAATATTGAAATTTTTTTTAAAGTTTTATAATAATAATTTTTTTAATTTTTTAAAATATTTAAGTTTTTAAGAAATTAAGGTAAGAGGGTCTAGGTTTAAAGAGTCTAAGAAAGAAGGAAAAGTGCCTAGGGGTCTAAAGAGGAAAAGCTAGGTTTTCTTGAGAAGTAGGTTAAAAAACCGAAAAAAAATGAATTAACGTTGATAGGGAGTGTTTTTCTTACGAGTGAGGATAGAGGGAAGCCATCTTGTGCTAACTTCTAGGCCTCCATCCCTATTCATATTGTTCGGAAGTTTTATTATTTCTAATGCTTCTCTGAATTTTCTTTTAAAGTAGTGGTCCTCTTTAGCTATGATTTTGGTGTCTTCTAGGCAAACATGGTGTTTGGTTTTGGCAACATGTTCGGCAAGAGCTGAGGTGTGGCATGTCCATTTCTAATTTCATCCCCCATGTTATTTTATTCACGTGTGAAAGGAACGTCCCGTCTCACCTATGTAGCTGATCTTGCAAGAACAAGGGACCTTATAAACACCTCTAAATTGTGTGTGATCAATAGGATCTTTAATGGATCTCAGTTTCTTTCTAATGGTGTCAAGGGGTTTGAAAGAGGTTGTAATATTATTCCTATTGAGGATTCTAGAAACTCTATCTATTGCCCCTTGGATGTAAGGTAAGTAAGCTCTTGGGTTGGTGGTTACTTTGGTTGTAACGATAAAATGCTCGATCATCTCACCACAAGCTTTAGTTATAGGAAACTAAGCAAAAACCATATTTCGAAAGTTATCAGAGATGTTAAAAAAACAATAATGACCTCTAACCTCGACGATGTATTGAAAAATGCTTAATTCCAACCAGAGAGATCACTCCTAGGATCTATGGCCTTCCCAAAATCCATAAAGATGGGGTCCCCCTTTGTCCTATAGTCAACACTATAGGATCCCCTACCTATGAGCTTGCCAAATATGTAGCTAATATCTTAGGACCCCTAGTAGGTAACATAGAGTCCTTCATCAAAGACTCAAGTGATTTTGTGAAATTAATCAAAGATGAGAAAATAGAACCCAAAGACAGAATACTAAGCTTTGATGTGGTTTCACTCTTCACTAAGATACCTCTTAATGAAGCTATCCAATTCATAAAGAAGCCACTGATCCTCACACAACTAGATTAGCAGAAGTTTTCCTTAGATTGACCTTTTTTAGTTTCCAAGGTTTATTCTATGATCAAACGACTCGGGTAGCCATGGGATCCCCCCTCTCACCCATAGTGGCAAACCTTTTTATGGAAAAATTAGAAAAAGATGCTCTAAACTCCTATCCTTTGAAGCCAAAAAAGTGGAAGAGGTACGTAGATGACACCAATGTGATATGGCCACATGGTGAAGTTGAACTTGGTAAATTCCATATACATCTTAACAGTACCTCCCCCAACATCAAGTTCACAATGGAACTAGAGGAAAATGGGAGTATCCCCTTTCTTGATGTCCTTATAACTAGAAAAGAATATGGTACCTTAGGACATGAAGTTTTCAGGAAAAAGACCCATACAGAGAGCTACCTCCACACAGACTCCCACCACCATCCTTCTCAAAAGATAGGGGTTCTTAACACCTTAGCAGTTAGAGCCTCTAGGATCTCAGATACAGAACATCTTGAGAAAGAAAAAGACCACCTCAAAAAAAAATTTACTAGCATAGGTTACAAACCGAAAGATATAAAGAAAACCCTAAATGAATCCCAAAAAAAGCCACACTAATTCAAAAACTTCTATTAACGAGACCACCAACCCAAGAGATTACTTACCTTACATCCAAGGGGTAACAGATAAAATTTCTAGAATCCTCAATAAG
Source organism: Pseudotsuga menziesii (assembly GCA_001517045.1). Lineage (NCBI taxonomy): Eukaryota > Viridiplantae > Streptophyta > Pinopsida > Pinales > Pinaceae > Pseudotsuga > Pseudotsuga menziesii. The sequence continues at coordinate 294,721 of LPNX010412826.1, read as the reverse complement.
AATAATATTACAACCTCTTTCAAACCCCTTGACACCATTAGAAAGAAAATGAGATCCGTTAAAGATCCTATTGATCACACACAATTTAGAGGCGTCTATAAGGTCCCTTGTTCTTGCAAGATCAGCTGCATAGGTGAGACGAGACGTTCCTTTCACACGCGAATAAAAGAACATGCGGCTGACATTAGCAAATGGACATGTCCGCACCTCAGCTCTTGCCGAACTTGTTACCAAAACCAAACACCATGTTTTCCTAGAAGACACCAAAATCATAGCTAAAGAGGTCCACTACTTTAAAAGAAAATTCAGAGAAGCATTAGAAATAATAAAACTTCCGAACAATATGAATAGGGATGGAGGCCTAGAAGTTAGCACAAGTTGGCTTCCCTCTATCCTCACTCGTAAGAAAAACCCTCCCTATCAACGTTAATTCGTTTTTTCAGTTTTTTAACCTACTTCTCAAGAAAACCTAGCTTTTCCTCTTTAGACCCCTAGGCACTTTTCCTTCTTTCTTAGACTCTTTAAACCTAGACCCTCTTACCTTAATTTCTTAAAAACTTAAATATTTGAAAAAATTAAAAAATTTATTATTATAAAACTTTTTTTTAATTTCAATATTCTATGCTAAATTATAATCAATTAAAAAATTAAGGTAAACTTCTACTTTAGTTTAACAAACCTTAGGTTTCAACTATAAAAAATTTAATTAAAAATTGGTCTTAAATATATTTTATTAAACTAAATATAAATTGGATTATAAAAATAAATTCTAAATGAAATAAGTTTGTTTTTAACTATAACCAATTTATTACTATTATTTGATTCAATTCTAGAAATAATTTTATAAAAAAATTTAAAATTTAAAAAAATTTAGCAATTTCTATAAAAGAAATTGTTTGTAGAACCCTACTCTCTTCACTGATCAAACCCTAGCCTACCCACACTAGCCAAACTTATCCTTTTTCCTCCACGTCTCTGGTATCAATACCTTTGCCCTCATACTCTCCACATTTGACGATTTGTCCTGATGATGGATCCTGATATGGATTCGAAACGTCGACTTAGACAACTAGATATCGTGGTTTCTCCGGCATCATCTGATAGTTATAACTTATTATAAATGTGTCATATATCTCACTAGGAAGTATTTGTTGAAGACTCTCCCATTCGTCTTCCCAGTCATATACATCTCATTCATAAAGAAGTGGCCCAAATATCTTCAAATACAAGGGAAATCCTTTACAACATTTCAATAGTGTTTCTATCAAAGATCCAAACCCTGGATGTTGATAGGCTCTTTAAATGCATGGGAGTAGAAGAGCTCTCTAGAGTGTTATGTGCCAAGCACAATTAAAGTATAAATTGATGATTTTTCAACTTTTGACTTTATGAGAACATCATCATCTCTATATGTAATCAAAATTAAGCTCTCTTAATGGAGATCATGAGATTCAATAGGAAAAAAGTTATTTCACCTTATCCTCATAGTCTACATCATCTAATAGTAGTGATGCGTTAGAAGGTTTGGGAGGATTTTTTAGGTTCCCTTTACCTTCATCAACAATGTTTATCTTCTTATACAATCTTGTAAAGGTCTTAATAAGTTACTTTGCAACCAAATTAAAGAGTTTTTACTGTCCTTGACATTAAATAAAAAGTAGGATTTATGATGCTTTGTTTTTTTCTCTTATTAAAAATAATAGTTTTGCTAATGTTGACTTGCCTACACCACCTAACCACATGATCCCCAAGTTCGGAAGTTTCTTGCTTTGTTGTTGCTGCTTCAATATGATCAAAATGTTTTAGCTTGTTATCCAAACCTTTTGGATCGTCGGCCATGTGCAAGTCTAACATTTTCACAATTTCTAACAGATGCTTAACTACCTTCTATAGAAGTTCCATTTCTAAATATTTCTTGCTAGTTATTCAGAAGAAAATAAATAGAATTAGTGAGAAACAAACCTCTATGTATATTTAACAAACACAAAATACTACCAAATTAAGAGGGAAGGTTGAGTTCTAACCCAATATTGTACGCTTCTAGTTCGAAATACTCATGTTAGCAACTTGAGGAAGTGCCTCTCTCTAAATATGGATAATATTGGACTCATATTGCCCCTTATATTCATGGTTTTGTAGGTCTTGAGCATACACTCCATTTCCGCCTCGATGAGTCCACCAAAGTGACATCATAAAAGACTAGAATGATGGGAGCTTTTTACTCTAGCATTAATAGGAGCTCATCTATGCACCAATTTGAATCAACATATCAACAACAAAATATCACCGCATGCACTGAGGTGGTTCTATTTGTGTGTTTTATCTAACAATAAAGGAAATAGACATAACAAATCAATTATGTAAGTGACTATTTGTAAGCAAAATGATACATTATTCTGAAATGGCCAACACCTTGTCATTGTTGGCATATCATATAATTGTATGTTGCGGGAAGAAACAAAATCTTGATTACATAAATAATAATGAACACTCTAAGAGTTCTCATATAATAATGGACACTTAAGAGTTCTCATTAACTCCAAAATGAATCACTCATATTTATATAGAAACTGGAAAAAATTATATCAAAAGGTTTCCATAGATAGAATTTAGTATAAACTAAAATTAAAGGAAAAAACCAATCAATTAATTTATATATGAGAACTCATGGCCTCGTTTATATATAGTTCAAATAAAGTTTTGTAAAGCATACATGCAATTTATATATTAAAGTAATATCTTGAAAATAAACATATTTTTAATAATTTTTAAAGTTAATTATTCATTTATGAATTAGTTTAGGAAGATGTTTATGTAATATTAGATATTAAATTATTGTTAAATATGTAATGGGGGAAATTAAATTATTATAAACCCTCAAAAATATAACATGGAGAGGGATTCAATTTCTTGAAATATGAATTTTGTACCTTAGTTTTTATATTGGTTTTAATCTCTTTTTTTCTAAGTCTATATAGATTTATTTATTTATTTGGTTTTAAGTTTTTATTTTATGAATGGACATGTTTTTTTTAATATTTTTTTGTATTTTGATAACATTACATAATATTATTAAATTAAATAACAACATCTCACATTTCCTAGGCACACTTGCCATGATACATCATATCACATCTCCCATACACACTTAAGTAACAAAAAGACTTTAACGCTAAGTGATATGTCAGTAACTATCACTTTGTAATTGATGCGGTCCTTCCTTTACTTTGAAGACCTCGTAAAAGTTTTGTGGAAGAACTTGACACAATTGAGAATTCACTATTCTTTCTTAACGATTTTGAATTAATGTATAAAGTGTTCATGTACCCTAAGTAAAGTTGCTTTTCCTGGATTGGCAGTCATGCTGATATGTAAAAGATGTCTTTTGATTCATATGAATAACAAAGACGGTATTTTTTCCTCTGAAAAAAAAAAAGTTGCTTTCCAATGTATGAGCACATTTGAGTGTCTAGTTCGAATGTTCTTTAAGCATCTGGAGTTGTACAATATGAGATTTGAGCCTAAATAAGAGATGTATTTAGTGTGTTGCTGTCTATTTCTCTTGGGATTCTTGTTCGTTGTGGGAAAGCTATGAAAAGCAAGATGGATAAGGGAGAAATCAACATAGTAAATATTTTTTTTTTTTATAAACATTGAATTTGCTCGAATGAATCTTATATCACTATAAGCATTTCGCTTGGATGAATTTTATATCACTATAGACACTGCTTTTTAATGTTAGACCTGAATTCATGATTATAAACATTTAAGAAGCCACGATGTCTTCGAGTGTTGACACACATATTAAGATGGCATTGTACAACATATATGACTATTTTGTTGACATTAACAAGCTACATGATTTATTTTGGCAGGAATGCTGAGGAGGAAGTTTGATCTAAGAAAGACGAAAATCGAGCAATTCCTTCTGCAAACAGAAATTGGAGTTGCGCTCACTATCATATTTGGTAGCCTCCACAATCTAAACACTGCCATGACGATGAGAAATGTGTTTTATGGTTTCATTCTCACACATATTCCAGGTGAAGGTCACTAGAATAAACAACCTGCTGACTACAAACCTACTGCACACCATCGCCCAGTTCCAGACGACGCTAGATGCGGTAGAGAAATACATTAAAAACTATGGGGAGGAGAACATGTGGATTGTTGGGTATTCTCTCGAGGTTTCCATCGCGATGCTAGCAAGTAGGCGGATGGCCGAAGAGAGGCAAATCCTGGAATCCCATCTTTTCAATCCTCCCTTCGACTTTGATCCCATTAACAAAATATTAAACAATACTCTCAGGCACGACCTGCACATTGCCACCACCGTGATGGATACCAGGCTCACCCTATTGTTCAAGGAGAAAAACAATCTTGAAGAGTCTGGAAACGCCTTCTTCTCCCTGTGCATGTGGGTTCCCTGTCTTTATGTCCATCCTGCTTGAATGTGGAGACAAATCTGAATGATTCAGAGGACTGCTTGCAAATGTAGAGTTTGATGTTTAAGATGACAAAAATGAATTTGGGAAACCATATGACAAATTTACAGACTTACACAGCTTGAAGAGAATAAGAACATAAGCAAATGAAGAGCAGGAGTGACCACTATAATGATGATAGAGGAGAGGGTATGGTCAAGATCCAATGCATTAACAAATAACAGACCATTGGCATCTTTGGAGGACTTTTCCATGGCTCATTGTGTGGAGCTGAAGAGGATATATGGGTTGGCGCATTGTACAAAACTTCGATTGTTGTATGTTCATGGGTGCTCTGAGTTAGAAGAGTTGCCACCTCCTGAACACACGAACCTCCTGACCACGCAACGGCAACAACTAAAAACTTCTTCAATACGTGTGGCAGACGTTGATTGGGAGAGAAGACGTTGTGAAAGTTGATTGGTGACAGGAACGACAAAGGTGAATAATGTTTCTCAAATCGACTCCACAGAAAGAATGCCTAACGGCCTAAAATTGTAAAAGTGTGAAAATTTTAAAAATTGATAGATCATGAAAATGAAAAGGTCTTTTCAAAATATGCCTAATTTATAAATACATTTTCTTTAAATATAATAAGACTAATTTTAATAAAACAAAATAGTAAAAATTAATAAAATGATTTGATCTTTTTTATTGACAAGTTATTTAATTAAAAATATAAAATAAATTAAAGTAATTTTAAAATAAATCAAAATAAATATTTTTTTTGTTTTGTAAAGCTGTAAATTCTATTAAAATGAGAAGTCAAAAATGACATGTCTGAGAAAAATTTGGGGTGGTCGAAGATAGTGAAACTACCACCCTAACCATTCAAAATTACAGATCCTCTTGGGTAAACTATAACAGAGAGAGAGTCCACTGGCATTGAATTCCATGGAAACAAAAAACTGGATCTATACCTTCTTGTTCTGCAAATTATCAAAGTATTTAACATAAGTTTAAAAATCAAACTATAAAAAGAAAACTTGACTTGACAATCTGAACCGGAGAGAGACCGAGCCATCGTGGGAGACATGACCAAGAGTTACAAAGGGAGAGCTTCCTCTGGGATGGGGCAGCCCCATCCTCCTTCCTCAGAGTTGGTAGCAGGATTGTTTGCTCACGGAGAAGACTTGTTGCTCAAGCCTTCGTTGTCAGACACGCGTTTGAACAGAGGTTCAATGGTGGTCGAAATGGGAAAGGGAGCACTGGTGGAAGCCTCCTAGACCAGAACCAAACCTCTTTCCATTGACCCCTCTTGCACTGACACACCCCAGCTCCATAGTGATAACCCGTCTCTGCCCGTTGGCCAAGCATTTCCATGAGAAGGTGGCATCCAAACTGCTAATTCGGTTTTCCATGTCAACTAACTTAGCTTTGACAGAGAGGACCGTGTTGTGAGCCAAGCTCCAGTTTCCTGTCCTCCATTAGAACCCCCATCATGTTTTTATGAGCTCCCCTCTTCCTATAGCAAGTCGCTCATTGATTAGACGAGCCTCCCAATCATAAATTAGGACCCTAACAGGCATCGAAATCCCAACTTCATATCCTTCCTCCGCCATCACACTCATGCCGCGCTGAGTTTTCCCTCTATCGATGTTGCCCCTCCTAGCGGTTCCTCTTTGCCTTGACATAGTGGAAACCAAAGCGAGAAAATGCAATCGAAGGGGGCGTTGAAGTTGTTGAACCAGCAACAAAATGAGGCCTTTGAGCTACAAGGAGAGCCAGCCAAGTTGAGCCGAAGAGAAAACAAGAAGCCAAAAACTACCATGCCGTGCAGAATGCCATCAAATACTCCCTCCCTCATCCATGTCTTTTCGCTTAAACAAATTCTTTTGTGCCATATCAAAACTCGCATGATCCAGATCTGTCGCCATCAAAAACCAGAGTAAATGCAGATGTAACAGGATCGACTCTCAACAAACTAAGAATGGACATCCTCACCCTCCCATAATGAAGAGCTAGGGGGATTAATAGCCCCAGTATGCGTGGTGCCATGCAACCGGCTCCCGAATCGAGGTACAGTGCACTGTCGATGGGGCATGCTGGCACCTACATCCGAGTATAAATCAAAATAAATATTTGTTTTTAACATAAACTTAAAAAGGAGTATATTAAAGAGGTTGTGCACAACCATTTAGTACAAAATTACAGCAGAAATAAGATTCTAGAAGTAAGATAGAAGTAGGAATAAAAAAAGGCCATAAAGAGAACCTTCTAAAGCCGCTAAAAGAGATGTTGTTCTAAATATTTACAGACATAGTATAAACGCAGATAAACTGTTGATTTAGTAGTATTCAAAAAAACTTAAGCTAAGGGAACATCATTTCATTTTTCCTGGAAACCCCACAGGCTGGGTGACGGATTCTTCCTCTATTTTCTGTATGAATGCTCCTGGATTTTCTTAAGCGTGGCTTCCCTGGTTCAGTTGCAACAAATTCTGAAGGTCCTCCTGAATGCGGTCAATTTTTCCCATAATTTCTTTCAAATTCATCTCATTGTCATCAATTCTTGAATCATGGCAACTAGTTTGGTAAGAAACATAACGAACATCCTCCACTAACTGCTTGAATTCCTTGGCAGTCTCCCTATTGTCAATAATTCCAATGGCCACAAAGTCTAACAGGCGCTGGATGTTTATCTTCAGGTCATCGAACCCTTCTCTAACGCTTCTCTCAACAGGGTCAATTCTTCTACGTTCCATTCTCAGTAATGGAGGCGGATTTTTACTGCAGTAACTTTGCCTGTAATTGAAACTCTGAATGCTGCTGCAAGCTCGGACAAGAAAGGGTATAGATAGTTCAAGAGAAGCCTGTGAACTCTGCAAAGAACTAGCAATTACGGCAGAGAGCCTATTCACACCTCCTAGAAACAATGACGAGAAGCGACTCCTTAGATCATCAAAGGACTGAGACTGGTTGTTTATGATATCTGAGGAGGAAATGGCATAGACTGGACGCACAAACTACGTAATGCCCTTAGCTTCACCGAAACCAAAAAGCACAAAGGGATGAGGGGAGCAAGGAACCAGTGCCAAGATGCTCTCAAAATCCGAGGACTATGGAGAAAAAGGAAACATGCGCAAGAGATCCACGAGTAAGAGCCATCCGTCATAGAGCAAGGAGAGTTGCACCTCGTTGGTAGAGATATCACTAACAAGCAAAAAGAAGAATGACAAGAGCATGAAGGGATGAGAAAGGCGGTATAAGCCCCGAGGAGGAGCCATCATACAAGTAAGGGTGTGGACATAAGCATGAGTACTGAGCGCTTCTTTAATGTCGGAGGGGACTGCCTTAAATGGCGAGGGAGGTGAATAAAGGATGGGGGATGGAGGAGGCCACGTGCCCCTTTGCATAGTGAATGAGTTGCCACATATTAACAACACCATGACCATAACAAACATTTGCTTAATATTTTTTCTCAAGGCTTTGCAACAAGGATAGAGACCCTTGGGTTGAATTAGGGAATGGGTTTAGGCCTAACTTCTTCATTATTTAGAGAAATTAAACCTTGACGGAGAGAGGCGCCTGTATTCTCCAGAGCATCTGCCTGGGCATTATTCGCTCTTAAGATGTGGAAGTAGTCTATACTAGGTGGTAGTGGAAGCTGAGTGATCATGTTATACAACCTTATGCATTTGATGGAGCTGTTGTGTAGCCAGATGTCATTTTGAGGATAACATGTCGCGAGTCTTCGAAGACTAGTAATCTATAAATGTCTCTATTGTCTATGATTTCTAGTCCTTGTAGAAGCGCCATCCACTCAGCCTCGATGTTTGTCTTGTGTCCCAGTCCCCAAGCAAATGTTTTCACTGTTTGTCCTCTAGGGTCAAGGATCATGGCAACTAGTTTGGTAAGAAACATAACGAACATCCTCCACTAACTGCTTGACTTCCTTGGCAATCTCCCTATTGTCAGTAATTCCAATGGCCACAAAGTCTGACAGGCGTTGGATGTTTATCTTCAGGTCATCGAACCCTTCTCTAACGCTTCTCTCAACAGGGTCAATTCTTCTGTGTTCCATTCTCAGCAATGGAGGCGGATTTTTACTACAGTAACTTTGCCTGTAATTGAAACTCTGAATGTTGCTGCAAGCTTGAACAAGAAAGGGTATAGCTCGTTCAAGAGAAGCCCCTAAACCCTACAAAGAACCAACAATTACGGCAGAGAGCCTATCCACACCTCCCAAAAACAATGATGAGAAGCGACTCCTTAGATCATCAAAGGACTAAGACTAGCTGTTTATGATATCTGAGGAGGAAATGGCATAGACTGGACGCACAGACTGCGTAATGCCCTTAGCCTCACCGGAACCAAAAAGAATAGAGGGCTGAGGGGAGCAAGGAACCAATGCCAAGATGCTCTCCAAATCCAAGGACTATGGAGAAAAAGGAAACAGGCGCAAGAGATCCACGAGTAAGAGCCCTCCGTCGTAGAGCAAGGAGAGTTGCACCTCGTCAGCAGAGAGATCACTAACAGGCAAAAAGAAGAATGACAAGAGCAAGGGATGAGAAAGGCGGTATAAGCCCCAAGGAGGAACCATCGTACAAGCAAGGGTGTGGGCATAAGCATGAGGACTGAGCGCTTCTTTAATGCTAGAGGGGACTGCCTTAAATGGCGAGGGAGGTGAATAAAGGATGGGGAATGGAGCCCACGTGCCCCTTTGCATAGTGAATGAGCTACCACATATTAACAACACCATGACCATAACAAACCTTTGCTTAATATTTTTCTAAGGCTTTGCAATGAGGATAGAGACCCTTCGGTTGAATTAGGGAATGGGTTTAGGCCTAACTTCTTCATTATTTAGAGAAATTAAACCTTGAGAGAGAGAGGCACCTGTATTTGTCAAAGCATCTGCCTGGGCATTATTCGCTCTTAAGATGTGGAAGTAGTCTATACTAACTGAGAGTGGAAGCTGAGTGATCCTGTTATACAACCCTCTGCATTTGATGGAGCCTATTGTGTAGCCAGATGTCATTTTGAGGATAACATGTCGTGAGTCTCCGAAGACTAGTAATCTAGAGATGTCTCTATTATCTATGATTTCTAGTCCCTGTAGAAGAGCCATCCACTCAGCCTCGTTGTTTGCCTTGTGTCCCAGTCCCCGAGCAAAGGTTTGTATTGTTTGTCCTATAGGGTCAAGGATAACCCCCCCTCCCCGCACCTGCCTCCCTAATAAATCAAAATAAATATTAATATACATAATAATTATCATTGTTTGATTTTTGTAAGTGCCAAGATGCTCTCCAAATCCGAGGACTGTGGAGAAGGAAACATGCACAAGAGATCCACGGGTAAGAGCCCTCCGTCATAAAGCAAGGACGTCATAAAGCAAGGAGAGCTGCACCTCATCGACAGAGAGATCACTAACAGGCAAAAAGAAGAACGACAAGAGCAAGGGATGAGAAAGGCAATATAAGCCCCGAGGAGGAGCCATCGTAAAAACAGGGGTGTGGGCATAAGCGTGAAGACTAAGCACTTCTTTAATGCTAGAGGAGACTGCCTTAAATGGCGAGGGAGGTGAATAAAAGATGGGGGATGGAGGAGGCCATGTGCCCCTTTGCAAAGTGAATGAGCTGCCACATATTAACAACACCATGACATTAACAAACCTTTGCTTAATATTTTTCCCAAGGCTTTGCAACGAGGATAGAGACCCTTGGGTTGAATTAGAGAATGGGTTTAGGCCTAACTTCTTCATTATTTAGAGAAGCTAAACCTTGAGGGAGAGAGGCACCTGTATTTGCCAAAGCATATGCCTAGGCATTATTCGCTCTTAAGATGTGGAAGTAGTCTATACTAACTGAGAGTGGAAGTTGAGTGATCCTGTTATACAACCTTCTGCATTTGATGGAGCCTGTTGTGTAGCCAGATGTCATTTTGAGGATAACATGTCGCGAGTCTCCGAAGACTAGTAATATAGAGATGTCTCTATTGTCTATGATTTTTAGTCCCTATAGAAGCGCCATTCACTCAACCTCGTTGTTTGTCTTGTGTCCTAGTCCCCAAGCGAAGGTTTTTATTGTTTGTCCTCTAGTGTCAAGGATAATTTAAATATTATAAGTTATAAAAGTTAATTTTATAAAAGTTACTAAATTATTTAATTATTTAAAATTTTAAATTTTAGAAACTTATTATCATAGTGATGATGGTTATTATTGAGCTTTATTGGATACTAAAAAAGGTGATGGATGGTTTAGTTTTCTTTAAAATTTTATTTATGTGCTCGACAAATATTAAATAAAATAAAGTATTTCTAGTTCACTATTGTTGTGATTGGTTAAAAAGTTAAGAAGGTGAGTGTTGCAACAAATATTTTAAAATTGAGTTTTAATGTGGGGATACAGAAATCATTTCTTTTCTTAGAAAAGGGTGCCAAGATCTTTTTTATTTAAGAAGAAAACATTTTATTTATAAGCCCATAATCCTTACATCTATCACCTTCATCATAAAACAACTTACATCTTTTCAAAAGCTTTGTAATTTAGATCTGTAATTGTCTTAACAGTAAACTGGTAACATTTATCTATTCATCAAAATAGCCTTTCCATATCAAAAAGAACAAAACAAGAAAACATGTAAAGAGTAGTAGTGTCACAAAAAATGGAGTGATGTCTATATAAAAAAATTAAAAGAATGGCCAAATAAACTATTGTAGGAGCAAGTTCATGTGCCCCTTATCCTATAAAAGATTATGGATCATGTTCTGTAAATGTTTCTTCTTCCATCTCCCATTGGTACAATGTACCTAGAGCTAACTCTAACAACCTTATGATGTTTTCAAGATTTATATTGGGAAACTGTCACATTTATTTTCCTTGACTATGTTACAACTAAAAAACATCAATGTATATTTGCTTTGAATGCTTAAATGTTTTGGAATATAGACTATAATAACAATCTCATTTCTTTATCCACTTCAATCCAATTGCTATACACTTCAATCCAATGAAAAGATAACAACCCATTTGTTGTGAAAAGATCATATCCACAATGGTTTTTTTAAGCTTACATTAAGATGACACCTAGTACTTTAAAATTTCTAAACAATAAAACCAATATCAATGTCTCCCTTCTTGCATTTTCAGAATTCTAACACTAAAACCAATTCTCAAACAATGAAAACCCATATATGCCTTCCGTACCCATCTCAACCTTGTGCACGTAATTTATTCATGTTTTTTTTAAATACAGATATAAAAATACAACAAAATTAGATTAACCTTGTGTATGTAATTCATTTTTGCTTTTTATTAATATTATTGTGTAAGTAATTTATTGATGTTTTTATTTAAATATCAGAAATAAAGATACAATAAAATTATTTCAACCTCTTAATCATAAAAAAAACAATATTTCAATTGAAATTTAAAATAAAAAATAAAATACTATATTTAATCAAAAAATTACATCACTCGATCACAACCAACAACATATAAAGAGATAAAAAAAGATGGAACTATAATTAAAATCAGCACGTCCTACATATTTCACTACAAACAATTGGACTACTAGTTAATGATGTGATCGACATGCAAAAAGAAACAAATGATTCCATTTATAAGAAAAGTGCTATTATGCTTGTAATCGCATACTTTCGTATTAATATAATTATAAAAGAACTCTATGCCCTGGTACAACACAAGGCACTAGTTAATATAATTATAAAAGAACTCTATGCCCTGGTACAACACAAGGCACTAGTTAGGGGAGGCAGGTGCAAGAGGGGTCATCCTTGACCCTAGAGGACAAACATTGAAGACCTTTGTGTGGGGACTAGGACACAAGACCAACAATGAAGCCAAGTGGCTAGCGCTTCTTCAAGGCTTGGAAATGCTAGATAAAAGAATCATCTCAAGTCTACTAGTTTTTGGGGATTCTCAATATGTTATCCTCAAGCCGATAACGGGTTACTTAGTAGGCTCCATCAAATGCAAAAGGTTTTATGCACTCCCTGATAACCAGATTTTTTTAAATATCAGAAATAAAGATACAATAAAAATTATTTCAACCTCTTAATCATAGAAAAAAAACAATATTTCAATTAAAATTTAAAGTAAAAAATTAAATTACTATATTTAATAAAAAAATTACATCACTCGATCACAACCAACAACATATAAAGAGATAATAAAAAAGATGGAACTATAATTAAAATCAACACGTCCTACATATTTCACTACAAACAATTGGACTACTAGTTAATGATGTGATCAACATGCAAAAAGAAACAAATGATTCCGTTTATAAGAAAAGTGCTATTATGCTTGTAAACGCATACTTTCGTATCAATATAATTATAAAAGAACTCTATGCCTTGGTACAACATAAGGCACTAGTTAGGGGAGGCAGGTGCAAGAGGGGTCATCCTTGACCCTAGATGACAAACGTTGAAGACCTTTGTGTGGGGACTAGGACACAAGACCAACAATGAGGCCAAGTGGCTAGCGCTTCTTCAAGGCTTCAAAATGCTAGATAAAAGAATCATCTCAAGTCTACTAGTTTTTGGGGATTCCCAACATGTTATCCTCGAGCCGATAACAGGTTACTTAGTAGGCTCCATCAAATGCAGAAGGTTTTATGCCAGGATCATTCACCTTCCACTCCCTGCTAGCATTGCCTACTACCATATTCTAAGAGCGAATAATGTCCTGGTTGACTCTTTGGCAAACAGAGGTGCCTCTCTCCCTCAAGGTTATATTTCTCTTAATGATGAAGAGGTTAGTTCTAAGCCTATTCCCTAAGTTTCTACAAGGGCCTCCTTCCCCATTGTTAAGCCTTGATTTTGGGCTAATTGTTAAGCATCTGATTTTGGTTTTGGATGATGGGCTGATCCCTGGCAGCCTAAGCTTTCATCGTGGGGACGCATGGCTTCCACCACCCTCCCTTTTTATCGTCTTGTCCTCTCCATTTATCGTCCCGTCCTCTCCATTTATGGCCGTCCTCTTTAGCCTTCACATCGAGCCCTGCTCCCATGCTCCTGTCCATCCCTCCGTACGCGCAATGGCTCTCCCTTGGGATATTATCCTCCATCCCCCTTCCAAGTGCATGCCATTGTTCTTTCATGTTTTTGTGCTCCCTCCTGGCGACGAGTTGCAGATCTCTCTGCAAAATTATCCCGAGCTTTCAGTTGGGTGGTCGTTACCCACGGTCTTCCAACATTTACGTTTCTCTCGGCCTCTGGATTTAGTTTATTACCCGACTTTGCCCCCTCTGTTGGTCTCATCCAGCCTGTGTATTCTGTTACTGGTGTGCTTGGGAGCCATATTCTAATTGACCGCCCCGAGGTTGCATATATTTCCTTTGGTGTTGGCGAGCTTGGATGCCATTTCTCCTCTCTTCTCCTCGGCAACATTGTAAACAGGCCCTCCTTTTGCTTGTCGATTCCACCCAAAATTATGTGGGTTCTGTTGAGGGAGCTCTCAAGCTGTTCTAAGGTGATTTCGCAAACCGACACGCTACCTTTCCTCCCGATTTTGGGCAGAATCTAAGCAGCAAAAAAACCATACCTATTTTTGGCATGGAGCACAAAGGTATGGACCCAGTTCAGCAAAGTGTCAAGGTTTTGATAATTTAAAGGTGAATATTCAGCATCTGCCCAATTTCGTGGCTATTGGAATCACTCACAACAAGAAAACTGCAAAGAAAGTCAAGCAGTTAGTGGATGATGTGCATTACGTCTCCTACCAGACTAGCTGCCATGATGCAAGAATTGATGACCATGATATGGACATGAAAGAAATGATGGGTAAAATTGACTATATTCAGGAAGATCTACATAATTTGATGCAGCTGAACCAGGGAAGCCACGCACAAGACAATCAAGGAGCAGCCACTCAAAGAATGGAAGAAGACTCTGTCACCCAACCTGTGGGGTTTCCAGGCAAACCCAAATGATCTTCATATAGTTCATGTTTTTTTGCATAGTCTTAAACCAGCAGTTTATTCGAATTTACACTATCACTGTTAATATTCTGAATAGGAACTTTTATAGCGGCTCTAAAAGGCCCTCTTGCTGGCCTGTTTTTGTTTCAAACTCTATTTTCCTGTTATCATCTTCTCACTACTGCAATTTTGTACTGAATGGCTGTGCACAGCCCCTTTAATATATATTTTTCTCAATTTCTGTTATAAAAAAAACATAAAGCACTAGTCTTATACTACATGCATGTAAATGTAAAAACTTATATCAGGAGTTACTAGTGAGGTTCATGGCGTGGATGTAAGCCAAATAACAAGGGCTTTCAGTTTCGTGACTATTTGCAAGCATGTAGAATATACTTAGAGGAGAGGGAAATCATCCATGTGCAACTATCATTATCATTCAAAGATCATTTCTGTAAATATTGATGATACCAAAATCTAATTGAGTCGGAGGGGCAGCATTTTATGTAGACAAAAACCCTAACAAAAGACATGCTTCAAAATGCATTTAAATCAGCTTTCTATAAAGAGAACAGATATTTGAACAAAATATGGCCAAGATAATAAATAAATAAAAACCTAAAATGCATATAGAATGAAATATATGATGTTCTACCCTTTTTAAATTCACTACTCAAAAAATGAAGCATATGATAGTCTGCCCTAGTTAAATGTACACTACACAAAAAATAAAGCATCCAATTTAAATAAGCAGACTATACAGAAAAAAACCCACAAGACCTACATCAGTTCCTTTCAAAAATAATATGAAGATAAAAAGGACAGGCTCGTTTTGAAAAATGAACGAAGCAGGCATATGATGGCTTAATGATAAAACCTATCATAACATTTCCAGAGGCAAAAAATGTTTAATAATAAATAGAACCAATGAAAGATAAAAGAAAATGCATGTACTTTGGTACAAGATATAGCAGCTAATAGTTCATATGCAATTACTGCAAAAGTATTCTACATAATCACAAGTCTAAAAATAATCTGCTTCAACAGTTTAGAAGCAATAGTTCATGCTAGTCCACAAAATATTTACTAGAGACTCATTGTCAACCGTACCAACTAAGACTCATTGTCAACCGTACCAACTAAGCAACAGACTAGCTTTGATCAAGACAGTCATTACGCTAATATATGAAAACTGCAGAGCTAACTGCAAGGTAAAAAAGACAAATGCCCTGAAGAGACTACCCAGATTAGTTTCAAACAAAACATTGAAACTGTGCATCCAACACCCACAATAAAGCTCACTGGGCTTTCAGTCCCATTGGTTGAGAATGAGCCGCAGCCTGTTGCTGCTGCTGATTTTGCTGGTAATTCAAAGGCCTTCTGAATAACATAATGTGTGGCTCAGGGCGATGTATGGCATAGTGCATCCATCCACGAGACTGCTGGACTCCAATAGCTCGCCATTCATTCTGAACCAAAATAGATTATCAATTTAGCAAAAAGTCATAATTTATACTAAAATACAGATGCATTGCATTGAAACTAGCATTTGAGAACAAAAATGAGCTGCTGACCTCATTGAGAAGTCGATTCTTGGGGAGCAACTTAGCAGTTTCAGGAGGGAGAACGACATGCCTGAGAATAACACAACACCCAATCATCAAAATATCCAGCAGTCAAGAATATCCACACCAACTAATTTGCACAAACATCTCATAGTGTACAAATAATGAGCATTCCTATTTAATAAAATATATCTTTTACAATGATAGTTAACTATGCTTGTCAAAAAAGGTCTGTTAAGTATCAAAAAATAATGGTCCAAATTTTATCTTAATCATGTTGACATTCAGGCATTGTTAGGAAATGACTTAAATAAAAAAATATTTGCACCATACACATACCATTTCCTAATATATAACAAAAAAACTTTAATAAGCATCTGAAAATGTAGAATCTGGCATTAGGAATGGCTTTCTGCAAGGGCTTTAGTGTTAAGGGAGGAAGATGAACTATGTGGGATGCTTATGTAGCAAAGCTCAGATCAAGCTATGTCAGAATTAAAGATGTGGAGCATTCTTTGGTATGGACTTTGAAACCTTATGGGGTTTATACACATATGAAGGGTTATAAAACACTTGCTTCACAAGGTAATCAGGACTCAGGAACCTCAGAGATAGCGGTGAAGAAAAGTTTAGACTTCAAATGCCCTACTAAATCTCACAATTTTATGTGGTTGATTTTAAACAATAAAGTAAAAAGTAAAACTTGGGACAAATTGCAAAGGAGGGACTTCAAAGGACCTGGCTGGTGCAGTCCATGCATGGAAAGTGATGAAACAAATTACCACTTAATAATGTCCTGTAGTTTTGTTAAACGGGTCTGGAAGGAACTGCAGGGTTTCATAGGGTTAAGGAATGCTTGGGTTCGAGATACTATTGAAGATGGGCACAAAAGTTGGTGTGACAACCCTTCCATAAAATCTACTAGGGCATTACCTCTGATGATTGCTTGGGGTGTCTGGTTTTCCCAAAATGCTGGAATATTTGATAACAAGATTATTACTCTAGAACAGTTTGCTATACAAGGGTGGAACATTTTAGCTTCTATCAAGCAAGTAAAGGTTCCAAAGATCCTTCAACAGGTTCGAAAAGAATACATAGACAGATCAAAACCTTGGACATATTTTGTTGGAACCTCACAGGGTGAACGTCCTATGCAGGTGCTGGTGGCATTATTTTCTTCTCTAATTCCCATACAGTCAGTTTCAAAGCAGGCACTATATCTTGATCTTTTAACCTGGCTGAGTAATGGCCCTGAAGTTAACTTTAACTCTGGCAGCTGAATATGGATTGACAAGCATACAAATCTGTAGGGATTCTTCTCAGGGAACTCTACTCTTCAGCCCTTATTTGATGAAATTTGGGGCATCTTGGAAGGTTTTCCACATTTTTCATTTGCACATATCTACCATGGAAGGAATCAAAAGGGCATGCCGCATACACCTTGTCAAAAGAGGGTATACAGCTTCTACTAGGTGAATGGAATATGCGGGAAGACTTAAAAGGATTCTCCTCTGTGTATTCTCAAAATGATTTTTTAAGAAGAATACAATACTCTTATTCTTATATGAAACTGGTTTTGATTTTTGTACTTTCTTGAACAGTACTTATGGATGATTGTATAAGAGGACTCTACTCCTTTTAGGAGAGGATATAGGTATAGACTTGGATTCTGGACATCCTTTTCGGGCTTCTAATCTGAAATATATAATTTAACACAGTTTTGCTGTAGGATGGCTATAAGGACATATATATGCCTCTTTTTGGACCTGAGAACAGCTTAAGGAATGCTGTACACACATCTGATATGTGTAATTTTAAACTTATATGAATAAAATTAGACTTTTTTCTGTGGAAATATTTAATAAATAATAATGATAGTAATTTGTTTTAATTAAAATTCTATAAAAGAAAAAGCCCTGTGAAAATGTAATTGACCAAAACCAGTTTTCCAGCATTGATTTAAGAATAAATATTTCCAAACTTTCAGTTAATGATTTGCAATTTGAGTACCACATGCGCACATTATGTACATCCCTGCATTAATTAAATTATCGGACATTTCAAATTAGAGGGACCTTAGGACCTTAGGAGAGGGACCAAGATGACAGAGCAGTAACATAATTTTGAAGTTGGCAGATTTGAGTGCAGGATTGGAAAATTCAACAATCACTCAGCTTGGCAGAAGCAAATGGCTTCTTAGTAAATTCCAGAAATCATTAATAACGTTTCCTTCAATTTTACCTTGAGAATAGAGCTCTTACATTATTTTACACACTGAATGTGAAGTTTATATTTTTACTTGTCAAAACTCAAGCAGGTCTAAATGGTAAGGGTTATGCAACAAAAGGTGAGGAGCTAGATATCAGATGCAGGACCTGCCCGTGGCTGAAGGGCTATTAGACGACTGAAAATACATGTTAATTCATGACGGGCAAACTAACACAGTTTGGTCTAGAAGTGTGGACTACTATTTCCGACAAGTACATGTCTATTCCAGAGAGAGAAAGTAAATATATGACTAAGCCTCTGTGTGTGTGCACAATATAACCTGCTACAAGCCCTATCATACTAAAGCCCCGCATAAAAAGTTTCACAATGATTGACAGAAGCACCTATCCCCATATAATCATGGAGTCTTAAGACTGGACTCTTTATTTATCCGATCTATGAGTCTTAAGACTAGACTCTTTATTTATCCGCCCAAATCGCAAAAGGCTAACGATATCGCCAACATCAGAGAAATTCTCTAACATATCAAGTACACCATCCAGCCAAAACGATGGAAAGAATGCAACTTTAAAACATAAAATAAACAAGCAAATAGATAATTTATTAAATAAAACTAAAAGCATAAGGTCTGAGGTACTAACCTGTATTCATAAGTATCATCAGTGTATTTCTCGGAGTACTGAATTTGAGGCATCTTGATGGAACGATGTAAAGGCCTGAAAGATCTGAACCCAAAGAAAAAGAAATAGGAGCCAATGTATTAAACTCGTCAATAAATTCCACTTACCCAACACTGTTTTTAACCACCTAACCAGAACTAGCATTAAAAACCACAGAACAAAAAACCCATGGGCTATGAAGAAATCCCCGTGAAGTTTAATTAAATATGTAAAATAAAGGAATCCATAAAAAGCTTGAGCACGTGAAATGCAAAATAAATGCAACAGGGATCGGACTTGCCCCGAACGCTTAAGCAATAAAAGGGACAAAACATTCAATTATTCACAGATTGGATGATTTTAAAACAATAAAACCCTAAAACCTACTGCTACACATTGTAAAGACCGAGAAGAAATAGCCATTAAAACTTTCTACCGTCACCAACTCAGAGCCTGGAACCACGAAATTAAAAAAGACTTTGCAGATCCGAAAAATGTACGTAAAGGGTTAGTTAATGCTAACCTGACGGGCAGTAGAATTCCGCTCTCAGAACTTGAAATGCCCTTCGAATGACAGTACAATTATCTGAGAAAACCCTTTGAATGGGCTAAAGCTTGAGTTTGGACAACTGAGAGGCCGCGGGAAGGGTCGAAACCTCGAAATTGTAGAAGAATAAACTCAGCAGGTCGCAGGGGAAGATGGAATACAATGGAAGAAGCAGGACTCCAACGGGAAGGGTAGATAACGAGGGCGGCAAAGAATTCAAAGAGCCTATTATGTCAGATTGAAATGTAATTTCAGATCCGAGTATTTAAAAATATAATCGTACATTTATATATATAGGTAAAAGGAAAATAATATTATCAATGGGATTGTAGCTAATCACTTGTCTTAGCGTGCACAACAATTAAAGTGCATTTTATAAAGTTCACATCGCTTCGCACTTGCAAAAAATAGGTATACAATGTTATATCATGGTTTGTTTAGGAAATATGTTATGGTTCTTTTTAGATGTATAACTAGGATAAAGAGATTATTAGAGTAATAGTGGAGGTAATTTAATGCAAAGAGGGCTAAGTTTATTATGTTTGTTATTATTAAATTAGTATAGATTCATCTTAAACCTCCATTTATGATTGAGGTTTTAGTTTTAATTTTTTATTTGATAGGATGATATGGATTTTTGTACCGAGGTGCTCTTCACCCAGTATGGGGGAGATCCTTTTTTTAAAATGTGGTTCACCATTTGTTAGAGGGCTACTCCACAGAAAATTCCAGTACCTGATATTCAAACTGAATCAAGGTATGGTCAGCTCATCATTCACAACATTTATTACAAAGTGCTCCACAAGAGCATCATGTCACTTACAAGAGTAGAACCTGGGTGGGGAGGGTAACATTCATTCCTCCCAACCACCCAAGCTACATCCATTTGACAAGTATGGGGGAGATCCTGTCACGTTAGTCACGTTATGCTAGCCGACATAAATAAAAATATTAAAAATGAAAAAATGAAGAAAAAAAATTACATATTGACTTTAAAAAAAAAATTAAACTAGCATAGATCCATTTTAAACCCAGATCTATCAAGTACAGAAAGGAATCCAAATGGTTAAAAAATGTACACCTCAAGAAATTGGATCCCTCTCGGTGCTTGATAGATTCGGGTTAAAATGGGTCTATGTGAGTTCTACATATTTTTCATATCTTTTTATTATATGAGTCAACATGAATTTTTTTTATTTACTTTTTATTTTTGGTAATGTAATGTTACGTTACGTTACCTTACATGACAACATCTTCCCCATTTTAGGTTGTAGAACACCTCACTCCTCTTGATGCAATAAGGCTCACTATGGTAGTTATTAGTGAATAAGTGTAATGGGGCCTCATTAAAGAAGGTCCACTAGGTAGTTAGAAGGTTCTTAGAGTTGAAGTTGTAAATATGGATGGAGTGTGGAAGAATATTATAATTGGACCTTAGCTCATATGAGGTTGCCCCCTTGAAAATGCAAGTGAATAGCGGTTGATTCATTCCAAAAAAAGATCAATTGTAAAGTGTTTCCCTACCTTGAGGGTTCTCATATTAATAAATTGTTGAGCATTTCTATATTATCAGATGTATTTTATGTGAATGGATATTTTTAGATTTGAGGTACACTACAAAATAAGTCTACCAAAATTGGGCACTACATTCCCCCTCCTTAGGTTTTAAAGCACTACCCTCAATGTAATTTAACTAATTGAACAAAGAAGAGTAATTTTCCTCATTACATCATCCATTTCCCAAGTTGTCTCATCTAGCTTATATTATTTCCACCAAACCTTGGTTTGTGCGATTGCTCAGTTCCGTAGCATTGTCATCTTCCTACTGAAAATGCAAGTGGGCTTAGTGGAACTCTCTATCTATATCCCCCTAAATGATGGGCCAATCAAGCATGTGGTTAGGATCGTGCACATACTTCTTAAGCAAATAAATGTGAAAACCATTATGTGCCTTAGCATTTGCTAGCAATGCATGCTTATATGCCACTAGTCCTACTCTTTAGAAAGTCTTAAATTGCTCACAATATTTTGAGCCTATAGCTTGGTACAACCCCTCATTTTGGGTAACTTTCTTAAGCTTCACTCTTAAAATATGTGCTCCTTGCATCGAACACATTGTGAGTAACAAATTTTCTATCAGTCTCAAGATGCCTTTAGCTTTTTCTTTATTCTTGCAACTTTCTCTTCCATCCCTTTCCATCGTGCAAACACAAATGTAATATTGTATGCTATATTATCCTATCTCATTATTTTTTTGTATTTTATTCCATATGCATAAGGCTCCAACAAACCATGTGTAAGGTTCCACATTACCAACCATCAAATCATAAGAAGTTAACTCAAAGGCAAACTTGACATTCATGAAACTGCCATAATGTGATGGTAAAAGGATTTTTCCCTTTTGTTTTTAAATAGATGCTCATAACAAAGGCTACAAACTCTCACTGTCAACTGCAACTAGACTTATTTGCTATTGGACATTTTGACACCTAATTTGCAGTTATGTAAGCTATAGTCATTGGGACATTTTGCCAAACAGTTTGCAGCCATGAAAGCTACAATCATTGAGGCATTTTGTCAAACAGTTTGTAACATAACCACTTCCCTTTATGCATTCCAAGACAAGAACGACAAATTTGAATCTCAAAAACTATCAATGCAAGATCCCTCTCCTATGCCCTAGAATATCTTGTAAATTTTGCATATTATTGTATTAGTCTCGGTGAGGGCTCAAGGCCAAGGCCCCACCCAAGACAACACCTTGTGGCTTATAAGGGTTAACTGTCTAAGTGAAAATACTTAGGAGACATAATGCAAATGAAACAAACTAACAAGGGCTAACTAATGAATAAAAAACTTATCCCAACTCAAGATGCCCTAGCAGAATACTCAATCCTAGTAAAACTCGACGAGAGGGGGTCGAGGGGTTAAAGAAAGAACCAAGGAAAAACAATCCAAAGAATTTAAAGACACATATACGAATAAGATAAACAAAGGTATGATTTACTGAAGAGGATATACATATATGAAATGAATTAAATAAGCGAGAAAATTGAAACAGCGCATGGTGAAGAAATATATTTAAAATATATAAGGGAGGCAATAGCTTATATTTATACGTGCCTTATTGCATATGGACAACCGTTATGAAAATGAATACCCATATTAATGGATTAAGATTCTGTCCTTTGTATCAGCCATGAGTTTATGAGCCGTTACAGGATATTTTTAGTCACCGTTGGACTTATCTTAAACTCATCTTTTAGTTTCCTTTGATTATGGGAAAAGATAGTAATAAGAGAGACGGTTATTAGAATTTTGAAGGCCTTTAATTACTCCCCCACGATTTAAGATAAGGGACGTGGAACCAACAACTTTAATTGTCCTGAGCAAGCCAGCACCATTGGAGGAGGTAATTTAGGGCATGCTTAGGCGCTGTTAGAGGGGGAAACCGCAGGCGACTAGCAACGACTCCCTCCTTCTTTAATTACCCATAGTGAATTGATTATAAGGGGGGGGAAGAGCTCGGTGTTGGGGATAGGGTATGTATCCTTGCGTTCGGAGAAAAAGAAAAGATCTTTGCGCCTATTAGAGGGGTCCAACATAATGTGCCAGGAAAAGAATGCCTGCGATTCTGTTGAGGCTGGCTGTGTTCTGACCAGAGGGAAAACGAGAAATGGCGCACTCAACTTAAGTTTACTTCTGTCTGCGTTGGGGAGAAGGAGAGCACTGTGTGGGCAGATGGAAAGCGTTGTGAGTATACATAAAGAGTATCATCTGCGTTTTGTTGATAGGTTATTTGCATCACTGTGATGGTATAATTGCTTTAGAATATCTCTGTGATTCCTTTAAGAGAGTTTACACCTGTGTTCCCTGGAGTGTTTCTCTGCGAGTTCACGTGTTTGCAGGAAGTATTTTTCTGTGACTTAATGTGCGGCAGGTCTGCATATTTAATGAGCGACTGAATTCCACGCTGCTCCTTCAAACCTATGCTCCTAGTAGAATATGGTTCTGTGTATGCCTTATGGACATAAAATCCCAGGCTGCGATTTTGGTCTGGATAGATTGGGTTGCGATAGACTGTGTGTGTTTTCAGGACCGATTGGTCATAAACCCAGGTTGGGATTTGTCTTAATAGTCTGAGCCGCCTTCATGATTTTATTTATAGATACAGGCTGCTTCTTGCCTATACTTCACGTCTCTTATGTTCTTATGCCAGAGAACCTTCTGAGGTTCTACTTTTGTTTACTTTATTTGGAAAAAGTGCCTTTATAACGATTTTGGTTGCATTGGTTTAAATAGCCGGCAAAAATTTATTTTTGTACACTCATGACAACAAATTCTTTTGTACATCCATGACCGAACCAGATTAGTCGTGGCCCTGGATGGGAAGCGTGAACGTTGACAATCATAGAGTAGTTAGCTCTATCCTGCGTGAGTGGGACAAGTTTATATATAAGAATTGTAATGAATAAAATTTGCTACGGAATGATGGAAGGAGTATCCTGTAGGCTTTGACAATCCTATATGCTTGTTTTGCATCCTTTTTATGGTTTCAAGGCAATTCTGTTTTATATAAGGGAATAAGTATATATCCACCTAAAAGATATCAGGTCGGTGTCCAGCGAGAATGTTTAAGTAACTCTGGATATAACTTGGAAATATTATAAACACTACAAATACTTGTGGAAATCTGAAAATGACAACGCTTCTCCAGATTGTTTTTAGAAAACAAACCGAGTAAGGAGCTTTGGAGAAATCTGCAAGTTGCCTGGTCTGTTCGACTAAAACAACTACTGCATAATCCTTTGATAGCCGACTGGCCAACTCTCAGTTTGAAATATCGAAGTTCCTATGGACAGAGTTATCTCTCGGCTAAAGGCCAAAGGCTTTTTTTATGGCCAGATTGCTTAGTAGTAAAACCGTGGAATTATAGAGTTAATAGGAGTAGTGGTTATAATTTATTGTTTTAATCAGGATGTTAAAATCTTATTTATTAAAGATTGTAAGCTTGGGGTAAGGGCACTTCATTGTTGGCACAAGGAGGGAGTTTTAATTAATTAAAACTGTTACATAGCACATAAATGGATTTAACTCATATCTAAGGGGTTGTTAGTGTATTAAGAACAAGCTGGCAATGTTTGGTTATGTTAACAATGATGAGCTGATTATAAGGGTCCTAAAAGAGGGTTGTTGAGTTAGAAGTGTCTCTCTGTGTACAGCCTTGAGGAAAGATAAAACCGGCCATGAATGAGCCGTGATTTTTGTAAGCCACATTTTTTTTGATAAAGAAATAAAAGAACAAATAGGTTGGTGGATGTAGCCTCGTGGACGAGGTGAACCACGTGAAGATGGTTGTCTCATTGTGTTATTTTGATGTGCTGGTTTATTTCCTTTGTTTACTTGATGATGATGATTATGAATGCAGTACAAATGTGTCAATTGGTGAAAAGATTACTAATTTTTTTTATTTTTGCAGACTACTTGAATGTCTTATAGCTACCAGGTAATCAGTGGGTATTTTACAATATGCATAAGGCTCCAACAAACCATGTGTAAGGTTCCACATTACCAACCATCAAATCATAAGAAGTTAACTCAAAGGCAAACTTGACATTCATGAAACTGCCATAATGTGATGGTAAAAGGATTTTTCCCTTTTATTTTTAAATAGATGCTCATAACAAAGGCTACAAACTCTCACTGTCAACTGCAACTAGACTTATTTGCTATTGGACATTTTGACACCTAATTTGCAGTTATGTAAGCTATAGTCATTGGGACATTTTGCCAAACAGTTTGCAGCCATGAAAGCTACAATCATTGAGGCATTTTGTCAAACAGTTTGTAACATAACCACTTCCCTTTATGCATTCCAAGACAAGAACGACAAATTTGAATCTCAAAAACTATCAATGCAAGATCACTCTTGGAAAGTTTCCACCATTCGACAAACACTTTGCAAACATCACAACTTTACAATCTAAACTACAACATTAAACCAATATCATCAATTCGTGATGCAAGTGAATTCTACTTAAGATGGGATATTAAATAGGAGAATATCTACACAAAGAATTTACCATCTTTCATATGCTCATAGAGAACTCTCACCCATGTAATGGTGGTGTAATGAATTAATTCCAGCTAATGAGAGGGCATTTACCCCATTAGTTTTAGTTTCGAGAAAAAATCGTTGCTACAGGTATATATAATATGTATAACACTAATCAATTCCTTATATCAATGCACATCCAAGGCTACCCCCCCCCCCCCTCTCCAACACCAACTAAAAACATTTGCATGCAAACATTTGGACAAACACTTGGCATGCAAACATTTAGACAAACACTTAGCATCCACACTTATATACCATCAATATACACATGGTAAACAACAACTGTAACACCCCATTTTTTACCTCGTGGTATTTTAATTATACATAATGTAAATATTGTATGGAATCATGGCAAGGAGCTCAAGGCCAAGGCCCTGCCATTGATTTATGTTTAGTGTATAGGTGATCAAGGTTGATGCCTACGATTTATGGTGCTGAGTCAAGCACAGTATATATATCTGTGAATATCATGTAATTATGCAATAAATAGAATACCACAACTAGCTATGTACTGCAACGTTAAAGAGATGGGGGCATGATTTCACAAGGAATAGGGAGAGGGAATTATTCAGACCTTGAGCCTATGGGGAAAAGCCATGTGTCAAAATAAAACACCGAAAAACATATGCCCATTCCCTCATGCATGCACGTTTTCATCTTCCCTCATGTTTTGAGGAGCTGCGGGACATTTTGATCATCCATCCTTCATTCACGAGGGGCACTTACGCAGCTGACTATTCTTCTCCTCATTCCTCCATCCCCTGTTTTTTCCTCGGCACGATTTTGCATTTGTTTTCATTCTCCCATGGCTGGAGAATCGCTTTGGGCAATGCCTAGCAAATTGAAGAGGGAACCATGATTTCAGAGTGGTTGTTGAGTCGTCTTCATCCACGTGAAGCTATTGAACGTTATGTTGTGTAGTGCATCCTTGTGTTGGCTTGGTTGAGTAAGTCCAAGAACCCATATGTTACTGGGTTGACTGTCTTTGGATGTGATCATTGGCTTGACTGTGGGTGTATAGCCTTGTTGTGTGGGAGTCAGTGTCCCCTAGTTCCTTGTGGAAATCATGCCCAACTCGAGGGTGGCAGTGATGCTGAGAGATTAAGGAGCACACTGGCCTATGGTTGGGTGGAAAGTTGCAGCGACATAGATAGTTGCAGGAAAGCTTATTCTTAAGATAAGTATTCTTGTGCATTTAACCCCTACAATGTATTTGCTTTGTAAATTATTCATGAACATGTGGAATGCTTGAATAGAATGAATGTTGCTTGTTTTATGAGTTATGAACAACATGAATGCATTGAATGAATGTGTATTGCTTCCGTTGTAGATTGCTTTAGGCATCTGTAAACGTTTTTTTTATGTTCAATGCATTTTTATGGTTTATGTTTTATGAGGGCTTAGATTGCCCAAATTGGTGATGGCCTGAATGGCCCAATCTGTCCAAGACTTCTGTTAACAGGTTAAATTTTCCTTCCACAACTTGCAGGATGCGGGATGCGAGATGCGAAAACGCCCTTCCATAAATTCCATTCCCCGCAGATTTCCCTCTACAACTCTCCTTTCCGCATGCGGGATGCGAGATGCGGGAATGCGGGATGCAGGATGCAGCTTCACGATCTCTATTTCTGCGACGGTCTATTCCGCAAGCAGGATGCAGGACTACAATTTCCATATTTTCCCTGATTCCGCAGACTCAAGCTTATGCACCGTTGATTTTTGCGGGTTGATTCTGTTATCTCCCAAAATAATTTATTTTTGTATGAAGAATTTAATTCACGCGATGAGGGATATGAATGTCACTAACAGTTTGAAAGCCTTTAATGTTGATAAAAATTTCACAAAGTTGTAGCTTCGGTGGCTTGGGCGAGGATTAGAACATCTCATTAGCCACCGATAGACTTGCAGACTACGGCTTCCGCGATCAGAAGAACTCTTCGACGATCGGAAGAACTAAAGACAACGTAGCGGTGAGGCAAAGCTGAAAGGTTCTGAAATGTCGGTGATATGAAGAACTAAATGCCACCAAAGTCAAGTATCAAAAAGCTGAACCACTACTTGATAAGGCGTCGGAACTTGAAAACACTAACCATCGGAGAGATAGTCCACTAAGGAGCCAAAACGGCAAAAGACAGACTCACTACAGGTTCCGCGATTAGATGAACATTTCGGCGATCGGAAGGAGTAAAGACTACAGATCGGCGAGTTAGTCCACTAAGGAGCCGAAACAGTGGAAGATATACAAACTACGGCTTCTGATCAATCAACGGAAAATCATTGGCGATCGAAAGAACTAAGGGCTATGGATCGATGAGTTAGTCCACTAAGGAGCCAAAACGGTGGAAGATATACAGACTACGGCTTCCGATCAATCAACAGAAAATCATTGGCGATCGGAAGAACTAAGGGCTACAGATCGGCGAGTTAGTCTACTAAGGAGCCGAAACGACGGAAGACAAACGAACAAGGCCTCCGATCAATCAATAATCATTCCGATAGCGCGACAATAGGAAATCGTCGGCGATCAGGAGAACTAAGAACTACAAATCGGCGAATTTAAGACTAAGCTCCTCTGCAGTGTCGGCAGCATAGATAACTAAAGCTCTGATTCCTTCATCAAACGACTTTCGACAACGATAAGATTAGTTCGTTTCACCTTTGAAACAGTGGCTGTGTTCCGGTCTAAGGTGTCGATGGGCTAGAAGACAGAGCTTCTGATCGCCGACGTTGAGAAGATTAGTCGTTGGAACCTCCGACACTGCAGCAACATTCTTCTTTGAGGTTCTGTTGCATTAGTTGTTTCAGCTTCCGATCGTCGACAACCTAGTGATGGAAAGCGCCTATGCATAAACAGTCATGACATTAATCATTTGAGGCACTAACATTACGGCAACATTCTGTTCTAAGGTGTCGATGGGTTAGAGGTCAAAACTTTCGATTGGCGACAGCGGCAACAAGGTAGAAGAATCCAACGGATTAAACAAGAAAGAGCACCTGTGATCACTATCAAACACTTCAGTTAAACACCGAGACATTGGCTTTTGGCAACAATTTCACATTGAACCAGCTGTGGTGATTATTAGCAACCACTTCAGTTATTAAAAGTTCACTCAATGAACTAGATCTTCACAATAGGTAGACAAATAGTTAGCAAGGGTTTGAAGCCCTAATCTGAAAAAAAACTATCACTTTCAAGTATTTTTGTGTAAACAGATCGAATTTTCAAGATCTATCGTTTTTGTAGAAGGCTATAAAGCCCATGATTGATTTTATAATAAAGGTTCAATTTCAGGGATTTATGAGCCAATAATGCTTTCAAGCTTCTCATTTTGCTCATCCAGGATATAAGCTCTTTTGTTGTGATCTGTTCAGCCATCATCTCTTTCTTTACTGTATTTATGCCTAAATGTGCATTTAGGCCATTTTCAGATTTATTAAGAAGCCGATAGCTGTCATCATGTTGGTTTATTAGTGATATTTGATTTATAAATACCATCCTCATTAGGATTTAGCCATTTATATGCATGTGTTATGTGTGTAAGTCTGCCAGCCTGGTGAGTTCTCCATCCCTGCACCTTATTGTCGAACTTCTGAGCAAATTACAACTAAAATCCTTGTAAACGAGTGAGTTTTATGCATGCCTTGAGAGTGGAAAGGTTACATAGGTCGAATGACTTGACCCATAGCTGAAAACCCCAAAAAATATTATAATTTACCAGGCATCCTCGAGCTACAACCTAAAGGAGTTTCCTGGAGTGAAAACAAAGTGGCGCCGTTGCCAGGGAGAGGAGATTGAAGCTCAGCTTCCCTGGGAGATGACATAGATCTATGCTTTGATGATAGACAAAGCTTGGACATTATTATGGTTGTAATCATCTATCTGGAAACTCCATTGATATAAGGTGGCTTCAAGAAGACCAAGTACCAGAGCAAACCCAAAGGGGCCACCAGCAACATCAGTTTCAGATCCAGAAGAAATTTTGAGGAAAGTTAGGGCTTTACTAAGACAAACCAGCAGTACTGCACAAAAAGCTACATCAGGTATTTCACCAAATCTTTCTGCTATTATTTCTTCTGTTGAAACTCTTAATTCCTAGGAATTTTTAAATACATCAGAAAAATCTAGGGGTTGGGCATCTTCAAGCACTGCTGCTTGTGAAGACCCAATCCCTGGTGACTCCACTAGGATAAGTATAACACCGCCTTCTCAGCAAGTATCTTCATCAGTGCTGCCTTCCACAACCCTGTCCATACCCATTTCCAATATGGTTGCCCCTCAATTGACCAAGATGGAAAGGATCCTTGTAGTTAGGCATGCGCCCTTAATTCTGCCAAATCCTCTCGCAGCCATACCTACCGGGGATTATCTCAAGTATATGCCTAAGTTTACAGGGGAAGGGGATTTCACTGCTGAAGAACATCTAGAGGCTTTTTACAGCTATGCTGAAAATATTAACATAGAACAAGAAGATGTATGGACTAGGGTGTTTGTGCAAAGCCTAGATGGCCAGGCTAGGAAGTGGTTTAAGGAACTGCCTGCCGGATTAGTGGCAGGCATAGAGGCCCTAGATGACATTTTCCTAAAGCATTGGGGAGAAAGGAGGGACCACCTCTACTATATCACAGAATTCAACAACCCGAAAAGAGAAAATGGGGAGTCTGTCTCCAACTTTACCAAGAGATTCAACAATATGTACAGCAAGATCCCTACCGAAATTAAGCCCAATGATACCTCAGCTAGGATAACTTATGCAAATGCCTTTGAATCTGATTTCTGCTTACTTCTCAAAGAAAGGAGGTCTATTTCCTTATCACTCATGTATTATCACTCATGCAGGATGCTGACCTAGAAGTAGAGTCAAACATTCTGGCATCTCAGAAGTTCAAAGGGAAGATAGACAGGAAAAAGCAGCCAACAGACTGTAGTGGGGCTTTGGCATCAGAGAACAAGATTAACAAAATGACCAAACTGTTAGATAACCTAACTACTGAAATGTCTAAATTGAAGGACCAAGGACATCTACCGGTGAGGGGTAAAGGGCCAAGCGACTTTGCTCCTTGAAACCCAAATTTCATTCCTTATAGAAGAGGAAAACCCCTAGTTCAGATTCTCAGAAGGGAGAGAAATCAAGGGGAAGATCAGAGGATAAGAGCTCCATTTCAAAATGCTGTATTAGAAGAAGAGCCAGAATTCATTGAAGAAGAAGGAGAAGCTGAAGACAATTTCCACTGCATGGAGGATGAGGTGGACTATTCTTTTCTGACACAGGCAGAATATGAGGAAGCCCTGATTGATGAGCAGATCGTTGAAGAGGCTGTCTATCAACTTGATGGTCAGGGAGGTTACCAATTAAGGTATAGGCTGGTTGCTCCCCTCAAGAAGAATAATGTACATGTCAAGCAGCCTGTTGCACCAGCTAGAAAGGTTGTTGTTTTACCAAATAAAGTGGTTGTCCCATCCAAATCATTGCATAAACCAACACCTGATCAAGTCCAACTCAAACCTATAGCTCCTGAGGTAAGGTTTCCAGATAGGCTGCATTATTCCTTCAACCTCGAGTCTGAAATTCAAAAGTTGAAAATCCCTTTCCCTTTAATTGAGCTAATGAAGAATGATGCATTCAAAACCTCCATTATGAATTCCCTTCAGCCCGAGGTGCACATTGACACTGAATTTCTAAACCTACAGGATGACAAGCCTGTTGTAACCCCGGGCCCCATGATCGAAGACCTAAAGGACTCTTGTCCACCGTTCTATATATCCTTGAACATCCATGATAAAATCCTCCATAATTGTCTGTTGGATTCAAGAGCCTCGCCAAAGGCTGTGATGGACGAGATTGGCCTCAACATCACCAAGCCCTACCATGATTTATTCTCCTTTGACTCCAGGAAGGTCAAGTGCTTGGGCCTGATCAAATACCTCACTGTAAACTTAACACAACTACCTTAGAAAAGTGTAATGATGGACATTGTAATGGCCGATATTCCTCCAAAATTCAGCCTCTTGATGTCTCGGTCATGGAGAAAAAGGCTACGCAGCACCCTTCAGATGGATCTCACATACGCCACCATTCCCATGTTTGGAGGAGAAACTAAGAGACTGTACAGGGAAAATCAACTAGCGTACATTATAAGCAAGGAGAGCCGCTTAGTAAATCACCCCATCTACATGGTGGACACCGATTTTGGGTCTTGCATTTTGCAAATAGATGATAATTAGCAGACATCGGTTCATCTCACTAAGCCCACCCGTCAACAGCTCGAAGAAGTCACGACAGCGATCTGGACCATGTATTTTGATGGGGCTAGTGCTCAAATCTCAGCAGGCGCAGGCGTAGTCCTGATTTCCCCATCTAAGGAAAACATTCACCTGTCTTATAAGCTTGATTTCAAAACCATGAACAACGTAGCAGAATATGAAGCCTTGCTGCTAGGATTTAAAGCTTCCAAGGAGATGGGGATCATGTGCATGAAGATTTTTGGAGACACATACCTCATCATACGGCAGGTCAACAACACTTTTTCAGACAAAAATATCAGATTGAAGGCCTACAGGGACGAGGTATGGAAACTCAGAGACTCTTTTATGTTTTTTGAACTGTCGTATATTCTTGGGGATTTGAATCACCTGGCTGATTGCCTGGCCGTCTCTGCAAGCCTGTTTGTTCCTCCTTTACCCCGTAAGCTAAGCTATGATGTTCAGGTCAAGTACAGACCCTCTTTGTCAAACAATGTAAAATTTTGGAGGGTGTTTGAGGATGATGAGGAGCTTACTAAATTCCTTCATTTAATAGATGAATTCTCTGACATACACATAGACCAGGAAAACCTTAACATGGAGGAATCCAAACAGCTCAAGTTAAAAGATAAAGTGACTGGGCATAATATTGTCCAATTGCCCAACAACTACATACCCCTAGGTTTAGTACCATTGGAAGAACTGTTTGATCACAATGACATCCCTTTCAAGCCTGCCAAAAGGGAGCTAGATCCTGCTATCCAAGAGCAAAACATAGGCAGCCAAAGCCATCCAAAACTGATAAATCTATCCACTAGGCTGACTTCCGAACATAAGTCTGAATTTTGTAGCTTGATAAAATAGTTTGCTAATATCTTTGCATGGGAGTATAGTGACCTAAAAACATATGACACCAACATCATCTAGCATAGGATTCCTTTGGAGAAGGACACCATTCCTTTCAAACAGAAACTGAGACCCATCAGCCCTCTTATATTACCAGTGATTGAGAAAGAGGTCCACAAACTCCTCAAAGCCAAGAACATAATCCCCCTCAGATATTCCAAGTGAATTGCAAATCTAGTAGTGGTAAGAAAGAAAAATGGAGAAATCATGTTGTGTGTGGACTTTAGAAACCTGAACAAGTTTTCCAAAAAAGACAACTATCCACTGCCCAAGATGGAACATCTGCTGCAGAAAGTCTCATGTCCTTCCTTGATGGCTTCTCTAGATAGAACCATGTTGCTGTGCACCCAGATGACCAAGAGAAGACTGCCTTTACCACCCCCTGGGGCACCTTCATGTATGCTAAAATGCCATTTGGGCTAATGAATGTTGGGGCTACTTTTCAGAGAGCTATGGACCTAGCTTTTGTAGGGATAAAAGATAAATTTATGCTGATATATTTGGATGACTTAACAGTTTACTCTCACAGCCATCATGACCACTTGCAGCATTTAAGGAAGGTATTTCTGAAGTGCAGAAGGTATGGAATATCACTGAACCCCAAGAAGTCCCAGTTTGCACTCAATGAAGGAAAGCTCCTAGGCCACATAGTCTTGGCTGAAGGTGTGAGGATCGATCCGATGAGTGTGGAAGAAATCCAAAAACTGTCAATACCAAGGTCAGAAAGAGACATTCAGTCCTTTTTAGGCAAGATAAACTTTGTCAGAAGGTTTATTCCAAATTTCTCCGAGCTGGTAAAGCATATAATAGTCATGCTAAAAAAGGATGCAGAAATAAAGTGGACTGACCAAGCAAGAAACTCTTTTGAAGACATTAATAAAGCCATCATGGAGGTCCCAACCATGATTAGTCCTGACTACACCAAGGGCTTTTACATTTTCTCTTTTGCATCTTATGACACAGTGGCAGCTGTACTATTACAAAAAAATGATGAAGGCCTTGATCATCCAATTGCTTTTTTCAGCAGAACCCTAAGAGATGTTGAGCTGAAGTATGATCCAATTGAGAAGCAGGCTTATGCTCTCATAAAATCTTTGAATACTTTCAGAATCTACATTCTCCATGCAAAGTTCATTGCGTATGTCCCTTCAGCTACTGTGAAGGATGTTTTGACTCAGCTTGACATTGATGGGAAGAGAGCTAAGTGGATTGCCAAACTCATTGAGTTTGATGTAGAGGTGAAACCCACCAAGCTGGTAAAGGGATTAGGTCTGGCCAAACTCATGGCCAAAGAAAACTGTGAACTGATGGGAATAAATTTCACATGTGTCAAATCAGCAAAGGTGTAGACTATGGTACCAGCTGAAACAGAAGTAAATCAAGATCAGAATAACAGTCCACCAGTAGCTGAGAACATATCTTCATGTGAGTGGTACTCATGTATCATTTAATTTTTGCTTAAATTAGAAGTTTCTCCTGATCTCACTCCTAACCAAGCATGAGCACTTAAGTTGAAATCTGTTAAGTTTTGCATAATTGACAAACTGTTGTACTGGAGGGATGAGTCTGGAATTTTGTTAAGGTGTCTATATAAAGAGGAAGCAGAGCAGGTCATGCATCACTTTCATTCCAGTGCATGTGGAGGCCACCACTACTGGAAAACCACAGCCTACAAAATCTTAAAAGCAGGATATTATTGGCCAATCCTCTTTGCTGATGTATGCACTTTTGTAAGGGCCTGTGACCAATGTCAAAGATTTATAGGGAAGCAACAACTCAAATCCTTGCCCCTTAGGCCTGTTACAGTGAATGGGCCTTTCCAGCAATGGGGTCTAGATTTCATAGGTGAAATAAATCCATCTTCCAGTGGATAGCATAAATGGATCTTAGTAGCCACTGACTACTTTACCAAATGGATAGAAGTTGTACCCACCATAAATGCCACTCATCAAGTCATCATGAGATTCTTATATGAGAACATCTTCAGCAGGTTTGGTTGCCCAGTGAGGTTAGTAACTGATAATGCACCAGCTTTTAAGGCTGGGGCATTAGTTAAAATGTGTGAATCAATGGGTATTCAACTAGTGCACTCCACATCCTATTACCCACAAGGCAATGGCCTAGCTGAGTCATCCAACAAAAGCTTAGTTAGAATCATCAGGAAATTGCTAGAGACAAATCAGTTTAGCTAGGATTCAAAGCTTAAGTTTGCTTTATGGGATGATAGGGTGATAGACAAAACATCCATAGGGACTTCTCCATTCAAACTAGTTTATGGCACTGAGACCATCTTTCCTATCCAGCTCATCCTTCCAGTGACAAAGTTTTTTCAGGAAGAGGACGATGAACCAAAAGATATGATGAGAAGGATGATGAATTTGGTGGAGTTACAGCAGATCACGAAGCAAGTTATAGGAAAATCAGAAGCTCATCAACAGAGGATAAAGGGCATGGTTGACAAAAGAGCAAAGGCAGACAACTTCCAGGTCGGAGATTGGGTCCCCAAGTAGGATGTTGTCAGACAGGACAAGGGGAAACATGGAAAATTTGACTCTTTGTGGATTGGCCCTTTTGTGATAGCCCAGGCACATAAGAATAACACCTTCAAATTGTAGAGTCTGGAAGGTGAAGAGGTATTTGATGGCCCAGTAAATGGGAGGTTCTTGAAGCTCTATTTTATTTGAGGCTCTAAGGCCTTATGATTGTAAATTAGTAGATAGTAGGTTGTTTTGCTTTCAGAATAAGACTCCATGCCCAATGGAACAATAAAGGATAGTGTTAAGTTACTTAGTTGCTTTTAGGGAAAGGCATTTTGGTCTGGGGTTCTTGGGACCTCACTAGGAGGTTCCCATCCCCAAGTAGGAGCCAGATGTTATCTCCCAAAATAAATTATTTTTGTATGAAGAATTTAATTCACGTAATGAGGGATATGAATGTCACTAACAGTTTGAAAGCCTCTGTTGTTGATAAAAATTTCACAAAGTTGTAGCTTCGGTGTCTTGGGCGAGGATCAGAACATCTCATTAGCCACCGACAGACTTGCAGACTACGACTTCCGCGATCAAAAGAACTCTTCGGCGATCGGAAGAACTAAAGACAACGTAGCGGTGAGGCAAAGCTGAAAGGTTCCAAAATGTCAGTGATATGAAGAACTAAATGCCGCCGAAGTTAAGTACCAGAAAGTGGAACCACTACTTGATAAGGCATCAGAACTTGAAAACACTAACCATCAGCGAGATAGTCCACTAAGGAGCCGAAACAGTGGAAGACAAACTCACTACGGGTTCCGCGATCAGATGAACATTTCGGCACTCGGAAGAAGTAAAGACTACGGATCAATGAGTTAGTCCACTAAGGATCCAAAACGACGGAAGATATACAAACTATGACTTCCGATCAATCAATAGAAAATCATCGGCAACCGAAAGAACTAAGGGCTACGGATTGGCGAGTTAGCCCACTAAGGAGCCGAAACGACGGAAGATATACAGACTACAACTTCCGATCAATCAACAGAAAATCATCGGTGATCAGAAGAACTAAGGGCTACGGATCGACGAGTTAGTCCACTAAGGAGTCGAAACGGCGAAAGACAAACGGACATGGCATCCGATCAATCAATAATCATTCCGATAGTGCGACAATAGGAAATCATCGACGATCAGGAGAACTAAGAACTACAGATCGGTGAATTTAAGACTAAGCTCCTCTATAGTGTCGACAACACAGATAACTAAAGCTCTGATTCCTTCGTCAAACGACTTCTGACAACGATAAGATTAGTTCGTTTCACCTACGAAACAGTAGTCGCGTTCTTGTCTAAGGTGTCAACGGGCTAGAAGACAGAGCTTTCGATCACCGATGCTGAGAATATTAGTCGTTGGAACCTCCGACACTATGGCAACATTCTTCTTTGAGGTTCCAATGCATTAGTTGTTTCAGCTTCCGATCGCCGACAAGCTAGTGATGGAAAGCGTCGATGCATAAACAGTCGCGACGTTAATCATTTGAGGCGTCAACATTGCGGCAGCGTTCCATTCTAAGGCGCCGACGGGTTAGAGGTCAAAACTTCCGATCGACGACCGCGGCGACAAGGTAGAAGAATCCGGTGGATTAAACAAGAAAGAGCACCTGTGATCACTATCAAACACTTCAGTTAAACACCGAGACACTAGCTTTTGGCAACAATTTCACACTGAACCAGCAGTGGTGATGATCAAAAACCACTTCAGTTATTAAAAGTCCGCTCAGTGAACTAGATCTTCACAATAGGTAGACAAATAGTTATCAAGAGTTTGAAGCCCTAATCTGAAAAAAAACTATCACTTTCAAGTATTTTTTGTGTAAACAGATCAAAGTTTCAAGATCAATCATTTTTGTAGAAGGCTATAAAGCCCATGATTGATTTTATAATAAAGGTTCAATTTCGAGGATTTATGAGCCAATAATGCTTTCAAGCTTCTCATTTTACTTATTCAGAATATAAGCTCTTTTGTTGTGATTTGTTCAGCCATCATCTCTTTCTTTACTGTATTTATGCCTGAATGTGCATTTAGGTCATTTTCAGATTTATTAAGAAGCCGATAGTTGTCATCCTGTTGGTTTATTAGTGATATTTGATTTATAAATACCATCCTCATCAAGATTTAGCCATTTATATGCATGTGCTATGTGTGTAAGTCTGCCAGCTTGGTGAGTTCTCCATCCCTACACCTTATTGTCGAACTTCTGAGCAAATTACAACTAAAAGCCTTGTAAACGAGTGAGTTTTATGCATTCCTTGAGAGTGGAAAGGTTACATAGGTCGACTGACTTGACCCATAGCCGAAAACCCCAAAAAATATTGTAAGTTACCAGGCATCCTCGAGCTACAACCTAGAGGAGTTTCTTGGAGTGAAAACATATTCTCAGTCGTTGATCTATTTCCAGATGCGGAACAGATTGGGACCGTCGATTTCAGCCGCGATCTTTCTCCTTTGTTCGATCTCCTTTGAGATTTTTCTTCAAAGATCGTCGAATGGATCACTGACAGGTTCAATTTCTCTATTGTTGGGAAGTTAGAGAATTTACACAGACTTGAATAGATTGAAGTTCGAGTTGGATGCTCATGCATCGGTCAGGTAGCAGAAATGGTCGTGTTCTTTCATCAAATGTGTGGAACTATGGTCGCATTTCTCCACTAAGGCAAAAGGGGACGTAACAGTATGGTATCAGAGCTGCTGGTTGCAGCACTAGGGCCTAAATGGGCCAAGTTGAATAGTTAACAAAGCTCATGTTGCAGCTTTGGGCCTTAAAGGGGCCATGGGAAATCCTTGTGTTCAGAGAAATTCAACAGGTTTCAGCAAGGATTGCAGGGGGCCGAAAGATGAAAAATGGCAGCATGTGTGTGCACCAGATTGTGCGAAAATGGAAAAGAACACCTAGGTTGTGATTTGACAGAGCCACTGGTTGCAACATCAGTATAAATGTGCCAAGGAAATTGGTTGCAAAAAAAAAAAAAAACTACAGCAAGAAAGAGTGTTATTTAGCAGAATTGCTAAACTTAACCAACCCAACGAAATGCACCATGACCGTGATCTGAATTCTACTACGATCTTGACCGATCATGCATGCAATAAGAAATTGGTAAGTAATTTCTTTTTATTTATGAGATTGTTTAACAAATGTTGTTGTTAACACATTTTGCAGAGTCATAGTGTAGATTGAAAAGTTAATCTTGGTCCAAGCAGGAGGGTCAAAGAAGATCAGCGCCAAGAATATTAACAACATGGATGATGCACAGGATCCCTATGGGCATGGGAAATATGCTATGGGGGAAAATCCAAGAGACCCACAAGAGGGTAGAAATCCACTCCAATGTTGGAGATGTGGAGGACCCCATTTGCGCCGAATTTGTCCACACGGGGAAGGGCATGTAAGGTCAGCTTACAATGTCCAAAGTCATGGAACTGAAGCTATTG
Organism: Pseudotsuga menziesii; assembly: GCA_001517045.1. NCBI lineage: Eukaryota > Viridiplantae > Streptophyta > Pinopsida > Pinales > Pinaceae > Pseudotsuga > Pseudotsuga menziesii. The sequence continues at coordinate 256,125 of LPNX010412826.1, read as the reverse complement.
GGAAGTGGGAATAGGAGAATTCCCCAGATGTTGCAACTACTATAAGAATCCCGAGGGCAAAGTTGTAGGATTGCAAAGAAGAAAATAAAAGGTTGGTCAAGGCTTTGGTAGAGCAAAACTGGTAGACTACCACCATGCTACAGAGTTTGCCAGATCTCCAAAAGCATATAAACTTTTGGAATCTGTTAGTAGAGATAGAAGGGAGTAGGAGAAACTCCCACGAGAAGAATGAGAAGCTTAACCCAAGGAAGAAATGTTTTAAACCTTCTCACCTCATAAAGCAGCAAAGGAAACTATCACAAGTTGTGATTAAGCCGACCATAGTGATGAGGGAAAAGCTAAAGGAACCACTCAAATGTTGGGGATGTGAAGGACCCCATCTACGTAGGAATTGTCCACTTGAGAATAAGAATGAGGGTCAAGTACCTAGCACCCAAGAATCTGAAACTATGGGTCAGGAAACAGGGATCATTCCTAAAATTTGTGCAATGTTAGAAGACCATCAAGCAGGTCCTAACTCAACTGTGGTGGAAGTTGAGGGTGAGATCATTGAATAGATTGTTTATGTTTCAAATGACCCTACATCGACTCACATCTATATCACTCCTGGACTTCTTGAGATGTGCACCTTGAAGAAGTCAAAGTATAGAAGATCATGGTTAGTCTAACTAGCCATTGGAATCAAGAAGAAGGTTAGTGAAGTGGTAATTAAATGTCCATTCGTCATGGATGGGCTAGTCACCTGTGCAGAGCTGAATGTTCTACCACTTGGATCATATGATGTCCTCATTGGAATGGATTGGTTAGAAGCACATAGAGCAAAGCTTGATTGTTACAACAAGACTTCTGAGTGCTTGGATGACGAAGGCAGCCTAAGGGTTGTGAAAGGCTTTCCAGAAGTGATCTGTAGAGGGAAGTCTTCAGCAATGCAGCTGAAGAAGTTCTATGGGAAAGGTTGCAGAGGGTATGCAGCTCATGTTTTGGAGGCAATAGGGTATGCAACTCATGTTTTGGAGGCAGCAAAATATGATACTCCTAGGTTGGATGGATTTCATATGCTACAGGAATTCATGAATGTTTTTCCTAATGAAGTTCCAGGGATTCCTCCAAAGAAGGACATTAATCTCACCTTTGAGCTTGTTCATGGAGCAGCGCCAGTGTCCCAGACACCCTGTAGCATGAGCATACCAAAAATCCTAAAGCTGAAAATGCAGCTGCAAGAGTTGGGGGAAAAGAAGCATCTCTAGCCAAGTTTGTCCCCGTGGGGAGCACCAGTTGGGGTTGAGAAGGAGAAAGATGATACACTTTGGTCGTGTATTGATTATAGACAGTTAAGCAAGGTCACTATGAAGGACAAGTATCCTTTGCCTAGAATTGATGAACTCTTTGATCAAATGAGAGGAGCAAGGGTATTTTCCAAGATTGACTTGGGATCTGATTACCATCAGGTAAGTATCAAAGATGAAGATGTTCATAGGACAACCTTCAAAGCAAGGTATGGATCTTATGAGTTGGTAGTGGTACCATTTGGTTTCACAAATGTACCAACTATGTTTATATGCCTCAAGAATAATATTTTCAGCAGGTACTTGGGAAAGTTTATTTTCATTTTCCTTGATGGCATTCTTACTTATTCAAAGGATGAGGAAAAACATGTGGAACAATTGAGGTTGAACTTGAAATTGCTTAGGAAGCATCAACTGTATGCAAGGATGAGCAACTATGACTTGTACAAAGATGGAATTCATTATTTGGGTCACATTATCTCAAATAAATGGATATCTGTAGACCTTGAAAAGATTGAGGCCATGAGAAGTTGGCTTGCTCCAAGAAAATCAACAGATGTAAAATCTTTTGTGGGACTTTCAGGATACTACAGGAGGTTCACTAAGAATATTTTGCAAGCAAAATTGAGTCTATGTATGGGCTGAGGAAGCCTACGTGTGAACTTGTGGTTCCATGAGGAAATGGCCCTTCCTGAAGACTACAAGTAGAATGACCTGAGCAGAGAAATATGGTGGTACCCACTGAAACCAAGGTAGGAAACTGCCATGTGCTGTGAGAAGGATCTCATGACTGAAATCTAACTTTTGAACATAATAGATTTTGAACTTCAGATTTTAAATTTTGTTGATGATTGTTAATTAAATATTAGTAATTATTTGGCTTATCTAAAATAGTGTCAAGATGACATGTTGTATGTGAATGTCCAGGTTTTGGGAAGCATGTGTAAGTCAAGGATGAGTACTCCCCACTTGCAAAAGCCAAACAATATGAGGATGATCTCATGGTTGCAAAACTTGATTTTTCTGTGGGAAGCGGAATTGTGAATTCAAATTTTGATTTAACTATCAATGTTTTTGATCATTTGATAATTGGAAATTTATCCAAGCATGAAATAGATTTCAAAATCTATGATTAAATTTTTATAATGACATCTCATATAAACTGCATGCTTACAGGTAACGTAGGTGAGATGATGAAAACATGTACTGGTTGTACATGGCTCCTCGGAAGGATGTACTTGGATACATAGCTTCTCGGAGGGTTGTGCCTAGAATAGGTTTGAAAACCTATAATTGCAATTATTTTTATAATGACATCTCCTATAAACTGCATGCTTGTATGTAACGCAGGTGAGATGATGGTGGTCCACCCCTGAAGTACATAGCTCTCGGGAGGATGTGTTTGAGAAAGATGACTCCTCAGGAAGGATGTAAGGGAGTACATAGCCTCACCCCCTACCAGCTAGGCACCGGTATGCATCATTGGGGAGGCCCAGGGTGTAAGACATCCGGTTAGACTTCTTTCTGCACACATTCATGCCGTAAGGGGACTGTCACGAGAGTGGGGGCTTCATGAAGAGAATAACCCCTAGATATTATGATGTCTAGAAAGTAAGCGCCTGAGCATTGGTAAGCACTTGGAGGAGGTGTTGGGTCCTTAAGTTAGAGCTTTCATTAAGCACCCAAGGAGGTGTTGGGCTCTAAAGCGGGGCTAATCGGATCTCGGTTGAGAGATGCTATACAGATAAGTATTGAATTACTTGGAAAATCCCATGCAAATCCTGGTTGATTTTCTGTAATTACACATGTACATAATGATTCATCTTAGATTTTGAAAATATTGTTAAGAAATAAATCCTGTGAAAATGAATCTGCCATGAGAATTAATCTGTTATGGTTCTTGGAAAGGAAGTGCCTAAGCTTGGCAAGCACTCGAGGAGGTGCCAGGGTCTCAAGCTGGAGCTACCATTAAGCACCCAAAGAGGTGTCAGGCCCTAGAGCAGGGCTACCATATCTCAGTTGAGATATGTTATACAAATAAGTATTTGGTTTACTTATCAAACTTTTGTTGTTATTGATTTAAAAAATATATATATATGAGCATATGATGCAACCATGGTTTTGAAAATCCTGTTATAGATTGCATCCTATAGGAATGAATCTGACATATGAATTAAATTCATTTTGGTGTTCGAAAAGGAAGCACCTGAGCTTGATAAGCAACTAGAGGAGGTGCAAGCTCTTGAACATAACTGCTATTGAAGCACCCAAAGAGGTATTAAGCTCAAGAACAGAGCTGTCAGACCTCGATTGAGAGGTATTTTCAGGTGATTCAAGGCTTGCATAAATTTGGCTAACCTTTAATGCACACCCAGGTGTGGGGTGGGGGCAGGGTTGTGAGTGCCATGGTTGTATAAAGCCAAGTTAGATACCTGTGGAACCAAAAGAAGCTACTTCTGCATATGAGTATTTGGCTCACTTGACAACTTTTTGTTGATTTTATGTCAATATACATATGCATGTGATTTATCTATGGTTTTGGAAAATATTATGAATACTGACATGGGAATTGAACCATTGCTTGGGACTTGAGCATAGGTATTGTTGGTTTCCAAAGACACTGGAAATGTTCCAAGATGCGGAGAAGGATTCTCCAAGACCAGGGAAAGGTTCGATGGTGTGTGCTGATGCATACAATCAAGGACTTGGAGGAGTCTGTACGCAAGACAACCGCTTAGTGGGACCAAGGAGGAGTTCCATATTGTACCATTGGACAAGTGAAAATGCAGAATGAGCACCACGATCTCGATGAGGCTACATGGGAGTTGGAGGATGCCATGCGATTGGCACATCCTTTTTGGTTCAAATTTGCAGAGCATTGAGGGCGGTGCCAGTGTAGCAATTGTTATTGTAAAGCACCGAGGACAATGCTATTGAAGGGAGGGGAATGTAACACCCTGGTTTTGACCATGTGGTATTTTGATTATACATAATGTAAATATTGTATGGAATCATGGCAAGGAGATCAAGGCTAATGCCCTGCCATTGATTGATGTTTAGTGTATAGGTGATCAAGGTTAATGCCTACCTTTTATGGTGCTAAGTCAAGTACAGTATATATATTTGTGAATATCATGTAATTATGCAATTAATAGAATACCACAACTAGCTATGTACTGCAACGTTAAAGAGATGGGGGCATGATTTCACAAGGAATAGGGAGGGGGAGTTATTCAGACCTTGAGCCTATGGGGAAAAGTCACATGTCAAAAGAAAACACCCAAAAACGTATGCCCATTCCCTCATGCATGCATGTTTTCATATTCCCTCGCATTTTGAGGAGCTATGGGACGTTTTGATCATCCATCCTTCATTCACGGGGGGCACTTACGCAGCTGATTGTTCTTCTCCTCATTCCTCCATCCCCTGTTTTTTCCCCAGCATGATTTTGCATTTGTTTTCATTCTCCCATGGTTGGAGAATCATTTTGGGCAATGCCCAGTAGATTGAAGAGGGAACCATGATTTTAGAGTGGTTGTTGAGCTATTGAACGTCCTGTGAAGTCGATTTTGGTCATAGGGTTGTTGTTCCCCGATTGCCATTGTTGTTTTGGCTTCGATGATGTTTTCCTTGAATCCCAAAACTTGTAATTGCTGTGTAGACATTCTTTGTTTGGTCTGAACGATTTGGGTGTGAACAGAGGTCATTTTTTCCTTTGGAAGGCCATCCAACATTTTCTGAACGATTTGGGTCACTTGGGTTGTTTTCCCCATTTTCCATATTCGATTTTGGGTTCCCAAGACATTTTTTCCATACCCAGAACTTGTCTTTTGTTGTGTAGTTCATCCTTGTGTTGGCTTGGCTAAGTAAGTCCAAGAACACATATGTTATTGGGCTGACTATGTTTGGATGTGATCATTGGCTTGACTATGGGTGTATAGCCTCATTGTGTGGGAGTCACTGTCCCCTAGTTCCTTGTGGACATCATGCCCAGCTCAAGGGTGGCAGTGATGCTGAGAGATTAATGAGCACACTGGCCTATGGTTGGGTGGAATGTTTCAGCGACATATCTAGTTGCGGGAAAGCTTCTTCTTAAGATAAGTATTCTTGCGCATTTAACCCCTGCAATGTATTCGCTTTGTAAATTATTCATGAACATGTGGAATGCTTGAATATGATGAATGTTTCTTGTTTTATGAGTTATGAACAACATGAATGCGTTGAATGAATGTGTATTGCTTTTGTTGCAGATTGCTTTAGGCATTTATAAACATTTTTATGTTCAATGCATTTTTATGGTTTATGTTTTATGAGGGCTTAGATTTCCCATATTGGTGATGGCCTGAATGGCCCAATCTGTCCAAGACTTCTATTAACAAGTTAAAATTTCCTTCCGCAGCTCTTCTTTTCGCAACCTGCAAGATGTGGGATGCAGAAACGCCCTTCCGTAAATTCCATTCCCCGCAGATTTCCCTCTGCAACTCTCCTTTCTGCATGTGGGATGCGGCTTCACGGTCTCTATTTCCACAACGGTCTATTCTGCATGAGGGATGCGGGATGCGGGACCGTAATTTCCATATGTTCCCTGATTCCACAAACTCAAGCTTCCGCATCGTTGATTTTTGTGGTTTAATTCTCAGCCGTTGTTCTATTTCCAGATGCGGAACAGATTGGGACCGTCGATTTTCGCTGCGATCTTTCTCCGTCGTTCGATCTCCTCTGAGATTTTTCTTCATAGATCGTCGAATGGATCACTGACATGATTAATTTATCTGTTGTTGGGAAGTTAGAGAATTTACACAGACTTGAATAGATTGAACTTCTAGCTAGATGCTCCTACATCAGTTAGGTAGCAGAGATGGTCACGTTCTTTCATCAAATGTGTGGAACTATGGTCACATTTCTCCTTTAAGGAAGAAGGGGACATGACAACAACTATGGTTGAAATACTCGATTGTATTTTTAGAGAATACTTTGAGAATTTTCCAAGCAGAATACATCCATAGGGTGATCAACACTTTTTCAAAATCGCCTAGATTTCAAAATTGGGTCGAGCAAACTGCTTTTGTGGACTCAAAGTGGAGGTTCCATGGTCATATGGTACGGATACCCCTGGATGTCAGTCTAAATCTGAACATAAACTTTTAGGGAAGTGTTTTCTCAAAAATATAGTAAAATCTACCATAAGATTTAAAATACCATGCCACTTTAATTTTATGTAGTTATGAGAAATCCTAACTACATACATACATGAGAAAATCAACCTACAACCATGAAATTCATTTACCCCTTTTTTGCAAACATGTGTTATACCAAGTGCCAACTATAACTCTACCTACCATTTTGCTCCAACTTGTTAAGCATTACTCACAATCTGATGGCTAACTAGCACAGTTATTCATCAAGTTATTTTTCAACATAAAGAAACTAAGAATGTCATAATCCTAATCAAAATTACAAAAGCTTAACATCATCCTTCGTTTAGTGGTTTTTACAAACACTCAGTGTACAAACTCAAAACCTTGTCTACGTATGGATATACATACATAGATTTGTTTAATTTTCAAGATAGTTCACTCAATGGCTTCCTCAACCCATTGATCATACAAAATTTGAACTAAAGACTTACAAATCTTAGCCACATGATAATACAAACTATGAAGTGGAGATTTACCAATCTTATATACATGTTAACATGCATTAACATGAAAGCCACATTTCCATTTCGAGGATTTTGCCAACTCTTGGAAAACATCCTCTAAATCTTTATATGAAATTCATACTACCAGATTTCTTCTAAATGAGAAAAAGAATTATGAACTAATTAAATTTAAGCATAAAATATCCAAAATTACCTCACTTCCGCAATGCTTCCTACTCCGAGGCTCTTTCTTTTTGTATTGGGCAAGTTATAGCAATTTTGTTTATGAATGGAGGTATAGTATTCATCTACACCAAGTTTTTGGCTATAATTTTCTTCACATCGTACTCATAAGAATTAATGGAAGCTCTGTACCTTCTCTGACTAAGTGCACCCATGACTATTTTATTTCCTTTTGGTATGCTTAATTTTCCTTTGACCTCAAAGTTGCACACACATTCACATACATACTTGGAATGTAATCAGGTAAACAAATGCTTCAAGCCATCATGGTATATCATTATCTCATTTTCTTACCAATTAGGAGTAGAATCACCACATCTAAATGTGTACTAAATTGAATTATATTATGTTAGTATAAAAAACTCAAATCAATTTTTTAAAATACATTTGATCTTATCGTCTAATGAAATAGATTGTAATTTTTTGGAAGTGGAAGTGGGTATTGATTAATTATGATTGTTTTGTTTAATCATATGTAATCAATTTTTATCATGAGTATTTTATTTTTCTCTATGATAAAGAGGTTGAGCATTCTATGTGGCAAGACATTGGAGCATGTATAGGTTTTAGCAATTCTTGTAATTGCATATTTGATTCTAACATTTATGATGTACTCGTTTATAAATGGGGCCTTAGACATATTGTCAATTATTATAGGAAGAAGATAAAATAAGATCAAAGGAAAAAAAATCCTCCTAGAAGGAAGTCTAGGCAATTCATTTGCAAACATGACCTTGAACTCTTGCAACATTGTGCAGTCTTCAAGTTTTTATCCATTTTCATTTATGGACTCAATTGTATGAAATGCAAATGACAAACAAACCTTTTTTAAAGACCTTTTAATCTATAAGATTGTGGTTATTAATACCAAGGATATCGTCCTTAAAATGCCTTGAACCAATCTTTCTTTCCCCTCACTATAAATGTAGTTGAAATTTTCATGGTGGTAGTTAGCCTTGGTATGATGTGGTTCTATCCATTCCATTCCAATAAGCACATTATATGATTGAAGAGGTATAAAAATAAAATTAATAGAAATTCAAATTTCATTCAATATCTATTGCATACATCTCTTTTTTCCCCAAGAAAATAGTCACAATTTCTATTCAAATAGATAATTGAAATTACATTATTTAAGTGCCTAAGCATTGTAATCATATAAAGGTCAAAACTCTAGTTCTAATACCGAAGAGATTGTTCACATGAGGGAAAAGCATCAAAATCACAAACCTCCAAAGTGATATACATGACAATCTATACATAGTTGTGATTAAGTGCAAGAAGAACCAAGTTACTATAATAGCTTAAAGATAGCCCCACATTGTCATCAAATACCCTCTAATTCATCCACAAAATAATAACTAAGTTCATTGCATAGTAGAAACCCTATATTCTAAGAGATTATAGAGAAATTAGCATAAAATACCCTAGAGAGGAAAACCATTAGAACCCACCCTATGCAAAGGATTGCAAACCATGACTAAATTCCTCCACCACCCAATACCCTACCTCAACTTGTAACCCTTCCTTTGATATATTGTTTACATCTTCATTTAACTCTCTCTTAATGTGAGAAAAAAATGGGAATTCAAGATTGAGGGAAATATCTTTTAGTTTCTACCCAAAAGGATTTAATATATAACCATACAACTAACATCTTCCATTCGTCCAATTTATAACCAATGAGGAATCACTATATATCCAAAGAGTTGAATAATTTTTATCCCAATAAAAAGCCAATAGTAATTTTAATGCCTCTAATTTGGCAATATTATTAGTTTCTAATCCTATTCCTACTTTATACACGTAGAAATGAGAGCGAGTCAGAAATAATAAACTCCCAACACCACTCACAATGGCATAGTTTTGGTTCCATTGTTGAAAAAGAACCAAGTCTTTGATTTATCAATTATCAAATCTTATATCGCCCTTTGTACAATCTTGTTAGGATATATCCTTGACCCCCCGCAATCATTTCTCGAATTTGTAATATTGGAATACATTTCACCTAAAAAATACATGCATTTTTTGCCAACCAAATCCTCCACATGAAAAAGCAAGGCAACCCTCACCATATCTTCAACGATTTCTTAAAAAAACACTACTTAAAACAAGCTTAATTGTATTCACTTTCTAGACATTTTGAACGCCCATTATAAACTCCTCTTCCCTCCAAAGATGAGGTTAAAAGGGCACTAAATAAATAGATAAGGAACATCCTCTTCATCGATCCTGTAGCAAAGATATATTCTTGGGTCCACTCTATTGCACCTTTGAAGAAAGTCCCAATTAGGAATCTTATTCCAAATACCCAACCAAAACTTATCCTTTTTGGAGCCTTAAGCTTCCACAATTTTCTCCACCATTGGACAAAATCTTGCAACCCTTCTTCCATCAAAACCTAGTAGCTTGACTTAGCAATATACTACCGTCTAAAAAAAAATGGACCAAACAAAGAAATCCACATCACCTCTAATTCTAATATGACTTTTTCTAAGACTATTGGTGAAGGCTAACCACAAAACAACATTGTCTCCTTTTAGTGTTAAGTCCTCTACTAAGAGCCACTCTTAGCCCTAAACATTTAAAGAAACAAGTTCAACCATGTGTTTTAAATTCATTTCTCTTACAGGTCTTATATCATCTCGAGTGGCATAAAGACTTCCTCACCTCATCCTAAAATGGAATCCATCCCAAATATCATTTGTCTACCTAAACCAACCCTCAAAGCCAAATTATTACTAATAATTGGGAATGCCTAAACCATTACCTTCCATTAAACATAAACATTCTTGGTCGTCTTTATAGGATTCCTTAACACATCAACTAAGGACTAAAGTGATCGAGGTGGATATCGGTGGCCACCTACCTATTCCATCGAGTTACAATGGTTCTCCATCTTCTTGGCATTTTTCTATGGTTTCTTAGGTCCCAAACTTCCAAGGTCATTTTGAGGCCCTAAACAATGATTTTTTGTCAACCAGGGGGCATGGGTTGCCATGGAATTCCTTGGCCCCAGTTAGTTGTGATTGTCAATTAGTTATTTCCAACGAGCTATCGAGCACCCTAAATGAATATTGTATGCAAAAGTTGTGCCCTTGGGAAGTTGACGCATCAACTAGCCACCTTGGAACCCACAAAATCTTTTGGTGCTTCAACTCTTAGGGTTAGTTTTTTGGATGTTAGGGTTTTTGCCTCTTTATGCTTATGGTAAAAGTTCCCTTTGCGATCTCTTTGTAATCATCTCTTGTGAATGAGCGTAGTCGTCACTTCTCTTTTTAGAGATAAAGTACCCCCATCTAGAGTTAGTTTGTATTGCTTTGCAGTTTACAGTGTTTTTCCATTCCATTCATTAATAGATATTGAGTTTTACTGTACTATTGTTCTTTCTGAAATATATTTGTGTGTGTTTTCTCATTTTATATTGTTTCCTTCATTTCATTCTCCAAATAATCCAGATCATGGAGCCTTATGTATTTCAATTCTATAATTTGTTTCCAAAGACCCTCTTAAGACATGAACCTCCACAAACTTTGATAGTTAATGCATGACCAAAAAGGAATATATTTTTTAATCTCCACTCCCCCATCTTCCTTGATTGATTTTTTTAGTTAACTAGAAGGATTCCTCACTATGCCATAGCTTCTATACCATAAGATTTAAAGCAAATCCTCCAAAGCTTCTCAAAATCCCCTTTAAGGGTATGATCCATAAGGTGTTATTAAATTGGAATAGCTTATAATATCATTTTAACCAAAGCCATTCTACCTCCTATCAAGAGTCTTCTATTACACCATACATTGATACGAGCTTCCACCTTTTCCAAGAGGCAACCCCAATATATTTTACCATACGCATTTAGTTTAAGAATATAGACAAGGTATTTAAATTCTTCTTGGAAATTAGCTTTTCTAAACGTAAACATTATTACCAACCTATCCTCTTCATTCTCCTCAAAACTAGAAAAAAAATTGTGGACTTTTTAACATTTAGTTCCATCCTAGTATTTACACGATAGATATTTTAAATATGTTTCCTAGCTTCTTAATCATTACCATTTGGAAACACCAAAACGTCATCCATAAAGAAAAATATGTTAATAGAATCCTTACCCCAATGCCAATTCTAGAAATAGTCCCTCGCCTATTTACTTCCATAATAGATCTTCTTAGCCCCTCTGCAATAAGGAGATAGAGAAAAAGGGAAAGTGGACATTGGCGTCACAATGCTCTTGAGGGATTAAATATAGCTATAGTTGATCCATCAATAAGTAAATCATAAGAAATTGTGGATATACATCTCATGGTCCTCACCTCTTTACTTCCACAATAGATCTTTTTAGCCCCTCTGTAATAAGGAGATAGAGAAAAAGGGAAAGTGGACATTGATGTCGCAATGCCCTTGAGAGATTAAATATAGCTATAGTTGATCCATCAATAAGTAAATCATAAGAAATTGTGGATATACATCTCATGGTCCAGGTAATCAATGAAAATCTAAATCCAATATGCATTAACATCAAACATAGGTACAAGGAGATATGATTTAGAGAGACCAGTTTTAATACCATAGCAAGGAGATATTATATCTTGATCTTATGAATCCCTTCCTGACCAACTCCTATTGCTTCAAAAATATGCCTTCTTGGTAGAAAACCAAACTGTTATTACAAGATGACTTAAAAAAAAACTTTTTAGTCTAACAACAAGGATCTTTGATATAATTTTATATAGAGAATTGTATAAATACATGTGTCTAGAAACATCATAAGAAGGTGGCTTGTCCCTTTTAGGAATCAAGGCTAAGCAAGTAGAATTGGTTGCACTTAATCTACCTAACAAGCATTCCTTTTCCACCACCCTCAAATTTTATTCTTCTAATAAATCATAAAAGGAAATAAAGAATTCAACCATCCACCCATTTAGCCCTTGTATCTTATATTTTTTAAAAGAATCCAACACACATTTCATTTCTTCTTTGGAGATCTCATACATTATTAATTTTTTGTCTTGTTTGATAACAAAACTAGGAAAATAAGAAGTTACTAGCTCCATAATTTCTGCCATATTCACTCATAGCAACTCCTTGTAAACATTTTGGAAGTGTCTCACACCCAAAACAACCAAACCCTTGAAGTCACTAATAGACCAACCTTTGTGACGTTTCAATTCCCAAATGGTATTAACCATTTTCTTGTGATTAGAGAAGTTGTGAAATAACTCTATATTTTCATTATTGTCTCAATCAACAAAGGCCTACTTTTCATATGCCATTCAACCTCTCTCAAATCAACATTTTATTTCTCCTTATATCTAAACCTTTAAGGAGATTATTTTCCTCCTCTAAGAAAATACTAGAATCATTATGATCAAACAAACTCTTTATTTCACCTTTTACCCCGTTTAAGTACATGCCATTTTCCTTTCTTTTGGAAACAACCCACTTACTAATAGATCCTTTAACCTTCCTTGAGGAATTTTTAAATTAAAAACTAGAATAATCCCCTATGATAGAATTAAAGGGAACATGTTCTCTTCTAACTAGCTCTAAAAACCCCTCCTCCTTCAATCACCAGGGATTGAATTTCAAGGGCCCATGTGGCTCATCAATTTGTTCATCCACTTGGACAATAAGAGGGTTGTGATTTGAGCTAACCCCCAAGTTCAATCCATGTCCTGATTATATCTACCTATCCTATAAAAATCTCAATTATTAAAAACATTTCCCGACATTTGAAAACCCCAACCTCCCTTAGTATTGTTCCTCCAAGTAGGTATCATTTTCGTAGTTTCCAAGTCTGCAAGCACAACCATTTCTAGTTTATCCTTGAAATATTCTGCCATGGGATCAAATATTGTTGAAGCCTATAAAATCTTATCCTTGCTTAGGTAAAAGTACAAATACCCCCCAACAATCATCTTACTCCCCCTTAACAACTCCATCTCAAAAAAAATATCCCATAACTCATGCATGTCCTCATATTGACCATAGAAATTATAGATTGAAATCATTTTGTCCAATGTCTTTAAAGAACAATTATGTCCAAATACCTATATCATAAAACAACATATCGACATAAGGATAAATATTCCCTCCACCCACTAAGAAAACCACATAGCGACCCAATGCATCAATAGCAAGGAAATGTCACTCCCTGCATAATTTTGTTTACCCTTCCATAACTTTACTACCTAAACCCATTATTTCTTGAACCAAGAAGAAACCTAGTTTTCAAACTTCCACTAATCTTGTAAGAACTAGTTGTTTTGAGAGACTAGTCAACCCTCTTGAATTATAAAACATGACAATCATTTATGTCACATCCCCAACCTTCTACCAAAGAGAGGACGTGACTATGCTACTATCAATCCGAGAAAATCATTAACATACAACGGAAGCAAAACACATTCCATTCAAGCATTCATCATGTTCATACTAATTTATAAAATAAATACAGTTGCAAGGATTTAAAAACAAGAGATACTTATCTTGAAAGAAGCTTGTCCCGCAACCAGTTATGTCGCTGCAACGTTCCACCCAACAATAGGACAATGTGCTCATCAATCTCTCAGCAGCACTGCCACCCCTAAGCTGGGCATGATTCCCACAAGGAATAAGGGAACACTAGTAGGCTCACACATAGCCAAAGGTATATCAAAATTCAGCCAAGACAAAACTACATTTGGGTTTATCAGGCTGCCAAGGAGGTGGGAAGCTTGAACTACTAAGCTAGTGAGCTCAACCACAGAGCTATAGACTTCTGCACCAGATCAGGCTTGGCTCCTAAAACATCTACACACCCAACACAAGGAAACATCCCCTTCTCTGCTACAAAGTTCCTCAGGCTATGCTTTCCATTCCAGTTCTATTTAGGGTGTGCAAAGAGGAAAACCAACCCCTCTAGATCTGTCTATGAGGTTCCTTCCTACACTAGGTTTATCAAGCTAGTTCAGATCCAATTCCTCTCCAAACCAGTTTAGACCAAGGCAAAATATGCACCCACAACACAATACAATTTATGGGTTTGAGGAAAAAACAACTTGGGCAACAAAACAAATTGCCAAGATGGGTAAAAAAAACCCCTAACAACAGTTCAATTTCCAGAAACGTTTATGGCCTTCACGTTGGCAAAACAGACTCAACAACACCCAAAAATCATGCGTCTCTTCTCCCACTCGTTGTACAACACAAGAACGGGTTTTCCCAACTGGGTAGGGAGGACACAACAACAAAAATGTCAAGGGAAGAGCCCAACCACTGAGCATTGCCAAATCGACCCCCCGGTCATGGGGAAAAATGAAGAACACTGCAAAAACATGAGTCAGTGTGCACAGGAGCTCCAAAGACGTGAATGAAGAGGAGGACGTGAATGCATGAGGGAATGAGCAGCATTTTTGGGCAATAACTTGCCCCATAAGTCAAAAAATGTTTTCCCAAAAAATGGGTGCTTCCCCAAATTCAAATTTTTGACTCCCATACCTTGCCCATTCTCATGCAATAACTAACCCAACTAATTTCTGGCAGAATTAAATGATTGGGCACAAAAGACAAAATGGGTAGTTGACAGTTTGATGGGTTCTCCCTTTGACATTTGGCTTTTCCCCATTGACCCAAAGGTTTGAATATCCCCCCCCCTCATCCTTAGGAAATCATGCCCCCGTCTCTTTTAATGTTGCATTGACATAGTTGGTTGTGGGTATTTTAATTAAATTGCATATTTACATGATGTCCAAAATTATAATGTGCCTGGTTAGCACAATATACCATCGGCATCAATTTTAATCGCCGAAACGTAAAACACTAAATCGATGGTGGGGCTTTTGCCTTGAGCTCCACACCATGATTAATTACGATATATACATCATATACATTTTTAATACAAGCGGGGCCAAAACCGGGGTGTTATAGTTTAAAAGTCCTAAAGGGATTTTTTCACTCTCCAAGGACACTTTTTAATGAACTTTGTTTCCCCTCATAGATTAAGATTAAATATTCCCCCTTGACATGATGAAGCAAATATTTCCTCTTGACTGATTGAAGTTTAGCATTCCCAATAGGATCTAGCCAATACCACCCACAAAGTCCTTTATTCGTCATTCTTTTACACATTTTCTTATTCTTTCATAATCCCTACAAGATCCATAAGAGCTAGTACTCATCCCCTGGTTAGGATCTTCCAACGAGAGCTCTTCGAAACTCCCCCATCAATGAATGATTTGAAGATATATAATCATTGGCATTTTCTTTATCATGAGCACAAGACATACCATTCATATTCTAGAAGATTCAAAGAGCTAGAGCGTTACGCTTTAACTCTTTATTAGACATCTTAGGAGTTTTGAAGGGATAAGGCCATACTGCCTTATTCCATAACCAATATTAATATTAACATCTTAAAGAAAAAATATATAATCAATTTGATCTAAATACTTACTAGAATAACAAGGAGGGACAATCTTCGAGCTCAAGATGTTCCTTTCACATTCCCTCCCAATTGGGAATGGGATGGGACTCCTTGCATTTTGAATCACTAGAAATCCATCAACCACACCAACAATTTTGAATGTCTCCTATACACCATCAATATTTTGAGGGAATGTATCATGCTTATAAATTACAAGCTACACCTACCCATGATCACACTTATCTCCTTTCAATGCCTCAAGATTCTTCCTCCATGCTTTCCTTGAGAAGGACTAAATGCAACAAGTTGCAATATGACCATAAAGGTGATACTTGGAACATTTAAAGGGAATGAGAAACTAATTTAGAGTCTAGGAGTGAATTTCTCCACTGTCATAAGGTCCATGCTATTTAGTAGGCCTTGGATAAATTTCGCCTCTACTAAGACACTAGCCACAATCTAAAGAGAGCTTAGTGAAAACCTATGTCCACGTTGAGATATTTCCCCATGTCACTCCCTATTATATTTGTAAACTTCTTGGGCCAATATTCCATGGGAATATCGAGAAGATTTACTCATGTAGGTATTGATCCAGGTGGATTTTGGTGACCACCCAGCTATTCCATTAATTCAAAATGGTTCCACATCTTGGCAGTTTTACTTTAGTTTTTAAGGTCCCAAACTTTCGACATGTTTTTTGGGTATTTCCATTACATTTTTGTAGTGTATGCAAGCCATGGAATCTTAGATTGTGTGGCCTACCAAACCCATCGATAATGGATCAATCTTTGTAATGGTCCAATAAATTCCCTAGATGATTTTTTTATACAAACATTGTGGCCCTGGGAAGTTGTTGTATCAACTCGCTTCCTTGGGCACATGTTCCATTTTCCACATCATTTCATAGGGTCAAGGCTTTGTATCTTCATTTTTTTTTCATCCTAGAGCTTCACACTTTATGCTGAATGACACTTTTGGCCTCTTATACTTTATTCTTGCAAATGAGCGTAATCAACATATCTCTCTCTAGAGATAAGCTACTTCCATTATAACTAGATTGTATTGATGTGTAGTTTACCATCTTTTTCCGTTTCCTTCATTCACATAATTTGGGTTTTATGGTGCTCTCTACAATATATTTGTGTGCATGTTTCCTTTTTATATTTTTGCCTTCATTTCATTCTCTAAATAATCCAAATTAGTGGTATCAAAGCAATTTTTTCTTTGTTGTTACTTAGTGCATGTCCTCAACAAGTTCAAGGTACCAGGAATTGGGTCTCAAACTAATTGAGCTTGGGGAAATCCACTCTCACCATCCCAAGAATCCTAACATGGTGGAATAAAAGAGTGATGACATAGTTGAAGATCCTATTAAGTTGTTTCTCGAGGAAGCCCTTTTGCAACAAAGGAACAAGATGATGAATAATTTATCCCATATTCATCGATGACTGCGAATGGAAATGGAGATACCTTCAACTAGTACCCATTTAAAATTTGCAACACTCTTCAAAGTACAAGTTAACTTTGGCATTCCTTTATTTTGAGGCCAAAGAGATGTAGATAATTTGGAGAGATGGTTAAATTTGTTAGAGGGTTTTTTTTNACTCTTCAAAGTACAAGTTAACTTTGGCATTCCTTTATTTTGAGGCCAAAGAGATGTAGATAATTTGGAGAGATGGTTAAATTTGTTAGAGGGTTTTTTTTTTTTTTAATTGTACAATGGAGAGATCACCTTTGTAGTCCTTAAGTCCATCCCCCATGCCAAATATTGGTGGGATGGTTACTAGGAGAGACATGTCAAAGATGATTTTACAACTTTCATGATAGAACCAGTTGGCTAGATTTTTATGATGCCCTCAAGAAGGAAGTATTCCATGTTGGAAACTATGATGACCAGTACACAAGATGGACAAGTTTGTGCCAGGAAATATACCATATGGTATCACCATTCATTAATATCTTCCATACCTTGCCCTCAAAGCTAGGTATCAAAGACTCCAAATGACACTTGATCTTGAAGTATTGTAGTATCCTACACAAGTACATCCAAATAGAGATGGATTTCCTAAACATCTTTGCACTAAGAGTCATTAATCGATATGCCATAAACTAAGAAAAAATTTAAGCATAGTAATAAGTGAGATTATGTTTGTAAATCAATAGCAATAGAAACATAAAGGTGGCCCTAACTCATATAACAAAGGATATAGTATGAATAGCCAATATCAAAACAACTAGTCCAAGGCGCAGGAAACAACGGGTAGCAAGAAAGTGGTGTGAGTTCCACAAAATCCCTTGGCACAACAATATTGAATTTCACTTGAAGTAGTCATTATTGGCCCTGCTGAAAACCTCGAAGTAAAAAACTGGCTTAGAATCTAATTCAAAATGAAATAAAAGAAAGTAGATTATTGGCACGGAACCTAATGATACCATTAAAACCACAAAGATTCAACCAAAATAAATCAAGTAGATAGAGGAAGGCAGGTGCCTCTTCATTTCACAAATGTGGGTAAAGGGGAATCTTACATTTCATTGTTGATAGTGGTAGCCATAAGAACATGATCTTGACCAAGGTCATCGGGAGAGTACAACAATCGATAATGTTGCACCCTAAATCATATATCATTAGTTGGTTGAGCTAGGGATGAGACATTCATGTATGTCGGTAATGTCGCTTTCCCTATGGCATCAAGCCCTTCAGAGATGAGATATTATGTGATGTTTACCCACTTGAAGTTTGTGATGTTCTTTTATGACAAACTTATATGTGAAAATGCCATTTCATTTATGAGTATAGGCCCCATATGATCATTATTACTTTTGGAGGTTAGCTCTACCGAATACCATACGTAATTCCAACTACCACCTTTTATTTTATCTCAATGAAACAGTGTAGGAAGGTGACCTCTTAAACCGACAAATTTGTTATCTTCATGATTTATTTAAACAAAATATTAAAATCACTCCAATCACCACAACCTATACACGAGATGCCTCTACACAACAAAAGCAAGTGGACAATATAGTGGAAGAATACAAAGATATATTCACTTCACCTGCAAGGGTGCTCCTACACTACTAGGTCAAACATTCAATTGATTTGATACTTGGAGTTCCTCTTCCCAATGTTCCAATATGCAAAGTCTCTCTTTCCAAGAATGAATAAAACAAACGTCAAATTTAGAATCTCATCCAAAATGAACACATTTTACCAAGATCCTCACTTATGGGAGCCTAATTATGTTTGTGTGTAAAAAGTATGGGACAACGAGATGTTATATTGATTACAAAGCTACAAACAAAATTATAGCCAAGAATCAATATCCAATCCCTTGGATTGACGGAATTCGTGATCAATTCAACGGTGCCAAGTCTTTAAGTAAGATTGATCTTAAGTTATACTACCACTACATACCCATTGAGAAAACAGATGTATGGAAGACAACCTTCAAGTCTAAAGAAGGTATTTTTGAATGGTTGGTCATGCCTATTGTCTTGACTAATACTCCAACAATGTTCATGAGGATGATGGATGATATCTTGAAAACATCCACAATTTTGTTTGTGTTTGTACATTGGATGATATCGTCATCTTTAGTCAAATTTGGGCATAACATTTACAACACTTTCACCTTGTGGAAACATAAGTTATATGCAAATCTAGAGAAATTCTCATTCAAAATGTAGCAAATTTAATATCTAGGATACATCATGGATGAGCATGGTGTGCATGTGGATATAACCAAGATCCAAGTCATGTGATTGGTTAGCCTGAACAACTTTGACAGAGCTCCATGATTTCTTGGGCCTCACCAACTTCTATCACATGTTCTTGTTAGTGTTATCTCAAATCACTTGGCCTCTAAGCCAAGTGACCAAGGGTGGGGCCAAATCCAAGTCAACCAAGTTCATTTGGTATGAGTTAAAACATAAAGCATTAAAGTATTTGAAATATGAGCTTTGATTGGAACCAATGACCCTACTATACTTATGACATCCCTTTAATATCAAGATAGATGTTTTTTATTATGTTGTAGATGTAGTCTTCACTTGATATAGACATTCGATGGCTTATCACGATGAGACACTCTCTAATATGGCTTGTAAGTACCTCACATATGACAAGGGGATGTTCTCCATTGTGTAGGATTATCGCCAATGTATATATTACATCCTAGGGAAGGAGACAATCATATACACTGATCACAAACCACTAATACATGCATACACAGGGAAAGTTTTAGAATTAATGCCATCAAAAGTGGTCTAAACATCTATACCAATTCCACCTAAACATCAAGTATAAGAAGGAAATAATGAATTCCATTGCATACTTACTCAGCCAATATTTGGTTGCATTATTGACTACCATGTTAGACACTTGTGGATACAACACCTCTAGGTGGCCCCAAATGTATGACAACGACCTTGACTTTGTTATTACCTATTAGACATTCTCCATAGGAAAACTAGTCTCAAACTTTCATATCTAGAATGAAAGTTTATGCCATATTGGTCATCTCTGTGTTCTTTCAAGTGAGAATGAGAATTATATTCAGGAAGCACATTACAATTGAGTGGCAGGGCACTTTGACATGGAGAAGACAATGGAAACATTGCAAAAATACTCTACTAGCCAAATCTCTGACAGGACATCGACATGGATATCATATCATGCACTGCCTATGCCATTTTCAAACCTTCCATTAAGAAGTAGGGATTGTACACTCCTTTACCTACATGATACAGAGCCTGAGAGTCTATCTCAAAGGATTACATGTATGGATGTCCTGTAACCAATCATGGCAATGATTGTGTATTTGTGGTTGTTGACTAGTTCCATGAGCTTGCCATTTTAACGTGTTGAAAGAAGAATATCGCAACTAAGATCTTCTTCAAGTGTGTTTGGATTCATTTTAGAGTCCTAAGGACCATTATTTCACATCAACGTAGTAGGTCCTTGAGTAAGTTTTGGTCTAGCATGTAATTGATGATGGGCTCTAAGATGGCCAAATTGATTGTGTTCATTAGTAAACTCATGGACAAAAATAGGTAGTTAACATGATTACTGTGCATATCTTTAAAATGTACAACTTTAAACATCCATGCACATGGGATGAGATCCTTCCTTATGTTTATCATCACTATAATATATCCCTTCATAGATCTATTGGCCACAACCTTTTTCAAGTGTGCTTGGTGTTCCAACCATCAGCCCCAATTGACATAGCATTGTCCATTGCATATACATAGGAATAATCCCCCCATGCTCAAACCAAGGTTGATTGAAAACCAATTTTGTTGAATGAATCTAGCACATCCAACAACAAGTTCATGATATTTTGTAGACTGTTAATGCTAAGTACAAGAAGTGCCACGATTAGAATTAGGATCCATACAAGTTTTAGGTGGGAGATAAGGTATGGTTACATTTGCAAAAAGAGCACCTCATAAAACCCCATCAATAGCTCTGCTCACTTTGATATGGGACTTAGTACATCATCACCAAGGTTATGGTGAAAATTCTTCTGAATTAAGATGATTCCCACTTTCATTGGCTTGCACCTTGTCTTTAATGTGGAGTTGCTTCAACCACATTTTCCACTTATCTTAGACACATCAAATGTAGTTGACAACATATCTCCTACATAACTAAATCCTAATTACATTAAGCATGTGACAACTAACCATATTTTGTGGCCCACGTCCACTGCCAAAAATGTGTTAAGTGAATCGTACCCCTAATTCCAATTCCATAAATAATCCCTACCATATGTGCTTTCACAATATATTCGCTTATCCCCCTCTGCATCAAGGATAAAAATCAAAGAGAAAAGTGGAAACCTCTATCACAATCCCCTCAATGGATTAAATAAATTTTTAGTCAATCCATTAATAACTAAAGCATAAGAAACCATGGATATTCATCGCCTAATCCTAGTAATCACTGATTAGATAAAGCCAACATGCATTAACATCAAATGTATCCTACAACTATGATATGGATTATTTGGAGAACAAAATGAAAGCATCAATATAAAATGGAAACACACACACAAATATTTTGCAAAAAGTACAGTAGTATAGTAAAACCCAAATTATATTAATGAATGGAATGGAAAAACACAGTATACTACAAAGAAATACAAAGTAGCTTAAAGTTGATTACAAATATATCATAAAGGACCTTTTATCATAATCATAAAGAAGCGAACACCCTAACATCCAAAAACCTAACCCTAGGAGCTGAACCACCGTAAATATTTGTGGGCCCTAAGGTTGCTAATTGATACGTCAACTTCCTGGGGGTGAAAATTTTGCATATGATCTCCGTTCAGGGCACTTGTTAATTCATTGGAAAGAAATAAATATGAGTTACAAACTATAACTAGGGATAGGGCATGCTATGACAACCCCTACCCCTTGATTGGCCAAAAAATTCATTTAGGGCCTCAAAACAGCTCCAAACGTTGGGGATATAAAAAACCAAATAAAATTTCCAAGAAGGTGGAGAACCATTGTAACTCAATGGAATAGGTGGGTGGCCACTAGTTTCCACGTGGATCAAACTAGCTCACTTTGGCATGTAAATTGGGTGTAGCTTGAGTGGTTATGAGGAAAATTTGTTATCATCCCCACTTGAATGCAAATATTAATTTATGACATGTTTTCTCTTAGTGAGTTGATTTTTATGAGTTATATTTGATCTATTCATAAATTGTTCACATGACCTTGTGCCATGAAGAATCTACATTATCCCTTGGGATATGTAACTTAGAGATAATAAAAAACAACAACAAAAACAACACTAGCTCACTATAGCATACGCTTTAGGGAGATTAAGTTTTAATACCATAACAAAGAGATTTTTAATGTTGATCTTATAACTCCCTTCTTGGATAGCTCCATCACTTCAAAAATATGCCTTCCTACTATAAAACCAAATTGCTATTGTGAGATGACTTAAGAAAACTCTTTTTTTTTGTCTAACAACAATTATCTTTGATATAAATTCATACAAACAATTGCATAAAAATATGACTCTAAGAACATCATAAGAAGATGGCTTGTCATGTTTAGGAATAAATGCTAAGCAAGCAGAATCGATTGCACCGATAATCCTTCTTGACAATATTCCCTCTTCCATCACCCTTATAATGTCTTCTTCCAATATAACATAAATTGAAATAAAGAATTCAATTATCCACCCATCTATCCCCAAGCTAAGATTATAATTTTTAAAGAGACAAAATAGATTTCAATTAATCTTTGGATACCTCTTCCATCATTAATATTTTGTCTTCTTTGATAACAAAACTAGGACAATAAGAAGTCAGCTTCAAAATCTCTACAATATTCGCTCGTATTGGCTCCTTGTAAATATTCTAGAAGTTATTCATACAAAAAATAGCCAGACCCTCAAAGCCACCTATTGATATTCGACCTTCATGATCTTTCATTTCCCAAATGGTATTAACCATTTTCCCATGATTAGCAAAGTTGTGAAAGAACTTCATATTTTAATGACCCTTCTCAATCCACATGTTCCTACTTTTCATCCACTATTGGGTCTCTCTCCTATCCAACATTTTTTTCTCCTCATCTCCAAAACTTGAAGGATATTATTCTTTTCCTATGAGAAAATACCATTAGCATTTTGATTAAACAAACCCTTTATTTCACCTTCTACTTCCTTCAAGTCCTTGTCCTTTTCCTTTCTTTGGAAAAAAACCCAATAATTGACAAGTCTTTTAACCTTTCTCAGTGAATAAACAAAATGAAAATTGCCATAATCCCCGACACTAACATTAAAGGGAACCCATTATATTCTAACTATATCTAAAAAAACCTTCCTCCTCCAACCATTGGGGATTCAATTTGAAGGCCCTTTCTACCTTATCAATTTGTTTACCCACTTGGACAATAATAGTGTTTTGATTTGATCTCTCCCCATGCTCAAATGCATGTCTTATTTTTTTCCACCTCTCCTATCATATTCTCATGGGTTAAAAATGTGTTCCTGACTTTGCTAAACCCCAACCTCTTTTAACTTATTATTCCTCCAAGTACGGAATTTTTGCAAGTTCCAAGTTTACAAACCCAACCCTTGTCGAATCATGCTTAACGTATTCTTCCATGGGATTGATTATTGTTGAATCTCCCAAACCTTTACCCTGGGAAAATTAAAGTTCAAATACCCCCCACTACCTATCTTATACCTCCTTAACAATTCCTTCTCAAAAACTTTCATATCCTCATATGGACCCTAGTAATTAAAGACTAAAATCTTCGCTCAATGTATTTAAAGGGGAATTCTATACAAATACATGTATTAAAAAAATGACTTAAGGATATAGATTTCCTCCACCCATTGAACAAACCACCCAAGTTACCTAATGCATCAATACCAAGGAAATCATGCTCCATAAGTAATTATTCACTTTACTATTTAAACCCATTGTTTCATGAATCAAGAATACATCTACTTTTAGGACCTCCAACAATATTGCAAGAACTACTCATTTTGAGGAACTGTTCAATGCTAATGAATGATAAGACATGACAATGATTTCAAAGTCTAAAAGGTGTTTTTGACCCTATCAAAGGATCCCTTTTACTGACTTGTGTTTCTCGTGCTATATTTCTACAAAAGTTTCTATGTGGCATGATGAAGCATAGCTTTCCTCCCATCCAACGAAGGTCCAACTCCCCCGATAGAGTCTAACCAATGCCCAACACATGATCCTCGAGTCCTTATTTTATACCTTTTATTATCCTTAGAGAATACCTACAACATCCAAAATACTTAATACTCACCCCCCAACTGGGATCTTCTAATGAGAGCTCTTTTTAGTTCCCTTATCAATGAACGACTTGAGGAGATATCATGGTTGAAATTTTATTTTTCAAGAATATAATACATGTCATCCATATTCTAAAAGAGGCTAGAAGCCATGGCCTTAACCTTTAACTCTTTCTTGGATATCTTAGGAGTTTCAAGGGAGAAGGTCGCACTACATTATTCCATAACTAAAGATTAATATTAACATCTTCAAGAACAATATAATCAATTTAAATTAAAGACTTAATAGAATTGCAAGGAGGGAAGATCTTAAGATATTGAGATAGTCCTTTCTTATTTCCTTCCTTGTCAAGAATGGGCTAAGGCTCCTTGCCTTGTAAAATCATTGGAGCTCCATCAACCATGTCCACATTTTTTATAGTATACTTTGCACCATTAAAATGAACAAATTTCATGTTAGAAAAAATCCAACATAAGAAGTGTTAGCACATGAATTGACCTCGATGAATTCTCTTCAATTTTTCTACAATTTGTTTGCCTAGGTCATGAAACGCCCTAATCCACCTTCACGAACAGTCCTAGATTCCCCTTTCTTGTCCTCATCTTTAACATCAAACTGAATCAAGTTTTGGCCAAGCTCAACGTCATTGAGGTCTTGGCCTTGCTTACGCTTATGGGGTTTAGTCTCCATCAAGTCACATATTCAAACCTCATGGTGAGGGATTGAGGGGGCCTTTGGATGACCCGATGGAATCCTAGGTTCATTTCTCTACGGGAGGGGGGACTTTAATATTCTCTTGCCATAGGTGCTCTCGTCCTCTTATGCCTCGTGCAAACACAATGACAATTCTACCTGTTGTTGGACATGTTGTTCCCACATTCAAACTAAGGCTGGCCTTGACCCAGATTTATTGCTACAATCTTGACTCAGTAATCTAATCCAACTCTAGCTCTGCTTGTGTACAGAAGCATCTTTCCCTAGTGCATTAAAAAAAAGCTACGCATACCAAGACAACAAACTTCTTATGCTTTCTCAAGGTGAATTTAATATTGATGGGAAGAATGAGCAACTAAGAATCGAGATCGATGACCATCAATGATTCAACCTCATAAAGTTGTGTGAAAATTAACCAAATTACATGCACTTGAAATTCAAAACCATTAAATTAACATGGTAGGCTCTCAAGAAGTCAGGATAAATCCGTCATAATTCGACCAACTCACATGATTTAAATAAAGTTTTCCACGTCAGGAAAATTTGGTGGAATCTATGAGCAATTTTGGAACCACTCAAGCAACGTTCAAATTTGAACCCTTCCCATCCCTTCCAAGGGGCTTTAACCCTTCCTGGAAGTGTAAATTTCAATTCTCCCTTAAAAAAAAAACGAATTTACCCTTCCAATTAAGAAGGATATAATTTATATCAACATTTCAAAAGAAGGGAAACATTAGAAATTACCTATCCATGTAAATTTCTCAATATGTTGAAATTATTATGTTATAAAGTTTGACTCATCATTCAAGATATTGGAAATATCATAAATTATAATCACTCACTCACTCTCTCATGTAACACACTCAATGCTTAGTTGTGCAAGATGACGAGTGATCATTGACGACTACAAGGCACTAGCCACCGAGTTGTGACTCTAACTCCCAACTCACTTGGGGATACAATCTATGGTGTGGCAATGTGTCAGTGATTGTGGTTGTAATAGAGACCAACTACTAGTCTACTACTAGGCCCAAAATAAGCCCAAAACTTTGTGCCTACTACCTATGTGAACTTAGCTACCAATGTCCACTCATTTTTAGTCAAAATGAAATTCAAATGGTTTGTTTGATGAGTCCTCCTCTTTAAGACTTCATTTCTTGCATGAATATCATGGACTCACAAAAACTATATAAATAACACTCCACGATATAGAGAAACAATGCGTTAGAAAAAACATTTGGACCAAAGCACCACAATGGTTATTAATAAAATTTGAAAAAAACAATTTTTGGCTCAAGAACGGTCTTCAATTTTATGGGTGGCATGATTATGATGTAATCTACCTCCGTCCTTCCAAACATTTGTGGTTTCTCACAACATTTGTCCTCAACACTCACCATCAAAATACGTATAAAAATTACATGACTTTACATCCTCTTCTCTTTAAATCCTCACCTTATAGTCATAACTAAGAATTATTATGAATGCACATCCTCACCTCGTAGTCATAACTAAGGGTTATTATGCATGCACATCCTCACCTCATAGTCATAACTAACTGCACGTCCTCATCTTATAATATCAATTGGGTCAAGGCACAGAGACAACCATAAAATATCAAATGTGTCAAGACACAAAGAGTAAGAGACAACTATAAGTAAATATTATGTTAATTTACCATATAGGTCTTTAATTGACACTATCAAGTGAGATTTGACATGTTGGATTGTTGTTATCTTCTCATCATTCCTTAACAATGTGATTGCAATGCATTCTTTGAAGGTGAAGTCCATAATTTTACGTCTTCTTCCCCATTCTCATGCCTTTAGGTAAGACAACAAGGAGGGTAGTAGCTCACATAAGCATGGAAAATAGTTTCGACATAGAGGTAGATAAATTAATTGTTTTCATTAAATAACTTAAATTTCCTACTCATGATTACCGATTCGTTGAATCGTGGATTGGTACAAAACACAACAAAATTAAGATCCCTGAGCTCTTAATTACTCACACTTAGAACTTTCTCAAATCCAACCATTAACAAACTTCGTTTAATGTTATGGTTCAATTTAAAAGGAAGATCGTCAAGACTTAGACATGCAATGAGTTGCAAGGCTCCAGTTGTCTTATGTTTGATTCTATTTCCCCTCCATCCCATACCTGTATCATGTCATGACAAGTGTTGAACAACAGAATTTGATGCCCTAACCCTAGTGATGCTAGCGTTGCTAACTTGCTTGATAGTCAGGATTTTTTTAATATTTTCCGTGTTGTGTATTGTTTTTTCTTAGGCTCCCAATGCCCATCATTCTTACATCTCTCAGGATCGGATGGCTACCCTCTCTCCAATTTGAATTAAGTTTTTTGACGGTTTTATATGTATTTTTGGTTGTAGGTTCATTATAGCCTTGTTTCGCTTAGTGGATTCTTTTTGTTTATAGTTAACAATAAGTAATTCTCTCATGGTTCTAGTTTTTTTAAGACTATATCTAGTTACAACATTCTGCACTATGTATAAGATCACGCGGATGCCGCAATATGGTTATTGCATAGTCTGAGTAGTTTTTATGTAGAATGAAGTGTGCCCCAACTTGAAAAAATAAAATGGAATACTTGTTATGTTACTGAACTGTAAACTTGATGTTAAATAAATGTCAAATAAATGTGTTCAAATTAGGTTTTATTGAAAATGTATCATTTTTTCATGTAGATATTAGGGGGTGCTCAATTGTTTAATATTGTAAAAAAATTGGAAGGGTAATATTTGTTTTTTGCAATTTTGGGGGAAAGGGTTTAGTTACTTTATACTTGTCAATTGAAGTATAATTATTTATATTTTCCTTAATGTTTGAAGGGCTCCAAGAATAAATGCTCTTCCGATTGAAATTAAGACCCACCCTTCAAATTTGATCAATGCGCTCAAGCATAGTTCGACTTAGGTTTGACACAGAAACCGCTAGGTTACAAATTATAGGGAGGCAATATGAATAAATTAGAATAAGTAATGGGTCTCATAATGCAAAAATATCCAATATTTTTTACTAATAGAATAATGATGTTGGAGGAAAAAGATAAAGTACTGTAAAAAGACAAGTCACCTTTATTCAAATAAAATGATTGTTTTGAAGAAAGCAGGAAAATAAGAGATCCAACGTACATCAGTTGGAAAAGGATTATAAATAAGTGGATCGAGTGCTAATTGAGGGGAGAGCGCTCAGTGGAATCTCATAGGGATGTGGTACAAGTTTTGAAGGTCAGCATAATCCATTGTTGGATGAAAGGATTAGTGATAGAGCTAAGGTTCATTTCTTCTCTCTACTATATTCTTTTTTTGAATGCAATCAAACACTGTAACATGTACAATCTTCTATCATTTTGGATAATAAAGAGCAACAAAGTGTGGGTCACTTTCTATTGTTTTCATTTCTATTTTATGTGTGAGTACCATGTTGAGATAGAAATTGGGTTGAAGGATTCTTATTGCAGCCATAAGGAAGCATGCCTTTGTTATAAGCCTCTTGGAAAAATTCTTGAGTTAATAAGAAACTATTTGCAAGCTATGTGTGTTTGAATTTGCCAATGAATTCATCATTTTATGCTCAACAATTTGATCATATTTTATTATGAAATCTTGAGACTCCATGCCCAACCTTGGCCATTGATATGATTATCTTTCCAGATCTCAAATTTAGGCATTTCTCAGGAAAATCTCACCCCTCTCTTCATCTTGTTATTATCTTTTAAATCTATGTATGTACTTTAATCTTAGCGTTGTCCATGATACACTCAGGGCAACTAGTTTCTTTAAATTCATGAGAGGGAGCCCCTCTAATCTAAGATTATCTTAAGGCCTAAATAAGGTTCAAAGATGCACCTAGCGTTTTTCTAATTACAACCTAGAACATCTCAGGTAATAACAAGAAGGATAGTAAGCATAAATCCATATACGATAGCAAAAAATATAACATATAAGTGATTGAATGTTTGGATATGTTTTACAATGACCATTGTGACAGTATATATATGCATTAACTAGTCACGTGGTTGAATAGACATGCCCCTTAGTTAGGACAAGTGTCTCTTAATTAATTGTTGGTTTATTATTATTATTATTATTATCATCGTCATCATTAATTATTTACTATGTATTCATTATGCATGTGTGTGTGTGTGTGTTCGAGAGAAAAAGGGTCAATAGATTTATTCTTTATGAGATAAAAGTTACGTCTGGTATGGCCCATCAAGACATATCAACATTGAGTGAAAAAATAAAAATGTTCTCATGGCCTCCAAAAAAAGGGGGAAATTGTAAATACCACAACCCATTACAAACTTGATCATTAGCTGCATAAATCCTATTTGGGGAGAGTAGCTCCACCCAGGCTAGAATGGTCTCAACTCTAATTATGTTGTTTATGCAAAAACATTTTATATATTTTTTCTTTTCAAAAAAACATCAACTATATAAAATTTATTTATGGGGAGACTTGCTCGACCTGGCTATATTGTCACAATAAGCATTGTATACATTATGTTTCCATTCAAAAACACTTTAAAACATTGTCTATAATTAGATGATCTATAGTTCCTTGATAGAAAGGGGACCTCCCAGTCCCTTTGTAATTACCTTAACCAACCTCAATTCCAGTTGACATGATTCTTTCCTTGTAGGTATGAGTGATACTAACATTTGTAATGACCTTGATCAACATCTGATTCCATTAGGTTTCAGTCTATATAGATTGTTGGTCCGGAGATATGATGTATCTATTCCAAATGGAGGGTGATGTAGATGCTTCACATCTTTACAAAGTTTCTTGTGTTTATACCCAATGCTCCTGAAAGTTATGATACCCCTTGAACCACTTAGTTCGACATTTCCACTTGAATCCCTATCACATGAACATTAAGGATGATTGGGATCGAGGTTAGGTGGAGTTGAGTTACGTCGTTTTTTTTCCATTAGCAAAGTTGATCAATGAATATTTTACCCTATACAAATGCATTGTAGGTCGAGGGACTTTGCCCTTGAATTTTTCCTCATTCCTAATAAGCCATAGACACCACATCCAATTGAGGGGGAGGGTTGGGTGTACTAGAATCCTGGAGTTGTCATACTAGTTTTATCAATCTTCCTGAAGATTTGTGTCCTTCCATTCTGGTGGCGAACTGAGGGAGTCTGTTTTTATCCATGCCTCTTTAGTAAACCTACAATGAAAAATTATATTGTTGGCCGATTATGCCTAAGTTCTGCATATAGGGCATTTATTTGGCCCAATTTTCCCTTTCCTCTCGAGGTTGTCCCAAGTTTGTATCCTATTATTCAATGCAAGCCAACTGGAATATATAGCTTTAGGTGGCACCATTATTTTGTAGATATAATTCCACCACCCCGTTGGCGCATGGTATTGTTGGGCATGGGCTAAGGCAACATAACCCATTTTCACCTTATAAACACCGCCATTTTGTTTTTATAACACATAAGGGAGTCTAGTATATTCTTCAGGGTAATAGAGGAATAGTTTAGCTTTGTTACATAGGTTTCCCACTTCGAGCTAAAATCACCTACTACACTGATATCTGTTGTTGTGAGCCATCCTCTACCATCAGCCTTAGATGCATATACGAGAGTCTTTATATTCAAATTTGCAAGGTGTGAAGCCATCTCTCTTCATAATAGAACAAATTAATCCAATCCCACTATGGGATCCACCCCTATCTTGATGTATGTATCAATGTCAAGATTCCAAGCCAAATTGTTACATATAAGACTAAAAGATTTGGATTCATCCCTCCAAAATAAAGATCCTTCGAAAAGGAGTGGAATTCCTCTCCGTATCCAACTAAAGGATGAAAGGGGTTCAACATTTTTATTTTTATTTTCATATTCCTGCCATAAACCCTCATTGGAAATCACCTCCATAGGCTCTTTACTTCCATTGACTAGGAGAAAAGTGACATGGTTTTTAATCTCTCAACCACTACATTGCTTTGGTTTGCACAAGTTCTACCACTTGCCAAGGGGAGTGTATTGTTTAGTCTTATTTCTAGCCCATATATATTGAGAACAAATATTCATGAGAGATGTTATGATTGAATTCATAAGGGCCATCTAGTAGATTAGTAAGCTTCAATTACGCTCTTAACTAGGGTGACACAACCTGCCAGAGGGATCCACTAATGGAACCATGAACCAATTATATTTTTTTATTTTTTCAATGAGCCAGATCCAATCTTGATTATGGCAATAATTTTCTTTCAACAAGAAACCCATATATTTAAAACATGAGTTGAAGTGTTCTTCCATAAGAGGTAGGAGGTGCAATATCAACAACTTAGGGAAGATTGGGATATAGAAGAAGAGTATAGTATATTTTTGGAAGTGGATATCCATTCATGTGGATGAGGAGAAGAGTTTTAGAATCCTATCCAAGGTCCTTGGCCACCCTAACTCCTTTAAGATTCCCCATATTTTTCGCATGGATAATGTGTATGTTTAAAGACTCAACAACAATATGGAAGAGTAGGGGAGATAGGGGACAGTATTGTCTAAGGCCTATAAAGGGAAGGAAGAAAGGGGATGTTGAGTCATTGATGAGGATTGCATAGGAAATTGCATGTGTACATGCTTCATATCCAGTTTATAAATTGGCACGAGAACCCCACCTGGGTAAGGATAAAATGAACGTATAGCAAATTGACCTTGTCAAATGCTTTAGTGATGTCGATCTTTAGCATGAAAGAATGAAGGGAGGAAGTCTTAATGGAATGGAGGGTTTCTTAGGAAATACCAATGGCATCATGAATATTTCTTCAGTTTAGGAAGTCAAACTGGTTGGGGGATATGTTGTCAAAGAGGATTGGGTTTATCCTAGATCTAGGCGATAAATTTTGAAATGATTTTGTAGATACTGTTGCAAAGGCAGATAGCGTGATAGTGGTAAAAGGAAAATGGGTGATCAAGTTTCAGGATGTTGGAAACAAAATTGGATTTGAAAGGAGGATGGATCATACCTATATAGCAGGATTCCTCCATTGCAGATGTGATTTTTTATCCAATCAAATCCCAAAATCCCACATAGATTATGAGGTCCATCCATTCGACCATGGAGATTTCGCATGCTAAAAGGAAAGAAGCACATTATGTACCTCTTCTTTTGTGACTTCCTCCATGATATAATCAGATTGCTTTGGACCAACCCATTCATCGAAGAAAGATGCAGTTGTGAAATGTACCTAATGTTTTCCTTCTTTCGATCAGTGAAGGTATCTGAATAGTGGTGTACCACTGCTTTGGAGATGGATTTAAAATATGAGCATTCCTCCTGAAACTGATTCTGAACGTTCCAGATGGTATTTACAAATATTTTTCCGTTTGTGTGTCTATGAAACAACACAGTGTTGTTGTCCCCTTTTGCTAGAAATAGTTCCCGTTTCTTCGTCCTCCATTTGGCTTCTTGTTGAGACAGGATTCTATCTTTTTCTTTTTCCAGCGTGTCAATTTCTAGGAGTCCAGCCTCCTTAGAATCATTCTTGTATAGGGAGATAATATGCAGTTCCAACTAAGCTCTTAATTTTATCCAGATCCCTTTCCTCATTGGTGAAAGTCATTTTTGTCCAAGTATTAGTGTACCCTTTTATCCTGGATAGGATTGCTTGTAGACTTTGCATAGCCTTAAAATCCCCATTTGTATTGAATAGAATCTAATTATGGGTCACTAGGTCTCAAAAAAGAGCCATAGATAAGCCAATGGGGGTTGAATTTAAAGGGGGAGGGAGGCCTATCTGTGGGGAGGGAGAGTTACAATATGACCAGGAGGTGATTCGATAGTGCTTCCTTTAGTATAGAGTAGCGAAAAGCACCGAGCAAGAAGAGGAGGGCGTATTTGAATAGAAAATTATCGATTCTTTTGATAATGTGTTGTGAGCTAGAACTCTGATTGGACTGGGTGTTTATGGGAAAATATGGTTCAAAATCGATAAGAAGAGCTTCGACCAAGTGATCTAAGAGGAAGTCTGCGAGTGGGTATTTCCTTGCAGACATGCCACATAATTATGGGGGATGTAGGGTGAAGTTTAGGTCACCTCCAATGATGAGGTGTGGGAGGGATAAAGGGTAGGAGGCAAAACATTCTTCAAATAACTCCTTGGTCCATGAGATGGGGCGTAAACGTTCCAGAGGTAGACTGGATGATTTAAAGACATTAAAAAAAATTGAGGCTAAAATGTAGTGAGTAGATCTTACTGAGGATAGGATATTGAGGGAGGGATCCCATCTAATTGCCAAGCCCTTGGAGTGTTCGTAGTGATGAAAGACTAATAAGGAAAACACTTATGCAATATCTTGTTTGTTGACTTAGTAGTGCACATAGTTTCTTGTAGGTACATTACATTTGGATGATTCTTATAGACTAAGTGCTTTAGAGACCGTTGCTTTGAGGTTGTCCATGTGCCTCTTAGATTGTGTGAATAAATGACCATTTATTGACCTCACTGGGGGATGATTTGCTAAGGACACCATGTATTTTTTGTTGCCGACATTTTTGAACCTCTCTTTCCACCTCAACCTTTTCCTTATCCATGGGGATCTTCTTCCTTTGGTAGCCATGTGAGCATTTCCCGGTAATATGGATAAACCTATTGCTTATCCAAAAGGTGTTTTTTTCTATGACTGAGTTAAATATCTCTTAGAGAATGAGGGCCCTAAATATGAATTGTTGGTTGTATCCCTGTTTGAGCTATCTATGAGGTGGTCTTCCTCTGTCTCCCCAAAGTCCTTTTCTTGTAAGTGGGGAATTTGAGAGTCGGTTCTAGCAGGACAAGATAGTGGAGTTGGGAGAGGGTTTGAGGGCCCCTCTTCATCAAGAATGTATATAGGTTGTTTCCATTTTGACTTATCAAGATCCAATGGGTCATAGGAGGGTGAAATGTAACACTATGAATATAGAAGGTTCCCTTCCAATATATTTATTTTCTCCATCAAAAGGGTCATGACTTCTTTGAGTTCTTCATTTATCTTGACGTGGTCTTCCTGTAGCTTTGATTACTCTATATGCAAAACCTCCTTTTCTCTTTTCCTCTTTTTTACATTAGAGTGCAAGTCGGTCCTGAAATAAAATAGGCTCATCATTAGGTGGGTGCCCCCTATTTCTTCATATTTTTTGTATGGACAGCTTATTTTTAGATGGCCGTTGGATATGCATGTTGGGTGTATCTAAATGACACATTTTTATAGTCCAATATTTGCATATAGTGTTGGTTATCGACTTCGATCATGATAGCATCAGACATACCCTAAGCAATGTCCATTTCAACGTAGATAGATGCAACATCAGTATTTGATTTCGATTCAGTCTCATGTGCCACCTTTAGAAACTTTCCAAGGGAGTCTCCTATGATCTTGAAAATACGATTATCCCATAATTTGATGGGTACAACAGATCTTAAACCATATAGCTAAAGTGTAGATTCTCTTTCAAATGGGATCAAACCCCACATACCATTAGAAGAGGGTGAGGGTTGAGTTGCCCCAAAACCAAGGTCCGTCCATATAAATTCTTAGCCCATCCATTGTTGAATTGAAGACAAAAGTGATATAACCATGAGCACCAACATGGGTCATCATGATGTACATTAGATATTTATCCCAACTTCTCTTAACCAAAATTTTTAAGTTTGCCTCAATGAATCTTCGAGCCTGGAATATGCCGATCAAAGAATTTTCAATGTAGAAGATTACCTTGTCCTTAAGAAGACTCAGGTCCATGACTTCCTTCATCTCTAGTTGACACTTCTTAATGCACTTAGCATGGATGTAGCATTGTCTATGTTGTGCCAGAGGATTTGTTCCATCCTTGGGGGAGTAGACCCTAGCTTGGAGAAAGCAAGGTGATAAGTGGGGAGGGAACAAGTGATTCTTGCACGTACATCTGTAGTAGGAGGGGCAGTGCGTGCAAGTGGATCAGAAGTGCAAGGTGAGAAGCAGAGGGCTCGAGAGGAGAGGCCCAAAGAATCCTCCAAGAGGCCATCATTCGGGGTCGTGGGAGAGGAGAAGGAGGCTAGATATGCGCCATCATGAGCTAGAGAGGGAGGGTGAGGTGAGGAGCATACTAGGTGATCATGAAATTTTGGGGGCGGAACATACATGGGATAGGTGGAGGTACATGTTGGAAAACCCTAGAGGGCACCTCATCCCTAAGTGTAGTCGTTCCATTGAGCTCCATCATATATATATATATATATATATATATATATATATATATATATATTGTGTGTGTGTGTGTGTGTGTGTGCATGCGCATTACATGTTTTTCCCTTTTAAAGTGTTTTATCCTCAAAGCATACAAAACTTATGCCTTCATTTTTGGCTTATAATGCTTCCCAAGATCCTCCAATCTTAAGTTCGTCATGGTTGATGATACATGATGATGTGATCTTCTAAGTGTTGAGTAGAACTATTAAGTTGTGAAAGGGTTTTTGCACCCTAATTTGATATTTTGTGGAACTAAGCATGTATAGTATTTTGGAAATAACCTATTGTGTTGTAATTTCCAAGATGACTTATACTTTGAGATTGAAACATAATAATATGAGTATGTGTTGAATATAGGTAAATTTAGAACGATGTTGATGTACTAATTGGATAAGAATTTACTCTTCCGATATGGATGTCAAAACACTAACCTTGTAATTTGATCCTTTTTTTCTTCTCATATTTGTAATGATGTCTTGTTTTATGTTTGGTAGTATTTCTTCTTTGCATACTTGTGTTTCTTTGTTAATCATTAAATTTTTATGGGTAGTGATACTTGGATTTTCCCTTGTTTGTAATTTTGACGACATCCCTACTTCAACTGGAATCACCATTCTCTTTGTAGAATGGTGATTCTTTGTTGACACGTGGATCTAACTTTGGTGGTGTTTTATTTTCATCCTTCAACTTCTTGATTTGTGCAAGCAATATTTGATTACACTTCCTTAGATGAGAAATTTCTTTATCATTTTCCAATTTGTTGAATTTAGGTTTCTGATTTTCTGGTTGCTTATCTTTTAGTATTTTGATTGTTCAAGAAACCTAAAATTTGGGTTTGTTAGACTAGAACCTTCTTCATTTTTTTTATAACTTCCTCATGAGATCTTGCTTCTCCTATTCCAATATATAATTTGTTAAATTATTGAACCACTGATCTACAGGCAAATGAGAGCAATTGAGAGGTGGAATTGTGCAGTGGAATATCAAGAACAATGTACACTGAACAAGATAGATTTGAGACAAATATGATAATAATTGATCAGTTAATTACAACATTAATGTTCATTATTCCCAACATTATACAACAATGTTACAATAAGTATCTTTCAAATCATGTGGATACAATTCGAATCTACCAACTAAACATGACTGACTGGCTAACTGAGAGTGTCTAAATCACTGGATGGGAGCCAATAGTCTAACTCCTGATGTCTAAATCAGTCTGAAAATCAGTTAAACTGGTGAGGTAGGTGGAAAAGGCACCACTTACCCATGCAGCCATGAAAAAATGGCGCTAGACTAACTGAGAGTGATCTAACTAAATGTAACTGAAGGTTGACTTAGCATAACTGACTACCTACCACAACCAACTAATGGAGGCTGATGGTGGCACTCAGAGTGGCTCCTATATTGTAGGGATTGGTCTCAGAGGCACATAAACTCATGCATGAGCATGCAATAAGTGGCAGTTAACCTCTATATGTGTTCCCAACACTCTAGTACAATAATAAATTCTCCCTATGCTAGACAAGATGATCAAATAAACTATATATGGACAAGGGAGGATTGTATAATCCTAACGTAATTGCACGATTTCATGTCCTTTGACTTCTTGATTTATACAAGTAGTTTTTCATTATGATATTTTGGTGATAAATTTCTTTGTCCTCATCAACAACAACCTTGTCGAATTATTTTTGCATTTTTTGTATCAGTTTCTTATTATCTTGAAGGATCACCTTTGAAATATATTTAAGGTCTTTTAATGAAGGTTCTTCTGAACATGACACTTAAATTTAATATTATAACCCTTTCTTTTGTTTTCTTTAAAACATCTTTAAATTCCATTTACGTCTATTATCATTTTTGTTTGTGTTTATTTTATTTTTTGTGACAAAAATGGTTATGCTATTATATTAAGAAGCAGTGGAAGAGTCACTAGTACAATTACATAATTGTTGCCTTAAAACAGATGCCAGATAATGCAGGAATCC
The DNA here is from genome assembly GCA_001517045.1 of Pseudotsuga menziesii. Taxonomy (NCBI): domain Eukaryota; kingdom Viridiplantae; phylum Streptophyta; class Pinopsida; order Pinales; family Pinaceae; genus Pseudotsuga; species Pseudotsuga menziesii. The sequence goes on along the minus strand of LPNX010412826.1, from coordinate 218,784 downwards.
ATAATTTCTGAATTAACAAAGTTCCAGTCCTAACAGAACCTATAGACTTCAATATTAACCTGTACAAGCAGCTAATTATCGAAAGTAACATACTATTAAAGAGGAGAACATCCATGACAAAACAATTAAATTCCTGCCCTGGAAGCAGGAGGACCAAGATGAGCTGGTACTGAACCTCATCGCATTTCCTCTTGCTAGATTTGCAGGGACAACGTGAGCCTGTCGAATTGCATTTCCAGTTTCAGGGCCTGATCCTCAAGCTCTTGTGCAGAGGTTGTGTTTCCTGAGAGTCGATCTTCTGACTGGTGCAATTCGTCGTGGAAGTATTCCTGGAATCGGAGGTGGTCCTCATATATCTTGTTAAATCTCCTCCCCACTTTTTCATTCAGGCGGCTGATGATCCGATTCTGTTCCTTGTGCTTCTTCTTGAGCCAATGGACTTCGGTTTCGAGCTTACAGAGTCTTCATGTCTCTCTCCAGGTCTCTGCATTCATGCATGTCCATTTAAATCTTAGAGCCATCTACCCTTGGGCAGCTTAATTAACATGGAGAATATTGGGGGCTAGAGAAGAAGCTTCATTGGTGGCCCCATTGACCATAATGTTCAGCTCTCGAAGAATATGAAAATATTCCAGACTTTAAAAGGAGTGGGACAGGAGCTTGATCATCTGTAGAATTTGTACTAGCTTTGGGGTGATATATTTGGGTTGGGAAAATCTTGGTTTGAATTATTAGTCTGGAATCTCTGAAAATCAGTGCTCCATTTACGTTTAGAGTCTGAAGTTGCTTCAATCTTTATAGTAATCCATAGGCTTCTGCCTGATTGTTTGTACCGAAGGCAATGATCCAAGAGTAGGTGATTTCCTTGTGTTCCTCGTGGTTGATGATTACCCCCTCCCCCCCCTCCTTCCTCCCCTAGGTTTCCTTTTGCTACTCCATCTAAATACAATTTGAAGAGTTTCCTCTCCTTCCTTTAGATGTCAATTTGAGTCGAATCCATCCTTAACTCCCAAATTTCATGCCTTTGAATGACTGGGTTTGGGATGGCTTTAGAGAGATTGAAGGATTTTAACCAACCCGATTCTTTTGTGTTTAAATGGGTCTTGTTTTTGGGTAGTACTGTGACCTGAAGGCAGTCTCCCATAAGAGCTTGGACTTTGGAGGATACTTGTGCTGGAGTCTGGGCAATTCCTTTAAAAATGCATTGGTTCCTTTACAACCATATTTTCCATATTATAAATTTGGGAAGAGTCAACCAACTGAACATGAGTTTAGGTTTTTGCTGTAGAGGACCCGGGAAGAGAAGGTCCCAGGAGCTGAAGAGCGAGAGGATGGAATTAAGAAAGTCTATGATGCCAAACCACGGGGTTGTTAGATAGTCACATATTTCCATCGCGAAGGGGCAGTTTAAGAATAGGTGCATTACGGTTTCTTTGCTTTCTCGGCATAGGGGGGATTGGAAAGGACCAATGAAGCCTCATTTTTATAGATTATCACATGTGAAGACACTCCCATGAGCTAGGTTCCAGACAAACATATCTACTTTGGGGAGGCTTTTATAATTCTAGATTTGGTTCCAGATAGCTAGGTTTCAGGGACATTCAAAATAACAGAGAAGAGATGGTAGCCCTGAGCTGTAGTGTAAGAGCCTAACTTTACTCCCCTACCTCTTTTATCTTTTGAGACTTTTGATAGTGGTGCTGAGCCCTGCAGAAGGGAAACAAACATGGCTTTTTCCTCTAACAAGTGGAGTGGGTAGTCAGGGATATTCCAGTTCTCCCAGGAGTAAGGGTGAATGAGGATCCAAGAATAAATGGCCCAAAGAGTGTCCAAGCCTTAGACTTCCATTCGATTTGGTAAGTTTTGAAGTCTCGGTGCTACAGATAAAGGGGGGTTCCCCATGATGGGGTCCTTCCAAATATTGATATGCTTCCCATTTCCTAGAATCCAAGTTAATCGAGCTCTGAACTTTGGGAGAGATTTGTTTCATAAGGAGAAGATAGGAGATCCTTTCCTGACCTTGGGGTTGTTATCCATACAACGCAGATAGGATCCTAAAAAGTATTTTCTTATGAGGAATTTAATACTCCAGGAGTTCTTATCAACAATTATGTTCCGGAGGATCTTGTCTCCCAGTGCTAAATTTTGGTATTTTAAGTCCCGGATCTGAATCCCTCCATCCTGAGTGGAATTTTTGATCTTTTTCCAACTAACGAGAGCAAAAATTTTCCCCTCGCCACTTTTCCCACCTTGCCAAAGGAAATTACAAAGCAGTCTATCGAACAAAGACAAGATTTTAGTGACAACTAACAGGATGTAGCATTGGTAAATAGGAAGGCTACATAGAATTGATTTGATGAGAGTCACTTTTCCTGCCAAGTTGAGCCAGACAACCCCCCATGCGAGGATTCTCTTCTTGAATTTTTCCACCAACAGACTCCAAGCATCTGATTTTGGGGAGACTCTAAATATAGGAACACCAAGATACTTAAATGAATCCCAAAGGGTGGTCCCCTCGTTCCCAAGGATTCATAAAATATCATCAATTTCTCTCGGGTTGATGTTCCAACTGTAGATCTGACTTTTCCTTTGATTTAGGCAGCTGCCTGAGACCTTGCAGTAAGATTCAAGTGCTGCTTTAAACCACATAACTGAATTAATACTTGCGCCTCCCAAAAGGATGGTGTCATCCATGAGCTGGGTATGGTTTATGTTCTTAACTCCTCGAGCCATTCTTATACCTATGAGTTCATGGTCTTTCCTTGCTTGATCTAGCTGAAAGCTAAGCACTACTACTTGAATCACGTATAGGAGAGGAGAGAGCGGGAATCCCTGACGCATACCTCTAGAGGCTTTGAAAAATCCCGCCACTCGTCCATTGATGAGTGGAGCTATCCAAGGTTCGTTGATGCAGGATTCAACCCACCGGATGAAGGTAGGGTCGAAACCAAATTTCCTCATGACCTCAAGAAGAAAGGAATGCCTAAATATGTCAAACACATTAGCTAAATAAAATTTTACCACCATACCTCATTCACGATTTCGAATACTTGAATGGATTGCCTCCTGAACTAGGGTGATGTTGTCCCATATTTTCCGACCTTTAATGAATCCTCCTTGGTTTGCTGGAACGATTCTAGGTAGATTGCCTTTTATTCGAGTGGGCATTATTTTGGTGATGATTTTGTAACCAATATTGCATAAAGAAATGGGGCGAAATCTGTCAAAGGTGGCCGCGTCTTTTTCCTTTGGAATGAGGGCTAGGAATGAAAAGTTGGTACTCCCTCCGATCTTGTTACAATTTTGTGATTTCAACTCAATTTTGGAAAGGTCTTTGTGGATGATGTCCAAGCAAGAGCTTAAAAACCTTGCGCTGAAACCGTCTAGGCCTAGAGCTTTATCCTCCTCCATATCCTCTACCAATGCATTTAGTTCTATTGACGTTATGGGTTTGTACATGTTGATGTTATCTGTTCATTGCAATAAGGTGGGAATTATATCCACAGAGTCATAAATCTCTTGGGGATGAGCAGTACAATCCTCAATATAGATGGAGCTAAAATGTATGGTTGCCTCTTCTTTAATTTTTTCAAACCTCGTGATCACATGTCCTTGAGCCCGAATCTCTTAGACTGCTTTGAATTGTTTCCTGGCTTCGGCATGCTTGTGGAAATAAGTTGTATTTTGATCTCCCACTTTGAGCCATAAGCTTCGAGATTTTGCCTCCATAATTCTTCTTCTTGATGACAGGTTGAGTGCAAGGACTGATGAAGGGCTACTTATTTATCGAGCATCTATTTGGTAATAGAAGCAGATTCTATAATCTGTTGATGGTCTTCCAGCTGGTTCTTAGTGTCCTACCTTTGTTTAGATGGGGTGGGAATGGATTTGACCCAGGTTTTGAGGGCCTTTTTAACTCCGCGGAGATTTTACCCCCATATATAAAATGTCGAGCCGGTGACCAGGTCTGACCACGCATTACTTAATACTTCCAAGAAATCCTTTTAGGAGGTCAAAAGAGAGCTGAAGTGGAAGGGGATAGAACCCAGGTTTGATTCCTTTTTGATATCTAGGAATATTGGCTTATGTTCTGAGCCTCCAAAAGTTAGGATTCTAGATGAAGGGTTCAGGCCTAGCAACAAGAAGGATTCCTAGACTGGGAATCTATCCAGTTTGGCGGCTATATGCCCTGGGCCTATCCTTTTATTGGTCCAAGTGTATTTTCCATTGGAGGGGGCTATATCTGCCAGCTCCTAGTCTAAAATAAGTTCATCAACCAACTCCTGGATGGGGTCATGGACAACAGTACCTCCCCTTTTTTTTTCAGATTGATTCAAAATGAGATTAAGAAACCCTACTAAGATGATGTTGTCCAAGATAATACTATTTCTAAATTCCCAAAGGTGAGTCCAACAATTTTGTTTTTATTATTATTATTATAGAAGAACAGGAACATACAAATTAAAGAGACATACCCGAGTTCATGTTGCTTTTTGAAGAAGTCATGTAAATATCCAATAAGTGCATGTCTAGGTTTCAACTAATTCATATAGGGAAGCATCCCAAAGAGTACCCAAACCTCTGGATGCTCCTCTAGAGTTGACTGCGATGCCTTTTCCTTTTTTTCCAGAATTTTGAAGCTGAATGGAGGAAAGTCCTTTCCTCCATTTTGGTCTCCTGGATTAGTAGCAAATTGAGATGAAAAATTCTTATTAAGTCTTTCATTTCTTATTCTTTTCTTCTGCTACCCAATCCCCTACAATTCTAGGAGAGAACCTTCATTACTTACCTTTGGCGGAAGGCGGGACCCCTTTTGGGGGTGGCCCTGATAGCTTGGAGTTTCAAGGGAACCTTAGGAGCCTTTCGAGGTTTTGTTGGGAACCCTATAGCTTTTCCTTGTAGGTAGCATGCTCCGATTGTTCTTTGCCTGATTTTCTTCTTGCGTGACTACAAATTCTCTAGTTCCCCTTCCTCTTCTTCCTCTTCTTCTAATTCAGATTCAATGTCTGCCTCCATCTGAGTTCCAGTTTCCTTTGCTTCAGAGACTACTTCTGGATGACCTGCCACAAGAGGTTTTGAAGCCTCTTCCGAGGCTTCATGAGCTTCATTCTCCTTGGGGCCTCGAAGAAGACTATAATTGTTCTCGTTGGCATTAGAGGGGGCTTGATCAACCGACTTATTTGGAGGAGGGGCTGGAGTCGTTTTGACTGCATCTAGATTTTTGGACTCTCTACGAGGCCCTTGCCCAGATTTAGGATTAGTTTTAGACTTCTTGGCGGCTTTCCATCCTTCATCCTTTTACTTTTCTAGTTGAGATTCTTGATTTTTCGGGGAATTTATATGGAAGTGGCCATATTCATGACAACCTCTACACTTGAAAGGTAGTTGTTCGTAATCCAATTTCTGGAAGTGAGACCAAGCTCCAACTGTCAGTTTGATTGCTTCTGGCAGACTGACTTCCATATCTACCTCTACGCACATACGTGCAAAGGCATACTGATCGATGGGGTTCGTCGTATCAATAAATTTGTCAAGGACGTCCCCGACTGATTTCAGAGCTTCTGGGTTCCAGCAGTGCATTGGGAGGTTTGGCAACCGAACCCAGACGTGGACTGTTGTGGGGATATCTGCTGTTGGATCGAATACAGGGGTCCAATGGTTCAGGTAGAGCCCTTGCGGCCCCATGAAGTAAGGGCTGCTCTTCAATATTAGGTCCCTGTTAGCTTTGGACTGAAAATCGAACAAGAAGCACCCTCTTCCAAGTGAGTATGAGGGCACATTTTGGGAGATCAAAGGTCCCCAATTCCTTTGGACCCATCCCTCTATGGATTTCAGAGTAGGACACAACCTTATGAATTGACCGATCAAAGCCCGATCAACAAGGGAGAGAATGAATCTGATTGTGTCTTCCTAAGGGAGGGCCACTTCTAGTATATCCTCAATATTATTGACAAAGTTTGGTGGCTCCTTCCTTGCTGCTTTCTTGCCATTTGCAGAAACCAGTTAGGTAAAGGTGTCGATTTTAGGTGGGGGAAAGCAGAGAGTGTCACCGGCTCGCCCTCACCGGACAGCATGGCAACCTTGGCACACCCTTGGGGATAAACCTCCCGAAGGCCCCGTGATGAAACCCTAGTTGACCTCCGAAAGCGCCCTTCAAATGCCGAGCAAGACCTCCAACTCACAGAGAACCGATCGCCTCCTCTAAACCCTGAGCTAGACGAGTCTCAGGGAGCCCTAACCGAGCCTTAGAACTCGACCACAACACAAATCCTCCGAGCCACAGGCGAATGCCAACTTTCAACAAATAATAGTTTCTCTAATCTAGTTTGTACTTTTTTACTCAAATATACTGTATTATTTTCTTGAATAATTAATTTGTATGATGACTAACTCAATTTTACTAACTTATTCCTCAAATTCTTTTATCAAAACTTACTCCTCAAAACTTTGGATTCATACAATGGTATATTGTCATTAATAAATTATTAATAGAATTTCTTTTATCTTTCTCCATTGGTGATGTATAGCTACAAGTATTCCTTCAATCTAGCAATGTAAACGACTATTTTATGGCGGCATATTTAATTAGGTCCACAATGGATCTTGCAAATCGTTTATTTGTGAAGTGATTTTTGTTTTCTTTTTCTAATCCCTTGATTGTAGGAGGATTTAAAAATAATTTCAACGTCCTCCAATGAAGCGAATGTAAGGTACCCTTCAATCAATATGCAATGGCGACTTTAGAAATAATTTCTACGCCCTACAAACGCACCAAGGATATCAATAATTGTTGAGGGCCTATACAATCTTGTTGGGAGCAATTCGGTCATTGGTAGTCAAACATGTTTTGATTCGTCTATTAATCCTATGATAGAGATGCGATCTCTTCTTATTAAAAAAAGATATATATGTAGTTGTTAGTTTTCCTTTAATAAGCATATGGAAGCATAACATTTAATGATGTTGCTGCTACATGATTTTGAATCGTTGGATAAGATCCAACGGTTTGTATCCCCGCAACAACAACATTAAATGCTATGCTATTGGGTGCTTATTGGATGTCAATTTCTATAGAACTTAGTTGTTTCCTTAATATTTTTGTGTCATGCAATGACTATTTTTTTTTTCATGTGGTTCATGGCCCCGGAAGATAAAGGGCTTGCTACGTCCATGGTAACAATTCTCAAGAGGGACACCCAAAGGGGCCTCACCTTGTCGGCTCTAGGTTCGGGAGCCTAACCCCAAATGACCCAGAGAATTATATATTTGACCTGTACTACTATGGTCTTGGACTTAGAAGCTCCAACTAACTAAGCTACCCCTCGAGGCTTATGCAACGACTATTCTACGTGTTGAAAGATATTAATTCTAGTGGTTATGTATCTTAAGGAGTATTGCCATGTTTTTTTCTTCAAAATTGAAACAAATGAGTCTTTTTTTTATATATGATTTTGTCTATATTCAATTTTGTTTGAAATAAAGTAATTCTCTCTACGATGAAATGATTATTTTTTTGAATTTCAATAACCAAAATCCAAGGTTAAGGACCTTGAGTTCATAGAAATGGGTGGGTTACCAAAGTTCACTTACTAGCCAAAATCCAACACAAGAAAGAGAGCAAGCAAAAATCCATAATCCATATTAACTAGCACAACCACTTAACTTATGGTTGGTGAACACCGATGGGTCACAAGTTAAGTGCCACTAATAAGTTATCATTTACATGTTCTCGCTTTTTTTCTAGTTAAATGAGTTATCTCTCACAAACTACGAGTTATCCTTGCATCATCTAGGAGTTATCCATGTATCAACTACCAGTTACCCATGCATCAATCATTTTTAATTTTTTTTAATAATTTTTTATTTTGAATTTGTAACGACTGCCATAGAATCAATCTAGACAGTACACTTGTCTCATACTTGTGCAATCTAGAAAAAGCATAGGTGTTAGTCCACCCCAAAATCTCAAATAAAAACAACTATTGGTGTAAATAACAATAAATATAATAAATAAATGATGAAATAATAGAATATGTTTTACAATGAACATTATGAGGGTATCTAGTACTAGTCACGTGGTTGAATAAACATACCCCTTGGTTAGGACGTGTCTTTTTATTAATTATTGATTTGTTATTGTTAATAATTGTTTATTAGTGCTTCCTTGTATATTGTGTACATTATCATCAATAATATGAGGGAATATATCCTACTCAACTACCAACTCCACGTGCCCTTGGTCCTACTTATATCTCTTTACGGCCTTGGGCTTCTTCCTCCATATTTTCTTTGAGAAGAACAAATTGCAACTAGTTGCATTATGCCGCAAGGGATATAATATGCTCGTAAGGAGGGAAATTATGTTTGTGGGGGAATGAAAATCCCACGGAAAGAAAGAATATGGCCGCATGAGGTATAATACGCCACAAGGATGAGGAAACACACGCCAAGGTCTAAGTATGAACACATAGTCTATGGAATTTTTCTGTAGTGTGCCAATTCTTGTTGATTTATCAGTGAAATGATGTCTCACAAGGTTCTATATTGTCCAGGGAATTAACAAACGAACATGCTTGAGATTGAGATTGACTAATTTCCAGAATTATAGATCCATTATACATCATTTCAGAGATTAACCTCACATTCACTGGTTATTAGATGAAGGCATGGTATTCGAAAATGCACAGGGAATGGAGATTCTGTTGTTTTATTAAATCCACACTACCACAACTTCTCTTCTATTATATTTTCCTCAATTTCAGTGCTTACATTCATATATATAAATTCTTTAAACCCATGGAATTCTAACAATCGAGATTTGAAAGGCCAAAGGGCAGGAACCAATCGATCTAGCTTCTCTAAGAGTCATGGATCCATTGGCACAGGCCATTATTACATTCCAACAGTTTCAAAACTAAACATAGTCCAAAGCAACAAAAGAGACTTCATGATTTCTCGACACCTAGGAATAATTTCGAGATCCACTTGACTCCATGTCTGGTTCAGATGCTCCTGCATCACTTAGTTACCTATTGAACCGCACAACGAATCAAAATCTAGTTCCTTGGCCAATAATCCCAACTCCCAAACACATCTAATTCTCACTAATATAAAGAATAGAGTCTGAAAATGGATTTTGGATTTTACTCCTTAGAACTTATGCTCTTGGATTGAAGCATTCAATATCCAAATGAATAACCTGGTTTTTTTAACCAAGGTTATTAACTTAAAACTTGGGATCCCACCTCTTAACTGATAAGTCAATATCAATACCCTCTAGAACACACCCATGTGTACTACTCTTTATACTTTCTCCTTTGGTAATTTGGTTAGACCCTACCTAATGTACAACCTAATCCACGTTTCCATAGAAACCTAAAGTCATATATTTATTCCATTGTTGTAATTTTGTTGTACATGGATACAAGGGTTTAGTTATATAATCAGATATGCAATGGCACTGTTGTAATGTTGTTGTACATGGATACAAGGGTTTAGACATACAATCAGATATGCAATATTTAATTTAAATGGAACTTTATGATTGAGTGTTTGTTTTGTTCATCACAATTTAATATTAGATTTCAATGTTGTACTAATTTGGGTTTCTTTTTCAATTGATCCATTTCATGTCCACAACCATGAAAGTGCATGACTATGTCTAAGCTTCATGCTATTGAATTGAATGTTTCCATTTTTTTATAAAATTAAACATACACACAATATAGAAACAATAATGAACCCAAAATAAAAGCTATTACAAGGATATCATGTAATTTCAATCCAAATGAAGGAGCTATGTAAATATTTACAATGGATATTTGCTTACAATAATAGAAGAGTATTTTAAATGTAGTTACATGTATAATTAGGTGATAATCCCTCAAAATTTGTCCAACTAATTACTTGTTCATTTAATACAAATTATAATGATGTGCTATAGCGAGAATTTAATGTTTCTTTTGGGTTCAAAAGGTGAATACAATTGGTATAATAAGACAAGATTTTGCAATTTTAGAAGTGAACAATTGAAAATAATAATAGCAACAAAAGTTAAAAGTGAGATGTCTCATTTCCATTGACCACCGTTGTAAAGTAAACGAGTAGAAATGATAAGATAGTAACAAAAGTCAAGAGTGAGATGTTATAGCTTTATAATTGTTGTGAAGTGGACAAGTGAAAATGATAAGATAGTAACTAGCATACCCTCAAAGAGGGGAAATGAAACACCAAAAAGAATTTAGGTATGTCTAAAACTAATGAAAGTTATGTGTATGTAGATAATGTAAGTTAATGTGTTAAAAACAAATATAGTGAACTTATAGAAATTATAGTGCAAATACTAATAAGCAATAAATAGGAACCCATTTAATAAATAAAAACCAATGTAATCTATAGCAAGTGAAATGAAATGTCCATTAATTTTGTCATAAGAGAAATTTTACATATATGTAATATAATTATTGTTATCAAGTTTGACTCTAATCATATTGGCAAGCAACATTGATATTTTAATTTGGTACGGGGAGTGTAGAGATTGAGGGATGCAATTTTAAGCATGAAAGGAATAGAGAATGAAGGCACGCCTCTTCTTTTTGTGAAGCGTGACATATGAAGTGTATTTCATCTTTGCATAGCGGTTGAAGGAGAACGATGGTGCAATTCACATTCCTTCCAAAGTTGTAGTGGGAGACATTGCCATGGAGGTAAAGCCTTGATGTTCAGTGTTACCAATATCAATGGTTGACCTTGTTAATGTCAATCATTGGGATTTATGGATAACCAATGCCCAAGACATCAAAATAATAAACATACAAATATCAGAGCAAAACAACAAAATAAAACAAAAACAAAAAAGCAAATTTCCAGACTTTATTTGTGTTATCACACCCACAGGATATGAGCTTCTGAATGGGATCTGATGGTTGCCCCACAAAGGAACTAGGAGCAGAAGTGGGCACCCATGAAACCTCTGTAACGCTCACATGTTGGGCTTGATCGCTATCTTCGTTTGATCCCAAGATCCATCCTCGTGGCTTGTAAAGATGATTACTTTCTAGACTTTAGCTATGTTATCACACCCACCGAACACAAGCTTCTAAATGGGATCTGATGGTTTCCCCACAAAGGAACCAAGAGTGGAAGCGGGCGCCCATGAAACTACTATAACGCCCACCTGGTGGGCTTGATCTATCTTTGTTTTATCCCAGGATCCATCCTCCCGGCCTGTGAAGATGGTTATGGAGCCATTAGAGGAACCACCAGCCTGGAAGGGACCCAGTTCGTGGGGTGTCCATGAGATTGAATTCACGGAGGCCTCGTGCTCTTTGAAGACTTGAACATGCGACCATTAGTTCTCCTGCTGACCCTCCCTCCAAATGATTACGCGTCGGTCATATGAGCAGGAAGCAAGAATGGATCTGAACTTTGGGTGAGCCCAAGTGGCATGCCAGACAGGAACTTTGTGACCAGTAAGCGCGGCCAGAAGAGTTGGGGTATTAGATGAGTATAGGTTGAAAAACTTGGTTTTCACGTTTGAAAACCCAAACTGCGTGAGCCAAGCATTGCAATGGAAAACAAGGGGAAGCCAATGCAGCTTAATGGAAAACACATGGAAGCTAATGCAGTTTAGACATATCTATATGCCAATAGATGTCGAACCAACAAAAGGAAACTTGAACGGACAAGTCATTGTGTAAGACTCACAAAATTCAATGGTTAAAAAACGTGATGTACGTGGAGACAGTAATGAAACTAATAATTATTTGGACATTTGAGTGATTTGGAACTTGGATGGTTGAGTTGCAATCAATCATTTGTGATTATATGTCAGAGCAAATGCACTGCAAAAATGGAAATGGTGGAGATAAATAGGCATATCACTACGAATCCACGACGTAAACTAGGAGCCAGCCATCGAAGGAAGGGAAGGTTGCAATGCATGGAAAGCACATTGAAATTATAACGATGAACCTGGCTTGTTTAACCACATGTTCTTGCAATTTTACAACTTCATTAACAACTCTTTCTCCCAAATTCAAATTTGGTGGTTTTGGGTGCACAGGTGATTTGAAGGTTTGTCGGGATTTTAAAAAACCAATAGGCTAGGGATTTGAAAAAAAATTGTCCACCAAGGAGCTTTGCTAATGGATCCATCCGTATCTTGGATGTAGGTTCCAGGCATGAGTTTAAATTTAAATGAAATCAGGTACCATGTGACATCATCACTTTGAGTTGAATGAGACCAATTTGAACTATTAATATCTTTGGGTCGAGATTTTCATATTGCTGCATCATAACATACATATCATTGACACTATGAGGCAATATGGTTGTTGTTGCAGTAGTTTCTTAGCCATTTCCAGGCACTTAATTGCTTGGTCCAGCATGTCCAACTCTTCAGGATAAGTGCAGGATATGCCTCCCTATGAATTATTCTCTTACAAGTTTAAGACAATGCTTCCTTATGTTGGAATCCATGGTTTCAGGTTGAGTAGGGGCACTTTCGTTCTCCATTAATATAGCTACCATATTCCCATTGTTGTTGTAAATTCCCTCTGTATTCAATATTCAATAGTGGGTTGGGTTGTAGCATTTGGCTCTTAAGAGACAAGGAAAAAAGGACAAGAGGCTACTACATAAACCAACCAAGGTCGTGAGTGAGGAATCACTTGGAAGGTATTTCATGACAATTGGTACTTGCATGCAACATCTAGCAAGTTCAAGTTTATTGGGCAGAGAGTTGAGCTAAGCCGCAAGTTCGACGATTGAGAGTTATTGCATCAAACTCAATTGCATATCATTTTTCTTTTAAAATTACAAAACTTAATTCTTTGTAAGTATGATGGTTTAATCTGATGACCAAATTTAATATTGTCGAGATATATATTTTTGACTATTGAAATGTATATAAATTAAAATATATATTCTAGAGAACAAATGGCTGATCCAAAATGCCCTTTCATCACAACATTATCACCATTCACAATATATATATATATATTGCTATAATTTAAAAGAAAATCTATATCGCTATCTCGTTGAGTAGTTATTTACTTTTATAGACGTAAAAATATGATACGACGATATCCAAAGATCATCTAATTTTATATTGTGAAAAGAAAAATAAACATTTGAAAAAAGTAACAACTCTTTTAATAAAAAAATTCGTTGCATATAATTACTCATTAAAATGGTCACGAATCTTTTAAACTATTTTATCACACATGCTATTAAATGAGGTTTAGCTATTCATAAATGACTTATGTAATCTCCAGTTTAAATGAGAATGCATAGACTATAAGTTTAAAATTATAAGATACTTATATATGGCCATGGCAAAATAATTAATATAAATAATAAGCCACTTTGTTAATTTATATCGGCCTAAGGTATCTGAAAACTCACATTGCTATAGAAAGTTCTCTTCAATGTTTCATTTCCCCCGCTTTAAGGGTAATACATATATAAATCAATATTTATTCTATTTTTTCAAAAAAAATAATATTATAATTTATAACGTAAGTATTATCATTTATCATACTTTGAAGACTTCCATATAACATAAATGCCTTATGTGTAGGCCGAACTCACTCATTCTCTTTAGAAATTCGTCTTATGATTATGATAGATGAATATTTTAATATTATGACTAAAATTCATTAATTATAAAAAAATCATATTATAATTGTGGTAATAGATATTCTAAGAATGTCTTTTCAAAATTATGATTTGTCTCCTTGAACCTTTTCCACACTGGTAAATGGCACTTCACGAATAGGACAATCCTCTACTGTCAAAACTTCAAGATGTTTCAACTCTATGATACCAGATACTCTATTCATGTATAAACTATGGACAAGGATATCTACTATTTCAACTCTCCAATTGAGCTGGGCAAACATTTCAATATCGAGCAATGGATATTGAAACTCTATAAGTTCATTAGGTTACAGAGTGAAGGTGGTAGGATTTTCGGCAAAGGGCAATTTAATTACAGAAATTTCAAATTGTTGAGATCTCCAATATCACTTGGCAAGGCATTCAAATTTCTACATCCCAAAAGTAGCTTAACCAGGGAACACTGATGTGTGACTTGGGAGGCAATTCTTCTATTTTGTGACACCCATTAAAATTTAAGCTTTCAAGCATCCTGACATTTCTAAGTGTTTCGCCAGAGAGGTTCAGCTCTCTGCAATAGATCAAATTGAGATGTTTCAGTCGAATCAAGTAACTGAAGGAGTCTTGCATCATTTTCAACCTCTCACATCCACTCAGATTAACATGTTGAAGTTTTGTTAAATTTCCAAAGGAAGGCGGGAGCGTTTGTAAATAACAACAATCATACAAGTCAATAGGTTGGAGCTTTGTTAACTTCCCCAAATAGTCTGGCAACAACATCATTTCAGATTCACTAAGTTTCAACTTGAAGTGTTTCAATGAGTGGAGATGAAAGAAATCTTCTGGCAATGAACTTCCGCTAAAGCCTACCAGTTCAATCATTTCCAGGTGTTTCAACTGCCCTATGGACCTTGGTAATTGTAAAAGTTGACAACGAATACTCAACTGCCTAAACTCTACAGGTGGTTGCATTGCATGTGGAAAACTTTAATATAATTATTTAAAAACCATACCCCTACCTGCTATGAGCATAGATTTATTTTAAAACCTTTACATGTACCTCACTTTCACTCTCCCACAAAGTTTCCAAGCTCAAGCATCTTCCACCAAATCTCAACCAATATTCGCCAAAGCTCATCCATCTTTCACCAAGTTCTAGAAATCTTAGATTCCTTATTGGAATCCAAGACAGTAAGCAGGAGTACTGAGATATGATCTCAATTCTAAGCCATAAAAGATTTGGTTTTCTCAGTACCTAAAATAGGCTTTGTAGATGACCACCTGGAGCAAACAACAACTTCAATCCACTCATCTCAACGATACGATTGATAGACTCCACGGGAGTTTGGAACAATTTGCCGTTTGTTTGTCCTGGTTCTCTTTGATGTGTAGTCCATGCTCGGAAAAAAAAATGGTTCGCACAGATTCATCCATATCAACCGTCCCTCCCACTCGAACTCGCATGGTGACGCATAGTCCATGATAACAAAGCCTGACACATTCCTCCCACTCTTCCTTCGTTGAAAATTGCACCGTGGGAATTCGCTACTGTCGGAGCTTGGAATTATCACTACACGACTTTCCTTTCTGAATTTAGATCCTCCAAGTTTGGAGTGAGGACGGTGGCCTCTAGATTTAGTGGGGGAGTGAGCAGATCACGGACAATGACAGAGAAGAGGACACAAGGTATATGCAGCTTAACAAGTTTGCAGGTAGTTCGCATGACACGTTTCAGTGTCTAAGTACGGTTAATGATCTGTAAATTTTTGTTTAACTTCCCTCACCAAAATGAACAGTCTTCCACAAGCTTCTTATGTATTACTTAGTATTATATAGAGATTTTTATTCTTCCATAATTAGTTGTAATCAACCTTAAAGAAGTTGTTTATGTGAAGCCTGTAGGTTCTGTCTTGTGTGATCCAAGTCTGTTAAGCGAAATGAGGAGTAGAAGAAGCTTTGAGTCACGAAGATACAAGATTTTCAGACCTTGGCAGCAAAAGAATCTAGTCAAGAACTTGTGTTCGTAGCGAAGTTCCTCATGTTGTGTTGTGTAATTCAAGCCAGTTAAGCGAAAGGAGGAGCATATTAGAGTCGAAGGCTAGAGTCGCGAGGACGTAAGCTTTTCACAGGATTGGCAGCGGAATATCTCGATAAGATAAAGAAATTGTGTCCAAAGCAAAGCTCTTCGAACCGCAAGGCCTTAATATTTTCACAGACTAGGCAGCAGAAGATATTTACAAAATAAATAACTTGTGTCGGAGCTTCTCGTCCTGTGTTTTTTTATTGAAGTCGGTTAAGTGAAAGGAGCAGCAAACAGAAGTTAAGGTCGTTAGATTTGAAAGACCTCGACAGAGGAAGTGCTTCTGAAAAAAATAATTTGTACCTAATGCAAAGGTCGTCAATCATTTGTGTAAGGCGATGGTTTATCTGGATGATAACCGCTGGCCCAATTCCTAATCGCGTTTTCAATCATACTCAGCCCATCCTTAGATCGAAAAGATGATCGACCATCAATTAAGATATAACAGTCTCATGCAAACCATGAGGGCGTGTATGCCTTCATCAAAGAGAATTTCAAGCACTCGAAGGAAGAGGTCGCGACGCTGATGAATCTGATGCAGGAGAAACTGGAAGTGTTGATAGACAAGGAAAGTATGGTTACATAATATGGAATTCAAGTGTGGATACTTGGAGAGTTATCTTCTTCCCCAGTGCGTTAGGAGAACGACAAAGGAAGTCATGCCCGTTTCAGTTTATAAAACAATCCTCTGTCATGGTCGTTTCAATTTATAAAACAGTGTGAGATCATGGATTGCAGTCACTAAAACAGGATCCCAACCTTTCATTGCAAACGC
Source organism: Pseudotsuga menziesii (assembly GCA_001517045.1). Taxonomy (NCBI): domain Eukaryota; kingdom Viridiplantae; phylum Streptophyta; class Pinopsida; order Pinales; family Pinaceae; genus Pseudotsuga; species Pseudotsuga menziesii. The sequence continues at coordinate 202,309 of LPNX010412826.1, read as the reverse complement.
CTATCAGTTGAACATACCATTTGCATTGACGTAACAGACATGAAAGTTGTGAGAACGTGGAATAGTGGAAGGTACACTCTCACATGGAGAGCCTCCTCATAGGCCGGAAGGCACACTCTCATAGCGAGACACGAGGAGCCTCCTCATAGGCTGTCGACAGACGACTCTCAACGACGAAACCTTGAGAGAAGCAGGCTCCTTAAATAACACCTTCGGTGTAACAAAAGTTGAAAAGTGAGATGTTATAGCTCTTTTCATTCAATATACTTTATTAAAGTTGAGTTGGAACTAATTTGTGACAATAATACATAGTGTATTGTAGTTTTTATTTTCTGTAAGTGTAAGACCAATTATGTATTTGAGTTCTAGTGAATTACTGTGTTATTTTTACAATAAATGGAATTAAAGTTTGAGCAATTATGTATTTGAGATATAGTGAATTAGTGTGCTATTTTTATAATAAATGGAGTGGAGTCATATGTTTAGTATATCATATTATGTATAACGTATTGTAGTTTTTCTTTTATGCAAGTGTAAGACTAATTACGTATTTGAGCTATAGTGAATTAGTGTTTTTATTATTATTATAATAAATGGAGTTAAAGTTTGAGCTATATGTATTTGAGCTAGAGTGAATTAATGTGCTATTCTTATAATAAATTGAGTTATATTTTTAGTATATCATACTATGTATAACTAATAATGATGTGAAACTACATGCAACACAACCAAGTTGGATTGTAACTAACTTTTTAACCAATGTTGGAGATTGTAGTATGATTAATGCCCTCCAAAGAACTCAAGTACTTTGATTTGTTTTATTAAACTAACAATTTGCTTCTTGATAGCATATATGGGTTTTACATAATGGTAAGGGTCCAATTCTTCTAAGAAGGCAATGGTGGATGTTGTTGGGACAAAACTACCAAGGTAGGTGAAGGCATTGGAATGGAACATTAATAACAATTATTACAATTAAATTAACGAGCTTCTAAAACTTATTGGTGCCTTATGGAAAGCACATCATGTCCATAAGGCTAGAATTCAATGCGTATATGGTGGAATTTAAAAATGTCTTTGACTATGTTGCTTGAAATAGGTGACCCACCAATTAAATTTTGAATTCTAGAGATAACTCCACACCTATAATATATCTTTGTTCTCAAAGTCTGGTTGTTAGGGTGTTGGTTACAAGTTTTTTCTGTTTATGTTGAATGTTTCAAATGTTATTGGGAAGTGCCACTATCATCATTCTCAACCACCACTAGTACAAAATGGGTGATAAGTGACTAAAAAAATACTAAAAATAGGTGATAAATTACTAAATTTGGTCACGTGACCACTGGTCATAAATTAATAGTCTCTTATCACCTAACCATATTGGTCATTTATCACTTAGTCATAAATTGCTTGAATTTCTTCAAGCCTTGGTTATATATTTAGTCACTTATTTGGTCATTAATTGTCGCTATTTAGTCATTATTTGTTACTATTTGATCATTAATTATCCTTGTTTTGTAGTACATTTAGTAATTGATTGTTTTTAATTGGTCATTTATTTAGTCATTGTTTGTTGTTAACTAGTCATTGATTGTTGCTAACTAGTCATTTATTTAGTCTTTGTTTGTTGTTAACTGGTCATTTCTTTAGTCATTGATTATTGTTAACGGGTCATTTATTTAGTCATTGATTTATGTAGATAGGGCACATAGGAATCAAACCACTAACATCCTGCTTGTAAGGTAGGTTCTCTTGAGCTAGAACCCTTAAATATAATCAAAGTTCACATTGAATCAAAGTTCCTTGAACCCAAAATATATTGTCACGTACCCATACCCCATTGTCATGCAGAATTAAAAAAATTCATCGAGAAATTTTACAGTTCATCGAAACACAGAGCATGGTAGTGAACCACTTCTCGACATTTCCAAAACTGTCATGCTCCCTCCCGTCTTCCACTGATTAGCGCGATGATCTGCAGGGAAAGATCTCAGAGGAGATCAGACGACGGAGAGAAAACACGAAGAAAATCAACGATCCCGAACAGTCCTACAGACTGGAACCAAATCAACGGTTCAGAATCCACCCACAAAAATCAACGGTGCAGATAACTTGAGTTGCGGGGTCGAAAGTTAGGAAAATGGAAATCTCTCTTCCCGCAACCCACATCCCGCATCGGGAACAGATCAACGGCGGACAATCATCTTGCGAAGATCGATGGTGCGAAAATCTGAACTTGTGGGGCTGGGAATTATGGAAATCACGATCCCGCATCCCGCAAGTTGCGAAAAGGAACTTGCGGAAGGGAAAAATTGCGGAAGCCACGATTTGTGAACCGACATCCCGCATCCCGCAAGTTGTGGAAGGGAAAAATTGCGGAAACCACGATATGCAAACCGACATTCTGCGTCCCGCAAACTGCATGAATGGAGATTTACAGCAGGAAACCTAACTTTTTCACTGAAGTCTTGGATCGATCTGATCATTACGGCCATTACTGATCTGGCCAATCTACCCTGCAACTTAGTTCAAAATGCATTGATGGAAAACATACATACATGCCTATAATTGCAATTATTCAAAGGAACAATGCGTCAATTCAACACAGCAACATGTTCATCACATTCCATCAAGCAATTTACAATACAAGAATACAACTGCAGAGAATAACATAGACAAGAACACTTATCTTGAATAGAACTTGTCTCGCAACCAGCTATGTCGTTGCAATGTTCCACCCAACCATAGACCGGTGTGCTCTTTAATCTCTCAGCAACACTGCCACCCCTGAGTTGGGCATGATCTTCCCCAAAGAATAAGGAACACTAACAGGCTTCACCCATAGCCAAGGATACAATTAAAATTCAGTCAAGCCAACACAGTTGGGTTTATCAAACTTACATAGGTAGTGGTTTACACTTAGCCAAATTCATATGAGACATAACCAAGCCAACATATGGGTTTATCAAGCTACAAGCCAAGCCATCCTTCCAGTTGGGTTTATTAGGTTGTCAAGGAGGTGGAAAGACTGACTGCTAAACTAGTGAGCTCAACCCCAAAGCTATGAACACCCACACCCGATCTAGGCTGATTTCTAAACAATTACACACCCAACACAAGGAAGCATTCCCTTCTCTACTACATAGTCCCTCAGGCCATGCCTTCCCTTCCATTGCTATTCAGGGCATGCAAAGAAGAAAACCAACCTTCTAGATTGGTTTGTGAGGTTCTTTCACACACCAGGTTTATCAAGCAAGTCAAGACTCTATTTCCATTCCTTCAATCAATTCACATGCCAAACATGGATGCACACATAGGGATCTTCGTCTTGGGATTTATCAAAACATAGCAGATGTCAGGGATTACATACACACACAGAAATTTACAAATTTCTGAACATTGCCGGTGCCAGACCAATTGCTGCAAAAATGCCAAAATGAAAACGTTGCCAGTCTTTCAAAACAAAGGTACAAAATTAGATTCAGGGCATTCATGTTCAGGAAAGCAACTAACACATTGGAGAAAACGTGAACATAACAAATCCACACAAGAAAAACCAAAACGTGAAAGGGAACATATCGTCAGACAGGAGAAAAATCGTGATGGTTCAGACTCAGAGTAGTTTTTGCTTGATGGCTGTTGCGTGAATGTCCAAAAAACGTTTTGTTCCATCTAAATCGTGAGGAAAGGTGAAACATTGCCGTATGAGGGAAGAATGGACATTTTTGGTGTTTTCTTGCCCAAGAAATTCAAAAAACGTTTTTCCCAAAGTGGGGCTCTGCCCAATTCGAATTCCCCCACTCTTCCAATCCCCCACTCCCTCATCCTTAGGAAAAATCATGCCCCCATCTCATTTATTTGCGTTGACATAGTAGGCTGTGGGTTTTAATTAAAAATTGCAATTTTAACATAATGTTCAGCTAGCATAAAGAAAAATACCATCGGCCACACCTTAATTGCCGAAACATAAATACTAAATCGATGGTGGGTCTTTTTAGTAGCTCCACATCATGATTACTTACATCATTTATTTAAATGCAACGGGGTCAAAACTGGGGTGTTACAATATAGATGTACTTGACAATAGTAAAACTATGATCCATCAACTAAAAGGACTAATTCTTATAGTGGTTATTCTTTAAAAATGCATAAACCTCATCTATTAGTGTGACTTATGATTATCTATTTGAAGTTCTCCAAAAGGTATTGCATCCAAATGAAAATTATCTGGAAATATAGAACATTAAAGGAAACAAAATAAAATATCCTCAAAGCATCAAGAATGCTTGTTATACATAGAATTGCCACATAAGGTTGGAGAAAAGGAACTCAAAACATGAACTAAATAAGATGTTACTTTTTACCAGTTGTTGTTTAGACAAGAGTAGACTCCTTTATGATACTGGACCCGTTAAATAAAAAACCATGACAACAATTTAGAAAATTAAATGGATATATTCATAAGAAATGGATATGGATAAACTATCACTAATAGAAAATGAGAGATAAACGACCAGGCGACCAAAAAATTTGGTCACCACAGTTTTTTCAAGGTATAAGTGAGCCAACTAAAAATGACCAATTGAATCACGGGATAAAATATATGACCGGATAACAAGTAACAAAACTAAAAATAACCACATAACAATAACATTAAGAATATGAATTGGTCATTTATTTGTTCATTGTTAGTTGTGTCACTCCCACAAGGGAAAATTACAATTTTGACAATGAATTTGTACAAGTTACTAAATTATTGACCCCCTAATGGATTCAATGGGTTATTTTTTTTTTTAACAGAAACTAAAAACAAGTATATTATAAACGGGCTGTGCACAGCCATTCAGTACATAGCAAAAAATGAGGAAGGATAGTCCTACAGATCAGAGGTAGAGCACTGTAGGTTGATCCTAGAAGAAGCCCAAAAAACTACAAACAGAGTTCTTCCATGATGACTAACAGTACGGGAAGTATATACCCTTATATATTGCTTACATAATAAAAGACAAAAAAACATGTATTCATAAAACCAGATTACAGGTGGCCTCTGAAGTGAACTAGCTGCGCAACGGACTCTTCTTCCATTGGACGTTCCTCTGCAACGGTTGCTCCATTGATCCTGCTGCCCTGGTTCATGGAGATGAGTTGCGCAAGGTCCTCCTGAATCCTATCCACCTTCCCCAGCATCTCGCGCAGGGTGCTTTCGTTATCGTCAATCCTGGAGTCATGATTGCTGATCTGAAGGGAAGTGTAGCTCACAATGTCCTCCATCTTTTTTATGTCTCGGGCTATCTCCCTGTTATCCATGATTCCTATGGAGACCATCTCATACAGACGCCTCAAATTTTTCTTGATGTCTTGGATGCCTGCATTGTCCCCTGGCTGAGCCATCCTGTCTGAATCAGAGGAGATATCTATACAATCGAATTGTCTGTACAGAGAATCAGCTATTAAAGTGCTATTCAAAACCTCAAGCACTGGACATTTAAGAATGCAACTGAGCACTAACAATTCTTGTTGAAGCACCGAATCCCCCTGCCTGTCAGAGAAGACCAGTGTTCCTACCGCGCCCTCCTTCCACCCAGAACAAATGCAACCTAGAATACGACGCGGGCTGCCAAAATGTATGGAATTTATGCCTGCACCAGAGCCTTGGGGCCACAGCACAAAGGTGAAATTACAGCGACAGTTGGAGAGGGCTGCAAGAGCCAGCCTCTCCTTAACAAATGAGCGAGTCAAGGGGAGAACCTGCAAGGGAATACCATGTAGATGACCTCCTTCTATACCAGTCACTACCTCCTCAAGAAATGGAGACCTGTCATGAGAGCTGAACGCATCCGAGTTCGAGAGAGGATGCATGACTTCGCAGTGGAGCGACATATGGAGAGGCTCGAGATCAGAACAAACGTGCGGGGGAGGATAGCAATAATCCCACCGCCTCATCGAATTAATGCAGGGGGAGCTCGAGAATAGGGAAGGGCAGGCCGTAGTCCACGCGGCCAGGAAATAAAAGGTGAGAGGACGGGCGATTAAATGAAGAGAGCCGACAAAATGTGAGAGGCCAGCTGCAAAGGGAAGGGGCATATCGAGAAAGGGGAAATAGAAGAAGGGAGGGAGGGCTAAATAAAGGAGGGGATAATGAAGGAAGGAGGGAAGAGGGGAAGAGATAGAGGAAGGGGGGGAGAAGAAAGAGGGAGGAGAGGTAGGGAGGAAAGGGGTAAATTCATTGAGTTGGGGACGGGTTATTTGCGACGATAGGAAAATCCAAGAGGTGGTTAAGTGAGAAGAAAGCATCCAGCACCTCATTAAGGAATAGGTTTGAAAGAGGGCTGGGCTTCGTTCTGACTGAAGAGTCCTTGCGGGAGGGAGGCTCCCACATTGGCCATACTATCCGCGGCGGTATTGTTTTGCCGAAGGATATGATAAATCTCATAGGAGTTGGACATGAGAAGCTTGGCTTTCCCATGTAACCGACGACATTTGATAGCTCCTGAAGGATATCCATTAACCATCTTGTAAATGACATGCCTTGAGTCCCCAAATATCAGAACCTTGTGAATCTTCATATTGTGTAAGAGGTGAAGACCCTGAATGAGGGCCAGCCATTCCGCTTCGTTGTTGGTTCTTCTCCTAATCCCCCAAGCAAAGGTCTGGTCAACATATCCTTCGGGATTCAAGAGAATCCCCCCCGCGCATACCACCCTTGGATTACCTTTCGAAGCACCATCAAAGAAAAAGGCAAATGAGTTTTTTTCTTTGAGCCAGAGCTTAAATTCATTGTCAGAGAGGTGAATTTCCCAGGGAAGGGTCCGTCTAGGATGCCTTACTCTTCCTGTGTTGCTTTTGGACTGAAGGGAGCTTCCCTCTTTCAGAAATTTTTTGCACCAAGTGGCATATGGTTCAGGGATGGACTCTTGCATCGGGAAAACGATGTTGTTGGAGGCATACTTCTCAGAAATCATTCCTATGGTTTTTGCTGCAATGATGACCGGGCTGGCTTTTTCCTCCTTGAATATGGCACGATTTCTTGCTAACCAAAGCTGCCAACAAAGATTCTTTGGGAGAGAAGCCCAAAGGCGGCTCAAGATGGGTTTCTTTCTCAAAGACCCCGGGAAGAGGTTCGTCCAGTCTTTGAAGAGCTGAATCGCTGAGTTTGGCAGGACTCGCCGGAAATCCGGAGGGAGGACGATCTCCCAGGCAAGTAAAGAGATTTTGCATTGGAAAAATATATGGTTGGTTGTCTCTTCGGCTAAGCCACACAGGGCACATCGAGAAGGACCAAGAATGCCCCTTTTTCGCAGGTTCTCGGCTGTGAGCAGCTTGTTATGCAAAAGGGTCCAAATGAAGCTATCCACTTTTGGGATGCTGTCTGGGTGCCACACCTTCTTCCAAATTTTCTCTCCCATACTCGGTTCTGCAGAAATAGTCTTATACCCTTCTTTGACACTGTACTGACCTGCTAGTCCCCAACCAAGGCGATCCTTGTTTGATACTCGCGATGGGGAGAGACCGTGAAGGCTCAAGCGCAGGGAATTTGCTGCATTTGCCATGTGTGCTGGAGGTGTGAGCTCTTTCCAGCCCCTCCATTGTCCCGAGATGTCCCAATGGGAGAGGTCGAAGAGAGTATGGATCCCCTGGCCACTCGCCCACTCTGCTAAAGGAGCCAATCCTGGCAGCGAGGAGATAGAAGGCTGCCCCAAAATTCTGCTGGTCCAAACATTTATCCTTTTCTCGTTCCCTGGGATCCAGTAGCACTTTTCTTTTATAATGTTGATGGATGCTTTGCAGAGCTACCATAAAGTTGTTCCTTTGCCTGTCCATGCGCTATCCATCATTTTTGACCGGGGTCTTCTAATATACTTTTTTCTGATGACTTCCTTCCACCAGTCCCTTCTTCCTGAAACCAATCTCCAAATCATTTTGGCTCCCATAGCTTTGTTCATGAGCTCTGGATCTCTGATGCCTAGTCCTCCTTGACTTTTAGCCCGTTTTACGGTGTCCCACTTTACCAAGTGAAACTTCTTAGTCTGAACTTTCCCTCCCTGCCAAAGGAACCTTCTGATCTCCTTACTGATGCGGTTAATGATATTCTTGGGGGCAAGAACCATTGAGCTTGTATAGATGGGGTAGGAAGACAGAATGGACTGAATTAGCACAGTTTTCCCTGCTAAGTTTAGCCACTTCGATCCCAAAGATTGTATCTTGTCCTTTATTTTTTGGACGACCGGGATCCACATTGAGGAAGTCATAGATTTTTTGACAACAGGGATACCCAAATAAATGAAGTGGGTCCAATTTGGATTGGTTTTTATTTGAAGAATTTGGGATATGCTAAGAAGGATTGGAGGAGGACAGTTCCAGCTGTAGATTTGGCACTTGTTCAGATTTGCTGAGCTTCCCGAGGCTTGGAGGAAAGAGTTCAAAGGGCGGAGAAAGTTCCTAGCAATTTGAGTGGAAGCTATTCCCAGGAAGATAGTGTCATCCGCAAATAGGGTGTGGTTGATGGGATTAACTCCATTTCGAAAAGACAAACCTGGAAGAGAGCCTTCGGCTTGGAGTCTAGCTAGTCTTCTACTGAGGGAATCAGCGACCAGGATATAAAGGAAAGGGGAGAGCGGGCAGCCTTGCCTCACCCCGCGGGAGGCTTTGAAGAAAGCTGAGGGTCTACCATTAATAAGAGGGGCTATCCAGGGGGATGTTATGCAGGCTTGAATTTGATTGATGAAGGCAGGAGGGAATCCAAATCTGTCCAGAACCATGATGATAAAGGAATGCTTCAGCCTGTCAAAGGCATTGGCTAGGTCCAACTTAATGGCCATCCCAGGCTCACCCCTCTTGGTGCTAGAATGGACAGCTTCCTGAACAAGAAGGATATTATCGCTAATGTGCCTGCCTGAGATGAAGCCTCCTTGGTTGGGTGATATGAGGGAGGGAATGATTTGTTTGAGCCTTAGGGAGAGAACTTTAGAAAAGAAATTATAAGAGGCGTTGCATAAAGAGATTGGCCGGAAATTTTTAATAGAAGTGGGGTTGGTCTCTTTAGGGATCAAAGCTAGGAAGGTAGAATTAGTGGCTCCCCCCATGTTTCCTTTAGCCATCCAGGACATGAGATGCATTAGGTCCCTCTTGATAAGAGACCAAAAGATTCTGTAGAAGCAGATGGGGAATCCATCCGGGCCTGGAGCTTTATCCGGATGAAGACTCCAAATTGCTTTTTGAACCTCTTCTTCCGAGATGGGGGATTCAAGCCTGAGTTTATCTTCAGGACTAACGAGGGGGGGAATATCAGAAACCATCTCTTCCATAAGGCGTGGAGTGGTTGGTTCCTCATCATTATATAGGTGCTCAAAAAAATTTCTTACCTCTGAGCTAATGGTCGTCTGCCCTTGGATGATTGTTCCATCTTCAGATTTAAGTTCCCTGATAGTGTTCCAACACTGCCTGTCCTTGCATTGATTTTGGAAAAACTTCGTGTTCATATCTCCCCCTTTAAGCTAGAAGATTCGCGAGCGGAGCCTCCATCCCTCCTCTTCTTGCCTGAGGATTTTCTGAAGTTGCGTTTCAAGATCAATCTCCTTGAGGAGGTGCCCTTTGGTAATCGTATTAACTTCCATTTCTCTTTGCAGCTGTTCCATTTCCTTCACAATGTTTTTCTTTTGCTCCATTGGTTCCTGGAATTGGGTTTTTGCCCACGATTTGAGTGCTTCCTTAACCCTTTTTAATTTCTGTTCCCATGAATAAGCTGGGGAACCTGGGATTAAGCAGCGCCAGGTGTTGGAGATGATAGCCCAAATGTCATCCAATTCCAGCCATATTTTGTTGAATCTGAAAGGTAAAGGTCCCAAGTTTTCCACCAGCAAAAAATAGAGACAAATTGGCTTGTGATCCGAGACAGCAGAACACAAAATTTTGACTTTCGGGACAGGATTGAGGAGATGGGAGCTGACTAGAAACCGATCCAGTCGTGCCGCTATATGTCCAGGGCCCAGTCTTCTATTGCTCCAAGTGTAGATTCCATTTTTGGGTTTGATATCAGTGAGATCCCATTGAGAAATGAGGTCCTCCATCCTTTCCCCAAAGGGATCCCTCACCTTGGATCCTCCTCTACGCTCTTCTGCAGAGATAGTGGCGTTGAAGTCACCTGCTATGAAGCAGGGTATCAACTTTTTGTCTTCGCTTTGCTCTTCTAGTGATGTCCAAAAGCTCTCCTTCTGGGAGTTCATGGTTGGGCCATAAACATTCCCAATCCAAAACTGCTCATTGTTGTTTTTTTTTATTTTCAAGTTTAATAAGAATCCAATTCCTATTTTATATAGCCGAACATAACACGAACTGGTCTGAATTCCACCAGCAAAGAAGCCCTCCCGAAGCCCTAGATGCACTGATGGCAAGACCTGTCCCTTTTGGCCATATGTTTTTGATGGTGGTAATACTGTCTTCTGCTGATTTTTTAGTCTCCTGGATGAGAAGAATTGAGGCTGCTTCCATTGTTTTAAACCGTTTGATAACTTCTAATTTCTGCATACCTCCTAGGCCTCTGCAATTCCAGGAGACTACTTTCATTATTTCCTAGATTGCTTGAGGGCCCTATCTTTCTCCTTTTTCTCCTCTTCTGCTGTGAGTAGATATTTATTCGCCTGTGGGGTTTTTACTAAGAAATCCAGATTCGCCTGCTTGCCGGCCGCCTTTTCCCTTGCTGCCTCCTGCTCTCTAATGATTCTGTTAGATTTCCTCCCTTTCCTAGACTGGGGTTCTTGCTCTTCCTTAGAAGTATCAGTTATTTCTTTTGCACTAGCTTCTGCCCCTACCCGCGTATTGGATCCTTCAAAGGTTGCCGGTTGATTTTTCCTTTCCTTAGGGCTTCGAGGCCCCTTACCCAAGACTTCCTTTTCCTGGTTCTGCTTGCCTCCTATACCCTCGTCCTGATCTTCCATTTCCTACTGGGGAACATTGACCGGGGGAACAGACTCCTGGTTCTCCATCTCAAGGGTTGTTTCTTTGTTTCCTTCCTCCTGTGTCTCTAAATCTAGGACCTCGAACCTATTTCCAGGGGGGCTCTTTGACGTGGGATTCTGTTGTTTTGAGGGCTTGGCAGCCCTCTTCCCGCTTGCAACGTTCCATCCCTCAGTTGGGGCGTCATCCGAGATGGGTTTTTCAGGCTTTTTCGGACAGGATTTTGCAAAATGGCCATATTCATGGCAATACTTACATTTAAAAGGGATTTGCTCGTAATCCACTGTTTGGAGATGATTCCAATCGTCGATGGAGAGCAGTATTGATTCCGACAAACCCTTCTCAAGATCTACTTCAACACAAATGCGGGCGCAGGAGAACATTGGGGCTTTTGGTTCTGATTTGTCTACATATTTCCCGAGGGTGTTCCCTATTACTTGAAAGTCCTCATCATTCCAGCAGTGAAGAGGGAGGTGAGGGAGCTTGACCCACACAGGCACTGCTTTTGGAATATCTTTCTCTGGGTTGAAAGATAGATCCCATTTGTTTAAGTACATTCCTTTTGGGCCCATGAAATAAGGGCCGTTCCTGAAGATTAAATCCCGATCTTCCTTCCTTTCAAAGATGAAAGCAAAACAACCTTTCCCGCAGAAGATCTGCTGAACCTCCCCCTGTATTAGGGTTCTCCAATTTTTGTTCAACCAGACCTCCACTAAGCGAGGGGAAGGCCAAAGGCTGGTGAATAACCCTATGAGACCTTTCTCAGAGAGGGTGACTGCTTTTCTCTTTGAAGCTACTGAGCTGAGCTTCACTTCGGGGATCTCTGCTCGTTTAACGAACTTGGAAGAGGGGGCCGCAGCTGCTTGAACAAGAGGCATGGCAGCCACGATGGAATGAAACCTATCATCAACGGACTCAGGATCCGGCGGATCCATGGGAGGGAAGACGCCCCCGGCGGCTAGGTCACGAACGCGCGCGCAGGGCCTTCAGAGCGCTCTCTTCAGCTTCAGAAAAAAGCATGGAGAGTTTGAAAAAAAATAAAATTGATTCAATGGGT